>QRFJ01000468.1:1425070-1880070 GCA_006176705.1 Cocos nucifera | reverse complement strand
ATCCCTCTCTCGAGTAGGAGCTTACCATGATGAGGGTGTCATGAGATTTGATAGGGAAGATTGTTATATTCCCACATTATGATAAGTGGTATCAGAGCCCACCAATCTTTCTTGTCTATCAGGACCTCCATGCTCCTACTTACTAATCTACGTTTCGACCCCATTCCAAGTTACATCTCTCGAGCTCTACATGTGAGAGGAGGTGTTGGAGAATAAAAGTCCCACATTAGACAAGTTAAGGACTCTTGTGGTGCTTATATACACTTGGGCCTGTCCAACCAAAAACCCAAGTTTTTTTATATGATGTTGATAATTATAAAGTATTTGACATTGCAAATACAAGGAGAAGATCATCAAATTTAAGTTTCCTGTCTTATAATTCTTTTTAATCCAAAAGAAAGGCATTCAGACTCTTTCAGAAGCAAGATACGCCTTTCTAAAGTACAAAGCATCTCTCGTCAGGCAAGTTTCTTGCTATATCAGTCCAATACTACATTTACTAACCATACGCTCCCTATTCAATAATTATAACACTTGCAAAATCCCTTATATCTGAATTACTAACCAGCATAAGCAGCTACTTTCCTGGCATCTGAATACAATGGATGGTTCCAAGAAATCGGCAATTAGGGATGAAGCATCAAGTTCCACGATATAATGCACTCGACCCTCTAAGTACAGAAATTACTGGCGTACGTCGATGACTACTGTAGAGGTGAATCCCATAATAGAGCCTTATCAGCACGTGAAAATGCCTCAGGAGAGCGGCCCCCTTAAAAAAGTTCAAAACTATCATACGCAGCTCAAGGAGGGCCAATATGCATAGCTCAAGGGTCAGACAGTATGATAACGGAAGCAGCAACCGGATATCCTAGGGACAACTAAGAGTGAAATGGACTGGAGGGTTCAATTTTCAGAGGAAACGTGGGGGGCTTTCAAAATCATTCATTCTTATCTCCTTGCAGTATCGATTAAGCAACAAGGAGGGCGGAACATCTCCGAGACAAGTGTCTCGAGGCATCCGAACTCAGAACCCTAATTCGGCCTCGTCCAGGGCTCATTCAAAGCACGAAACCCTTAGGGACGCAGAAGAGAAGCTCCGAAACCCTAGCAAGCAGAGCGGAGGCCCAAATAGAACACGTAGGGCACGAAAGATGGGAGCATGGAAGCAAAATTAGGTCACCAAAACAAATTGAAGGAGGAGAAAAACACGGACGCACGCACACACACGAAGAAGAGGAGGAGGAGGGGGAAAAAGAAGGAGAACAAGAGAGAAGTGGGAGGGGAATTGGAAAGCAACCTTCTTTTTCCAGCCGGAGGGTGCCGGGAGCTCCACCGACACGACCTCGGGCTTCTCCTTCGCGGGCGGTGTGGTCTCAGTCATCGCCTCCGCTCCCTTATCTGCCATCGCTCTGCGCTCGCTCGCTCGCTCGCTCGCCTGGGCGGAAAATGTCCCGCCCTCGGACACGGATCAAGAACTGGGTGCGAAATCCGAGAAGGCGTGCGAATTGGCGTCCCCTTCCCGTCTTTGTGCGTTATTGGATTAGATCGGAATATGCGAGAGAGGCGTGGGGTTAGGTGGGGTAGGGCGGTGTCCACCTCTCCATCTCTCTCATCTCCTGGCCTCGCAAACGCCGTGACGGAATGGAAACAAATAACGGCGGGGACTTGGCGAGTCAAAAGCCACGTGGATCGGAATGCAGGCTCAGGCGACCAACATAAGCCCGATGGGATGGCATCGTAAATTATGGACGCTTGAGACGAAGCGTTCGGTCGGGAGGAATTATTTGAGAGACTCATCCATAAAATATTTATGAATTTTGATTGTCGATTGAACCTCGACCTGTGCTGCTTCCTCGTTCCATCCATCCATCCAATACCCGGGTTGGTACTGCTTTGGATTCGATCAGACTTCATCCGGGCCTGAATCAGTAGCACTGTTGGAGCCGGATGGCCGGATGGCGAGTCTCCAGTCTAAACTAAACATAGCTTTAATATTAAAATATATTATTTATACACGTATTTTACATTATGCACGATGCAGTGAGAGAAATTATTGCATGCATAGTCAACACTAACGATGTGATGAATATTTGTTAACCTAACCTTGATATTGACTAAGGTGGTGAATGGACCCAATCGAGCAACAAAAGAGAATCATGTGTCTTCCATTAAAATCCATTTAAAGGCAATTAATATCCCTTAAGAACATGGCTATAATCTCAGAGATGGTTATGCTAGCTCGGCTATTTGTGCATAATCGGAATGATTATCACCACGGGCGCAATGTGGGACCATTACCTGGCTGGCTATTATTGCGTGTCCTATTATTCCAAAATAATAGATGCTGACCCATTCTATGCAAAGCAAAGGTCTCTATGTGTGTTTTTATCATTCTTTTTTTCTCGCAAATTTCTGCCTATCTCAATTCTTCTCCATTTTTTAGACTTTAGTTGATTTAAACGTCGAAAAAATTTTATTTGATAAATTTTGATAAAATTTTTTTTTTCTATTTTTAAATTGGCTAAGCATTGTTGTGCCTGAGCTCAAGTAATTAGATATCAATTTTTTTGTGCAACTTCCAACTTTGAAGCTTCGATACTGATCTCAATAATTTACCTCGGTCACAGACTGACCTCAGCTCCTCAATTTGGATTCTAGTGGTAACTCCATGCTCATGCGTAGGTTCTATTCATTATGTACTGTCTCGGTGATCAGTACACGGTAATATATCATGGCAATTAGTACATGCATTAATGTGGCCATGCATGCGGTGCATGTAATAATTTTTCATGCGGTGTAGTCTGCCACGAGATCATGAGATGTGGCAAGCTTATTTATTTTAACAGAATTCTTAGATTTCTATTAGAAAGGGATTAAAAAAAAAAAAAAAAAAAAAAAAAAAAGCTAGGAAAGGATACAGGGAGAAATCAGCAAATGCCAAGCTTCTGAAATGAAATGATTAGACTAACCACCCTCTTCTCGATCTTTATGTATCATAGGATATATTTTTTTTAGCTCCTTTCCTCTCTCTATCTCTCTTGTAAGAAAGTATTACTTACATGGCATGCTTTATATGGCCATTCATGACATCAATCACAACCACTTATTTCTAGAGATAAGTACTTAATAAATGAAGCCCATATAAATTATACTTTTTCAAATACAATCTCATCTAAAAAATTATTTGTTAGAACTATTTTACCATGTGTATCCTGGACCATCAAATAAAAAATCAACATATCACCTAAAAAAATGAACTTTTCCACTCAAAACATTTAAAAAAAAAATTGGCTAGCTAACCATGGCTAATAATGAATCTTTTTCCAATAAAGATTTTCAACCAAGCTTGGATAACAAATCTTTTTTCAATAATAAATGATGTATTGACTTTTTATTAATGCAAGGTATATATGGTAGAATAGTTTTAACCAATAATTTCTTCATTAACCTAAGTTAAAGAGAGAAAAAAAAAAAAAAAGAAGAAAAGAAAAGATGGTAGAGATTTTCTGTCATCTTCATTCACCCCATTTATAGAAAAACTAAAAAAGCTAATCTCTAAATACCAAAAATGCATTGACGTCCTTTTTTTTTTTTTCCATACTTCATCCATCGTTCATCAAAGATAAAAACTAGAATTCAAAGGCAAAGAAATTTTACAAACCATTGGCATCTTTTTATCTCGTTGTCACAAATTTACAAATATAGCAAATCAAATGCATTGGCAAACATAGGTTACTTCAAGATTATATCAGCTACACAAGTGATTGTGTCAGTTGCAGGAGATTTGATTAAGGCCATACCACCAAACACACATAGTATGGATGATACAACAATACTTTACCACTTAAGCCAAAAGATAAGGATTGGAAAAAGCATCAAATATCCTTTTAAGTCTCTATTTTTTAGTTAAGTATGAATTCTTTATAGTATACAAATTATACCATAAAGTATTGTGGGATAAAGTTGAGCCAAAAGGTCCAAGTCCAAGATAAATTCAAAAGGAAGTGGTATCTTTTTATGATCAACTCCAGCATCGAGAAATTGGTTAATCAATAAAGATATATGGATTTTGTGTTCTGCCCAAGAGAGAGATCCAAGTCCTAGCAACCTCGTTAAGTGGTGATTCAACATAGATTCTACATCTTAAAACCAAGCCAATTTTGGGGCATATTTGATAGACGCTAGCACAAGATGGATGACTATTATACAAGATGGCTTTACGTAACATATACGATGCGCGGCTATTGATAGCCATCCATTTCTTAATAATGGTCATTGACTATTGTACAACACTTCATAGTATAATCCGTGCACCATAGAGGATAGTAGGTCTTTTTAGTATTCTAATTTCTTATTGCTTAGTCTGCTTAGGACATGTGTTTTCACTAAGTTGAAGAGAATTCTTTTAGGGCACGTCCAGCTTGTAGTCAATTAGGTCGTGCCTCGCCTAGCAACCATAGATCCAAGCCCAAGCATCAATCAAGCCCACACTTGCCGACCGACCACATAAGCAAGCCCAAGTTTAGCTTCCTTTTGGGTAGGTATTTGAGTGATCTCAGCCATATCCTTAAGCTTGTAGGGTTTGATCAATACAGTAGAAGCAATTGATTTCAAAAATTTCAATCAATCAAACCCTAATCCCAGGATACACCTTGATGATATTCAATCATAAGCATTATAAAGGAGTAAGATAAGAAAGCATACACTTCAATAATCTGATTTGTTGATGATCAAATTCCATGAGGTGCCCATGTGTTCGCCTTCCAACGATGATCCACACAAGAATTGGGTTCAAAAAATAACTTCTCTTGAATCCTTGCTTGCTGAATTCTATTCAAGAATTTCTTAGCCTTCTTCTATTTTCTTCTTTCTTCTTTTCTCCTTTTATTCTCTCTTTAGCCTTCCTAAATTCTCTTCCAGCCCTTATCTTAAAATAAGACTTCTTGTATTAATTAAGACCTTATTTAAAGGAAGACTCCTTGTTTTAAACAATACCTTGTCTAAAAGAAAGGGAGGAAGAGAATTTGATTAGACTTCAAATGCCTAGACTTTTCGAATACAAGTCCTATTTATAGACTCAGAGGAGGTGCCAATAGCATTCTTTTCCACCACTTATCAATCCTCCATCAGACATATCAAGGAACCAGATAAGTTCCTTAAAGCAGAAGGAGTCTGACAAGGTGCCATAAATTCACCGAAGAATTTATTTACCTTCGGAACATTGTATATACAACTTTCCACTAATTCTTCAAATCTTAATCTGATATTAATTTGATATGGCATGAAAAAAGGAGAGAGAGAACCTAATAAGTGGCGCCAACCAAGACCCATCAAGCAGGAGTCTTAGCGCCACTTTTAAAACAAAGTAACATGATGCTTTGCGTTTACCTCCTGAAGAGATAATCTCCACACCCCAACTTTGACTAGTCAAAGAAGGTGGGCGGCAAGAGGGAGAAAGAGAGAGTCTTAGGGGCACCTCTTTAGTCAAAGACCCAAAGCAGGAGTCTTACTCCTTCTACACGCCCCCTTATCCATGCGCCATATAAAATGTGCGCCAAACATGAAGAGAATTTTAGGTGCCATGGACTCCTCCTCTTAGGCATCCAAATAAGGCTCAAGGGTGCCATCTGATGGCTACCCCTTCTGGATCAACCTAATCTCAAATTCAATCAAAATTAGTTAGCTGAAAAGCAAGGATTCGAACCAAAATAAATCTGGTTAGGAGTTAGATTAACTAACATGTACTAGCATGCCAATTAGCAATCCAATTAGGATTCAATGATACTAATAACACTTTTTGATCAATTCTATAATGTGTGTGATCCATTGAGTTCCACATCTAGCCAGCAGTAGGTCCGGATGCATCTTGACTTAATTCGATTAGACTCTATATTAACCGATTAGGGTCCAATTCATGCCAACCCAAATTCACCAATTAAATAATCCTTCTAATTGAGGATTGAATTAATCATATTAATTCAATCAAACCTACAAATCAAGATTAACTTCTAGCAACGTATCATGATTATCTAGAAGATGTAGAATTTGGTAAAAATACTAAATATATCTTTCAGTGGTAAGTTCCTATGCAATTCAATCCTTCAATCATCCTGCATCCCGAATATGTTTATAAGTATGGATAAATATCAAACTCAAATGCATATTCATGTTGATTCTCCATCAATCAGTGATAACTCTAATGAAGCATTAGAAGCTCTATCTAATCTTCATTCTGCTTTGGCCAAAGACTTACTGAGTTATCCATAGATGAGAATTCATAGAATGGCATCTTCTCTTACTAAGAGTGATCAATTTCTTGCTAACCTACTCACAACCTTCATACACACTCAACCATATTCAGAACATCCCGTTTATGACTTAACGTCATGATTGAGTATGAACTAAAAATATGGGTTTATGTGCATAAACTTTCATGGTGATCTCAGGTCTAAAGATCACTTGCATAACTCCCACTTAAAGAACCATCTTTTGATATACAAGTAAGATTCTATAAGATGTTTTCTTTTAGTAAGTTAATTCAGTGAACTCATTCTTCAATGAGCACCCACATCCTTGTATTAGTATCCCTACACAAGTGGCATGTGAGATCCACCACCCTCTCCATTGTGCATACATAGGATGTGCCGGTCTATCCGAAATATTGATCCTCGACTCAATGCTTCTATGATCAGGAACGTTTAAGATTATGATTTTAGGATTTTAAGTCTCATAGGTATGATCCTTTCATGTCCTATGAAATCATTGTCCTAATCTTTGAGGTTCATCATAATCTTTAACATATAAAGATGCAACTAAAATGATGAATCAAAATATCTTATTTTATTAATATCAGAATAAATGCCATTACATGAGTTAAGAAAATATATAAAAAAGTTCTATCACATCATCCATGTGATTGACTTATAAGGTACTTATTCTTTCAATCTTCCACTTACACTAAAGCCAATCACCTTTATATCTCAAACCTATATAATTGAAATGGTGATCAAATAATTGCTATGGTAAGGCCATAGTGAATTGGTCTATTATATTATTCTTAGTATCAACTTGTTCAAATATAACATCTTGTCTCTCGATAATCTTCCAAACGAGATGGAACCATCTGAGGATGTGCTTAGATCTATGGAAAGATCTTAGTTCTTTAGCTTGAATCACCATACCAGTGTTATCACAATAAAATGATACTGATCATTCTATCTTAGGAACCACACATAAATCACTAATGAATTTCTTCATCTAGATAGCTTTCTTAGTAGCTTCACTAGCAGCAATGTATTTTATCCTATGGTTGAGTCAGCTACAATCTACTATTTTGAACTTTTCCAACTCACAGCTCTACCATTTAAGATAAACACATATCCTGATATCGACTTGCTATCATCCAGATCTAACTGAAAACTAGAATCAGTATAATATTCTATGCTTTTCAATGATCCTCTCCTGGATCAGCCTGATATCTGCTAACTATGCCTAATGCAAAAGCCATATCAAGCCTGATACATAACATAGCATATATTATAGATCCCACCATCGAAGCATAAGGAATAGAATTTATTTTCTCTTTCTTCTGATGTCTTAGGAGACATCTTCTTAGATAAATGTATGTCTTGACTTATGGGCAAGTAACCTCTTTTACTTTTCTCCATGTTGAATTCCTTCAACACTAAGTCAATATACCTAGATTGGGACAAGCCTAGCATCCTATTAAATATATTTCTATAGATCTTTATTCCAAGTATATAGGATGTTTCATCCAAATTTTTCATAGAAAACTTATTTGATAGCCAAGTTTTGATTGACTGGAGCATTGGGATATCATTCCTAATAAGTAGTATGTCATCGACATACAATACCAAGAAGACTATGGCACTTCCACTAGCCTTATTATATACACCTGATTTATCCATATTTTTTATGAAGCCAAACTCTTTGATTGTCATATCAAATCGGATGTTTCAACTTCTTGAAGCCTGCTTTAATCCATAAATGGTTCTTTTAAGCTTGCATACTTGATTCAGCCTTCTACTAGAGACGAAACCTTCTAGCTGAGTCATATAGACCTCTTCCTTAAAGTTATCATTAAGAAAAGTGGTTTTGACATTCATTTGTCAGATTTCATAATCATAGTATGCTGCTATAGCAAATAAAATATGTATAGACTTCAGCATAGCCACTGGTACAAAAATTTCATCATAATCAATTTCTTATTTTTGTTTGAAACCTTTTGTCACCAACCTAGTCTTGTAGGTTTTAATCTGGCCATCTGCTCTGATCTTTTTCTTGAAGATACACTTGCATCCTATTAGGCTTACATCCTCGGGTGCATCAACTAATGTTCATACTTGGTTGGAATACATAGAGTCCATTTTGGATTTCATTACGTCTAGCCATTTGTCAGAGTCCGTACTCATGACGACTTCCAGATAGGTCAATAGATCATCATATGAATGATATTTGCCTTATTATTATTTTCTATAACAAAACCATATCTTAAAGATACATGATGCACTCTTGTTGACCTTCAGAGAGGAGATGTATATTATGGATGTACCTCATCCTTCAGTACTTCTGGTTAAAAACTTTCAATAGATAATTCTAGAATAGTTTGTAGGTCTTGAACTTTTTTAAGTTTAATATTTCTCCTACTACCTCCTTTTTGGATGAATTTTTTCTCCACGAATATGACATGCCTACTAACAATATTTTTTGTTCAGTAGGATACTAGAAATAATATCCTTTAGTTTTCTTAAGATATCCTACAAACAAATATTTGTCTGATCTTGCACTTAGCTTATATCCAAAAATATTTCTAACGTATGCAAGATAGTCTCATGTCTTAAAATGTTTAAGATTATGCTTCTTTCCATTCCATAATTCATATGGAGTGTTAGGAACAGGCTTTGAAAGCACTCCTTTAAAAATATATATGGTTGTTTCTAGGGCAATAGCTCCAAAAAGATATTGAAAGATCTGCATAGCACATCATGAACCATACTATTTCTACAAAAGTATGATTCTTCCTTTCTATTATACCATTTAATTGTAGTGTATAAGGAGGCATCTATTTAGAAAGAATTTTTTTTAAGATAATCAAGAAATTCACTGGATAAGTATTCGTCATCTCGATCAGATCGAAGGACTTTAATACTTCTTCGAGTTTGATTTTCTACCATCTTCCAATATTTCTTAAACTTATCAAAAGTCTCAAATTTGTATTTCATAAGATACACATATCAATATCTTGATAAGTTATCAGTAAATGTGATAAAATATGAATATCTACCTCTAGCTTGAGTTGGCATGGGTCCACATACATCTAAATGTACTAAGGCCAATAACTTATTTGTGCTTTCTTCATGTCTGGAGAATGAAGACTTGATCATTTTTTCCATTAGATAAGATTTACAAGTCCTATATAATTCATAATCATAGGGTACAAAAAAATTTTCTTTGTATAACTTGTTTATTCTTGACTCACTAATATGACCAAAGTGGCAATGCTAGAGAAATGACATATTAATATCTTCTCTCTTTCTTTTCATATTTTTACTAATATAAAAGATATTTTCATGAGGTAAAATAATTAGAAGATCATTGTTAAAATGCCCATTTTCAAAAAAATCATTAAAATGAAAAATAGAGCAACCATTACTCATAAATTTTATTTCATATCATTGATGTAACAAAAAAGGTACATATTTGATATTTCTAATGATCTTAGATATATAATAACATTCTTCTAATTTCAGAGTTCTTTCTATCGGTAGCTCCAATAGTTAAGTTCCTATAGCTTCCGCAAAGATTGATTCTCCACTAGCACCGAAGAGCTTGAACTCACTTTTCTTCAGCCTTTTGATTCTCTATAGCCCCTACAACGAATTACAGATATAAGAACCACATGCGGTATCCAATACCCATGAATTACTAGTGGAAGAACTTAATGAAAATGTAGTATGGATCATATACATACTTTTTTATGCTGTATTTTTCTTCATACTTATAAGAAAACTCTTGCAATTCTTCTTCTATTGTCCCATTTTACCACAATGATAATAGGTTATGTTTGCTGGGACATTTTTTGCCTTCTTGAAGGTGCTTTTTTTAAGATTTATTTTATTTTTTTTCTTTGAACCCTTCCTGCTAGTTCTTTTCTTATCTACTAAAAGCAGTAGACATTTCTCTTCCTTTATATAATTTTCTGCTACTTTTAACATATTCAGTAGCTCTGGCAGAAAAGTATCTAGTTTGTTCATATGATAATTCATGATAAATTGAAAGAAAGAATATGGAAGAGACTGGATTATGAGATCCTGACAGAGCTCTGATACCACTATAGTGTTTGATCGATATAGTGAAAGCAATTGATTTCAAAAATTTCAATCAATCAAATTCTAATCTCAAAATACACCTTGATGATATTCAATCATAAACATTATAAAGGAGTAAGATAAGAAAGCATACACTTTAATAATCTGATTTGATGATGATCAAATTTCATGAGGTGCCCACGTGTTCGCCCTCCAACAGTGATCTACATAGGAACTGGATTCAAGAACGACTCCTTTTGAATCTTTACTTGTTGAATTCTATACAAGAATTTCTTAGCCTTTTTCTATCTTCTTCTTCCTTCTTCTCTCCTTTTATTCTCTCTCTTATTCTCTCTTTAGCCTTCCTAAATTTTCTTCCTAACCCTTATCTTAAAATAAGACTTCTTGTATTAATTAAGACCTTGTCTAAAGGAAGACTCTTTGTCTTAAATAATACCTTGTTTAAACCAAAGGAAGGAAGAAAATTTGATCAAACTTCAAATGCTTGGACTCCTTGAATATGAGTCCTATTTATAGGCTTAGTGGAGGCCCCAATAGCATCCTTTCCCACCACTTATCAGTCCTTCATCAGACATATCAAGAAATCAGATAAGTTTCTTGAAGCGGAAGGAGTCTGGTAAGGCGCCATAGATTTATCGGAGAGTTTATTTGCCTTCAAAATGTTGTATATACGACTTTCCACTAATTATTCAGATCTTAATTTGATATGGCATGGAAAAGGGAGAGAGAGAGAATTTGATAAGTGGTGCCAACCAAGACTCTTAAGGCGGAAGGAGCCTTGGTGCCACTTTTAAAACAAAATAATGCGATGCTTCATGTTTACCTCTTGAAGAGATAATCTCCATGCCCCAACTTTGACTGGTCAAAGAAGGTGGGTGGCAAGAGAGAGAAAGAGAGTCTAAGGAGCACCTCCTTGGTCAAAGACCCAAAGCAGGAGTCTTACTTCTTCTGCACGACCCCTTATCCATGTGCCATATAGAATGTGCGCTAGACATGAGGAGAGTTTTAGGCACCATGGACTCCTCTTGGGCATTCAGATAAGGCTCAAGTGTGCCATCTGAGGGCTATCCCTTCTGGCTCAACCTAATCTCAAATCTAATCAAAATTGGTTAGCTGAAAAGCAAGGATTCGAACCAAAATGAATCTGATTAGGAGTTGGATTAGCTAATATGTGCTGGCATGCTAATTAGTAACCTAATTAGGATCTAATAATCCTAATAACATTTCTTGATCAATTTTTTAATGTGTATGATCTATTAGATTCCATGTCTAGCTAGTAGTAGGTTTAGATGCATTTTAACCTAATTTGATTAGACTCAATCTTAATCGATTAGGATCCAATTCATGTCAACCTGAATTTACCAATTAGAAAATTCTTCTAATTAAAGATTGAATTAATCATATTAATTCAATCAAACCTACAAATCTAGATTGATATCTAGTAACGTATCATGACTATCAAGAAGATGTAAAATTTAGTGAAAATACCAAATATACCCTTCAGTGGCAAGTTTTCATATAATTCAATCCTTTGATCATCCTACATTCTGAATATGTTTATGAGTATAGGTAAATATCAAACTCAAACATATATTCATGTTGATTCTTCATCAATCAGTGATAACTCTAATGAAGTATTAAAAGTCCTATCTAATCTTCATTCTATTTTTGGCTAAAGACTTACTGAGTTATCCATAGATGAAAATACATAAGATGATATCTCCTCTTACTAGGAGTAATCAATTTCTTATTGATCTACTCACGATCTTCATACATACTTGACTATATCCAGAATATCCCGTTCATGACTTAATACCATGATTGAGTATTATTGGGGATAAACCCCACTCCCCTGAAGTCCAGTCCGATGCTTAGTCTAATATAATTGATAATCATGGAAGAGCTTCAATCAAAAATTCTTTCTCCAACGATCGAACCCCTCCAGACTCCTTCAGCAGCCAAATTTCTCCAGTAGCCGAACCCCTCCTGGACTCCACCAGTGATCGAACTCCTTCCAAACTTCTCCTTCAATTAGATTCCTCCAGTGGTCGAACCCCTTCCAAACTTCTACAGTGGTCGAACTTCTTTCGGACTTCTCCTTCAATCGGATTTCTTCAAGAGTCGAACTCCTTCTGAACTTCTCCTTCAGTCGGATTTCTACAGGAGCTGAACTCTCAAACTCCTTCTAGACCTCTCCTTCAGTCGAATTCCTTCAAGAGCCGAACTTCTTTTGGACTTCTCCATCAGTCGAACTCCATCTAAATTTCTTCAGTGGATTACTTTCAAATTTCAAGTAGTATTCCTTTCAGATGATCTTCTCTAGCCGTATTCTCTTTAGAAGTCTGAACTTCTCTGAAATTGACATATGTCAAAGCTCTTCACCAACCAATGCCTGCTTCCTCCAAACTTTGACTATTAAATCTCAACAAACGGACGACACCTCTCTCCATAATAAATTTTACGTGATCTCAAGCAGCCCACTATCGAACGATTATGGTAACAAATTTCATGTAGCCCCGAGCGGTCCACTATCGGATGGTTATGACTATATAAGCTCCGTCTATAAAAAAGAATCCTCCAGATACATTTTTTCGAAGCTCTCTTTTTTTTTCTAAAACTCCGCTAAATTCTTGCCTAAGCACTCTATTTCTATTGGTCAGAAGAGCTAACTTAATCGTCGGAGGGTCCTGCCAGAGCCACCACCACCGACTTCGGATGGAACTTTATTTTGTAGGTCACCGATGACTAATAGTATTATTGATGCATTTTTTTGTCATTGTTATGGTAGCAAAAAATCTTTATTAGCGACAAAAATTTTTGCCATCGCTAATACCATTACTAATATTCAAATTTTTTTATAGTATTTTGAATTCAAGTTTGAAAGCTATGCTTATCTTGGATGAGAGCAGTGTCATCCTAACTTCTTTTGGACACCAACCATAAAAGACCCTCCCATTTGGCCTAAAAAAAAAATTATTATCAGAATATCACCATGAAAAATCTAGATGTGCATGAGATCCCTTATGAGCATGAGTTTTAGGGAGGGCGATTCCATCTTGGCATGAAGAGGGACCTAGGGTTTAGGCATTGGGTTTTGGAAGAGAGAAAGAGTTCTCAAGATCTTCCTACACCTCTTCTTCCTCCAATCCCTCTTCCTCTCTGAAAGTGTCTAAGAGATTTAAAGAAGGAGCTTAATCAATCATTAGGAGTGGATCTCTGCAAGGGAGCTAGCACTCGAGGAGATCAATGAACCTCCAATTAGATCAAGGGCTTCAAATAGATACCTATAGAGGCCGAATGCATGTATAGCTGGATGAACCAACAAATCCATGATCATCAACTGCGGTGCAGATCGACCCGTGTGAAGGTATAGAAATCTGATTTTCTATTAATTAAAATGGATATGTGTTGACCTAGTGATTGATTTTGATGATTGCCAAATTTTGAGTATATTATATATCTAATCATGTATTTTGAGAATGTATGTAGGATTTTTCAAGTATCCCAAATGAAGAATTTATCTTAAGAATAAATCTTCTTAAGATGCCATACGAAAATACTTAAAAGACTAAATTCACATAAGTTTGGATGGCTCGATATGAAGAAAGTAAGATTGGAAAAAGAAAAAATAAAATTGAAAGAAGCAATAATATTTAAAAAATATTGGAGCAAAGAAATTCAAGTTTAGAAGGTTAAACAATGAAGAAAAATAAATTTAAAAAGTTTAGAGCTGATTCCGAAAGAAATCGAGCCGACTCTAGCATGAAACAGGATTGGTTTGTTGACTTGGCATGTAGCCAAGCCAGCTTAAAATGGATCTGAGCCAGCTCTATCAGGATGATAGAAAACTGATTTTTGAGTTTTGTAATTTGAGCTAGCTCGAAACTAAATTTGACCCAATTTTATCAGGGGGATAAAAAACTAATTTTTGAGTTCTGCAGTTCGAGCTAGCTCAAAAATAGATCTGAGCCAACTCTATCAAAAGGATAGAATATTGATTTTTAAGAACTACCATTCAAGCCAACTCGAGACCAATTCAAGCTAGCTCGACACTGTTTGGTAGGCATAACTACTAGTTCTGAAACTTATCCTATTTTGCCCAAAACTTTTTTTGACAGCTATTTTTTGTCTTTAATAGCTATAAATGATTAGAAATGAGTTCAAAGGCCATATAACTTATGGAAAATAAAAGGGAGATACAAGAAAAGAAAAGAAAAAAAAATAGAGAATAAGTGAAAAATATTCAGATTTGAGTGAGCTCATTGAATATTCTTGAGAAAGAAGAAAAGAGAGGAATTAGTGTATAGTTTTTAGAGGATTTTCAAGAGTGATCTTCTCCAATATTCTTAACATCCTCTTAAGTATTAATTGAAAAAAAGTGAAGCATCAAAAAAGTAATCCTTCAGCATCTTCTTCAAGCTTTAAAAAGTTTACATTTTCTATTTTATTTTTGCTGTAATTTTTGTACATTATATTTTTGGGTTTTCTTTTCAAGTTTTTTTAGGATAAAAGAAACTTTGAGTTAGGCCCATCTCAGCCTAGAATTGGACAAGTATAAGATTTGGTTAGTGAGTCAAAAAATCAATTGAATTATTAGCAAGCCCCAAAAAACTAATGGTATAAGATTTTAGTTGGTACTCCGATTGAAAACTAACTAAATTTTTTTATGAGCCAGAAAAAATAAATATACTATAATCAAGGATGGATTATAGTAAAAATTTTAAGAAAAGCTTGGAGAGTGGACGTAGGAGTAAGTTATTCCAAACCATTATAAATCTCTTTATCTTTGTAGTGTAATTGCTTGGTTTAATTTCTTGCTTTACATATTTACTTTACATACTTGCATTATCTCATTACTTTTAATTCCACTGCTATACATTACATATTCACCATAAACACTCAAGTTAGTTTAATTTGGAGCATATTCTTACTTAAAGTTTAATTTGATTAAAATTTTATAAGAATCCAATTCATCCATCTCTCCCCTCTTAGGTTGCTATCTTTGGGCAATAAGTGGTATCAGAGCAAGTGCTCTATTATTAGTTGTTGACCTAATAGTCAAAAGTTAAAGATCTTGGCAACTCAAAATAATTTTTTTTTTAATGAAGGCCATTCCGTAGATGGATCCCAACTTTTTAATAGCTCAAATTATACTTATTGAAAAACTAGGATAAAAATTTTTATTCAAGCATATAACTATAATCTATGAAAGATTATTGTCAATAGCCCTTACACACATAATGCATTATTTGTTGATAAAGAAACAATGCAACTAAATACTAAGGCTATGAACATGCCTTATTACTCCTCAGACCTAAATATATTTAATATATTTCTTCATGTATTTCAGCAAAACATATATAGAAGAAATTGGAAAGAACTTATAAGGGAGCAAATCAAAAGAAGAATCAAGCTTTCAAGAAGACAAGGAAGCTCATCCCAATTTTTGTCTTATAGCTCATGAGAATGAATAGAAGAAGAAGATCAAGAAACAAAAGAAGAAGAAAGCTTCAATTAAGGGAGAGCAAAGCAAAGAAAAGGAAGATGAAAGAGAAGAACAAGAAATAGACAAATCATGCTTGATGGATAAAGAGGAAGAATGCATTATAAATTCTTGCCTCATGGCTAATGATGATGAGGTAAACATTAATAACTTTTTTAATTTTACTTTTGATGAGTTGTTTAAGGCCTTTAATAATTTAATACATGAATTCAAAAAGTTAAGGCTAAAAAATAAAGAGATTAAAAAGTCTAATTTTTCTTTGGCTGAAGAGAAAAATAAAATCTTGAGTGAAAAAAAGATCTTTTGAAAGATATGAAATATTTGGCCAAAGCAAAGTAAGAATTTTTAAAACTAATTGAAACTCTAAGTAAAGAAAAGAAGAATATGGTTAAATCTAAAAAATTCTTAGTTAAAAAAAAAGAAATATTTTCAAAATCTAAAAAATTTATGATTGAAGAAAATCTTAAGTTGAAAGAAGAACTTAATATATTAAGATTTTCTGCTAAAAAATAGAGTAAATCTGAAAAATATCTTTGAAAAAAAATGTTAAACTAAAGAAAGAGATTGAAAACTTAAAGTCCATAATTGAAAAATTTATAATTGGATGTCAAAAGTTTCAAGCCATTTTAAATAATCAAAGAGCTATTTTTGACAAATTTGAAATTAGTTATGATTCAAAAAAAAAATAAAAGTTTGACAAAAATATACTCAATAATGCTTCAACGAAAATTATTCAATTAAGTACTTTAAATATAATAAAATTGACCATAAAATTTTAAATACAATATTAAAAAAAATGGTCAAACTTTAATTAAATAAATTTAGGTTTCAAAATAAATCATAAGCTCTAACGTCCAAGGACCTAAGTTGACTCGAGTACTAAAAGTTAGTAAATAATCTTGTTGGTACACTAAGGATCCAATGAAATGAAATGAAAATGTTATTATAAATGGATGCCTTGGAAATAAAGTTAGATGGATGATGATATTTAGTAAAATTTAAATCTTTCTCATCATACTATCAATAATTATTAAAATCATTTTGATTGGTTAAATCTATTGACTAATATGCATGCATATGGTAATTTCTTGCTTGATATATTTCTTACATATAATTAATTGATTTTGATATTTACAATGAATTTATGCCATGATTTGAATACTGTTGGTGCGAAATCTGGTTGTCATCGAAATCAAGGCTAGAGTTGGAGAAGATGAAGTCATTGTTGGTGACCTGCAAAACAAGTCTCGTTCGGAGTCAAGGATGGTGGCTCTGGCAAGACCCTCTGATGATCAAATCAGCTCTTTCAATCAATAGAAATGAAGTGCTCATAGAGATTTTAGCAGAGTTTTTAGAAAAAAATTAAGAGCTTAGAGAAGAAGGCATATCTGGAGGATCCCTTATATAGACGGAGCCCATAACAAACTAATAGTGATAGTTGTAACTGCCTAGTAATGGGCCATTCAGTGCCACGTGGGGTTTGTTATGGAGTGTCATATTTGTTATCGTGATGTGCCAATCCATCGGAGTCTGACAACTCAAGTTTGGATGGGATAGCCATAGGTAACGAAGAACTCTTAGCTAACACCATTCCAAAGGAGTTTAGAGGTTCTTGAGATTAGCCGCGCTTGGACCGTCATTTACCATATCATGAGTCGGTGTCAAGACCTTTTGGGGCAATTGGTAAGAGAAGTCCGAGAGGAGCTCGACAAGCAGAAAAGCCCGCAAAGAGTTCAACAGACGACGAAGCCTGTCCAGAGTTCAGCCATCAAAGGAGTCCAGCTGAAGGAGAAGTTCGGCAAGAGTCCGACTGCTAAAAGAGTCCGACTGAAGAAGAAGTCTGGTAGGAGTCCTAGTGCTGAAGGAGTCCGACTAAAGAAAAAGTCAGGCAGGAGTTTGACTGTTGAAGGAGTTCGAAAGATCTTACAAATTCGACGAAAATCCATCCCTGACCGTTGATACCGGATGGGCCAATTCAAAGGTCAGACATTCTGACCAAACTTCTGCAGGAGCGGGTTTACCCCCAACACTAGTCCCCCTACTCCCAAGTTCAAAATTCGAAAGAAAAGAGTACAGATGCGACTGCCGAAGTTTTTTTTTCATGTCTGTCCGGAAGAGATATTTTGGCGTCTACCACGTCGGCTCTTGGGCTTATTAAATTTAAAATAACTTCGAGAAGACAGCCCTTCAAATTTTCTACCATAACACTATCCTAGGTATAGCGTAATTAAAGACTTGCCCGCTGCCACTCCCTTGTCATGATGAGTGGGATGTGACGCACACGGAGTGGTTGAGTAAGATCTACAATCATAACTACCTCGAGTTGCCCTTGGCTATTTAAGGCCTTCTCTCTCCTCCAGAATTCATTCTTATCTGAATCTTTTTCCCTCCTGAACCCTTGCCTTTTTCCTGCTCGAGAGCACCGGTTCTTTCCTGCATCCTCTCTGATTTTCGATACCCCTCCACTCAATTTTCATCATGCCCATCACTTCTTTGCCCCTCTCAGTCAACTTAGGTCATCCTCCTATCACCTATTTTCGATTTCTCTAGCATCTTTTTTCTTCTTACTCTTTTGATTTTTCTGGTAGAAGCTTCTACAATGCATTTTTTCTTGATTTTTGGAGGTTTTCTTAGGATTTTATTTTGATTTGAATGTCTTCCAAAACCTTCCATTCCGTCGGTTCTTGGAGCTCGTTCAGATCGGCCTTCCTAGATCCCGCACCCCTGGTCAAGGTTAAGCCTAGGAACATGTCTGACCAGTCTTTTATTCCGAATGCCATCCATTTGATTTTGACTTTGAACAATTTTTCGTTGATCCGCATCTAATATGGGGTTCCCCCCGAGTACGATCTCGAGCTTCCTGGGTCAAACGAACGTGCCAGCTCACCTTCGACTGGTCGATTTTGCCTATACTTAGAGACCTTGCATGCTGGGCTTCGGCTTCTGCTGCCCTTCTTTGTAGTTGCTCTCTTTCGATTCTTGAACATCTCCTTCACTTCTGTTGTGCCAAACTCCTTTTGGTTCATGATAGATTTTCTTTTCTTCTACCATCTGTCCGAAGTTCAGCCAACCATCTCATTTTTTCAAAATTTCTATACCTTCAAACGCCATCCTTTCACAAAGGACTGGTGGTACTTCTTTCCTTAGTTAGGTAAGAAGGGGTTACTAAAAGATGCTCCTTCTTCCATTCATAACTGAAAGAAGAAGTACTTCTTCATCTGATGTCTGATCTTGCTGCTTGACCTTCCTCCATGGGGCTTCCTCCAAAAATCAGTTTGTCGAGCCCCTAGTTTAGACGGAGCCAACCTCGAGTCTTCTAACAAGCTCAAGGCGTACTGAGCTCCTCTTCTTCCCGACCTTCTAAAGAAGCAGACCTTGTTCAACCTTGGCTTAAGTCCTCTCAACCCTGTCGGTACTTTTGTTGTTATTACTATTTTTTGCCTTATATATGCACACACACACACACACATATATATATGAGTATGACTGTTCAATTTTCGTAAAGTTTTGTATGTATCTTGGCTGACTATAATTTATTTTTATCATAGAAATGGATACTGATGCTGTGGAGAGGCTCACCAAAGGCCTTTACGCCCAAAAGAAAAGAAAGGAGAAGGCCCCGAGCGAGGGTTCAAAATGGGTGAAGGTTGGTGCCTCCAATCTTGCAGCTCCCACTGCTGTAGATGTCACACCCGAAGTCCGCCCACAAGCCGAGGTCGCCCCGACCACCAACATCGACATCATCGAAGGAGGATCGCTTCTCTCCGAGCTCGCAGATCTTCAGGCAAGGGATCATGCATCACACCTTTCCACTGACAAGAAAAAGGAGAAGGGGAAGGAAAAGTCGGCCGTTGCGAAGGTAGCCCATAAGGCCCGTCTGGGTGAGCCAAGTAACAACGGCAGTGACAATCTGGGGGTAGACCCCTTCAGCAATCCAGATATCATCCAGAATCTAATTGATAAATTCACTATTCCTGAGGTAGTGGACCGCGTGGCTGACCTTGATCAGACGTAGTTCGTCTGAGACTTTCTTGGGACTTTTCTCAGGGTAATCATCTTATCATACTCCCTTTTTCATTTTTCTTTCTTTCATTCCTCTATCTTACTGCTATTTCGCTATAGTAGTCGGGTCACCAAATAATTGCCCACCTCAAGAGGGTGAATCACCAGGAGGCGGAGGTGCTGACGGTCTATAAGGGTCTTTAAGCCGAGATTGGTCACCTTTAGGAAAAGGCTGCTGAAGTCGAGCGCTCCATGAAGGAGAAGGTAGTAAAAGTTATGGGTCTCCAAGGTGTGCTCCAAAAAGAGGAGCTCATCTTGATCGAGTTGAAGGCCACTCTAGCACTAGAGGAGGAGAAAAGAAAAAAAGCCGAGGGGAAGGTCACCGAGCTGGAGGGTCGTCGAGTTGGAGGCTCGCGAGGCGAAGTCAGATTCGAAGGTGGCAGCCCGAGACATGGAGGAGTTCAAGGCCTCCTCCAAAATGAAAGATCTGAACATCGCCTTCGATCAGAAAACGTTCATCAAGGGCTTCGAACTCTACAAAGGCAAGGTGGCTCAAAAATTTTCTAAGCTCAATCTGAGCTTTTTGGATGAGGAGGATCTTGGTGAAGAAGCAGGACCATCTAGCACTGCAGCTGATCATTCTCCTGTCGAGCCTACCCCCGATCCATCCGAACCTAGCATAGAGGCGTCCGAGCCTGCTCAGGAACCCGAGGTAGCCAAGAGCGCTCCAACCTCTTCCACCACTGCACCTCTTGAGGTTGAGGACCACAAATAGTTGTACTTTTTTTTTCTCTTTTATTTTGCTTTGTACTTGAAAGTTTTTAGTTAAATGAAAGTAAATTTGCTTTTGTCTATAACTTTCTTTATATTGATGTTGTGCCATGTGTTATCCAGAATTTCTTCAATAATCAGAGCCATAACCTGCCATTTTTAGTTGACACCGACCTCTTACTTCAAGGAGTTTTGCTAAAACCTTTAATGAAAAGCTTAAA
This sequence comes from Cocos nucifera, assembly GCA_006176705.1. Lineage (NCBI taxonomy): Eukaryota > Viridiplantae > Streptophyta > Magnoliopsida > Arecales > Arecaceae > Cocos > Cocos nucifera. Next base: position 1,859,221 of record QRFJ01000468.1, on the reverse strand, counting down.
GAAGGAAGTCCAACATCTGAAGAAGAAGTTGAAGAAGACAGAGGATGACCTTCAAGCTTCTCAAAAGAATGCTTCGAAGGCAACCAAAGAAGTCACTCCCCTCTAAAATTTACACATGAAGGACTCTGTAAGCTTTAGCATTCGAAAGGACAGCTTTAAGAGGGAGATTGCCGAGCTCAAAAAAAATACCAACAACAAATCTTGGGTATTAACAATAAAGATCAGCTCTCTCGAAGCTGATCTCAAGGTGGCGAAAGAGAAAATTCATCTGCTGGAGGAAAGTTCACCATGGTCTACCGACAAGGCTTGATACGACTAGGATTGGTCCAAGAAGATCTCCAAGCTTTAGAAGCAATTACGAGACATCGAGAACTAGCATAATAGTTACAGAATAATCTGGGCAGAGAAAATGTCCAGGCTTGAATGCGAGCTCAAGACCACTAGAGATGAAGTGACTTATTTTCAGAGGTGATTGTACAATAGTTAGCAAGCCGGTGCAAGTAGTGAGTCGGAGGAGATCGTCTTCTTGAAGAGGACCATCGATGAGCTCTCAGAAGTGGTCGGGATGGAGAAGGCCAAGGTTCAATAATTGAAGCTCTAACTAACCTGCGAACATCAGGCTATCAAGGATGCAGAGGCCGAGTTTGAAGTCTTGAGGAAGCAGTGGCAAGAGCGTGAAGGCAAATTCCAACATGTCAACAGGATGTACATAGATGGTCTATATAAGAAGAAAGAGCTTGAGGAGAAGATTCTTAGGCTAAAGCAGGCCTTGGTGATGGCTGGGGCCAATAGCCCGAAGTCTGAGGAGCTCGATCCATGTTAGGGCTTCGACCTTTTTTCTTCTTCTTTCTTTCATATAATCGATCTTGTCGACCTTTATTTTGCTTGTAGTGAACTTATATTTGCAATAAAATGGTATCTTTTTCATCATTTTCTTATATAAATTCAATGTTTGTTAATGGCTTCATTTTCTTTATCTCGTTTTTCTTTATTTTATCTTCTAATGAGATGCTTATTATGGATGCCAAGCTGGGGGTCTCTTCCACGAACTATGGTGGGGTTTCCCTTTTCGTATTTGACGTAGCCATTGGGAGGATACATATAAGGATCGCTAGTAGGACTTTTTTCTTCTTCTCATTTTAGATTAACAAGGCCTTGGCCTACCTTCTGTTAGGATGAGGTTCTCTTCTGTTCCTTACGTGATCGTAGGGACATGTTAGGATCATTGATAGGACCTCTCCCCTCACCTCATCTTAGTCTAATGAGGTCTTCGACCTTGCTCACATTAGGACGAGATTCTCTTTCTATTCCTAACATGACTGTAGGGGCACATTAGGATCATTGATAGGGCCTCTCCCCTCATATTATCTTAGATTAATAAGATCTTCGACTTTGCTTATGTTAGGATGAGGTTCTTCTTCTATTCCTAACATGGCTATAGGAACACATTAGGACCGTCGACAGGGCCTCTTCCCTCATCTCATCTTAGATTAACGAGGCCTTCGACTTTGCTCATGTTAGGACAAGGTTCTCCTCCTATTCCTAACATGATTGTAGGGATACATTAGGATCGTTGATAGGACCTCTCTCCTCCTCTCATCTTAGATTAATGAGGCCTTCGACCCTACTCACATTAGGATGAGGTTCTCCTCCTATTCCTAACGTGGTTGTTTTTGTTGCACAGCTAAGTTCGGAAAGTTATTTCTCGCCATTATAAATTTGTAATAGGGATCGGAGTGTTAAAGTAGAGGAATCTTATTGCAACCAAATCATTGATAATGCATCCATAGATTTTTTGAGTTCCACGGTCGGGATAGATCGGATCCTTCGAGCTCCTTCAAAAAATATCCCAGGTCGGATGACTTTCTTGACTTCGTAGGATCCTTCCTAATTTGGGGCGAGCTTCTCTTGGTTCTAGGGCTGAGAAATAGCTGCTTATCGAAGCACCAAGTCTCCCACTCCGAATACTTTATCCTTGACTCTGGAGTTGTAGTATCGGGCCACCCTTCATCTATAAGCAGCCATCCAAACTTGGGCTTCCACTCATTTTTTCTCCAGTTGGTTGAGGTTAGCTCCGAGGTCCTGCAAATTATCTCACTCATTGAAGGCCATGACCCATGTCGATGAGAGCTTGAGCTCGATCGAGATGATCATCTCCATTCCAAAGGCCAAGGCGAATGGCGTTTCTCCAGTTGATAGTTTTTGGATAGTTCGGTACGCTCAGAGTACATGGTAGAGTTCATCCACCCAAGTTTCTCTTGTTCTTTCAAGTCTTGCCTTGATATCCTATAACAAGATCCTGTTGGTCACCTCTGCTTCACCATTTGCTTGCGGATGGATCACTGACATGAAGTTATGGGAGATGTTGAATTCTTTGCAGAACTCCGCAAACTTTGCCCTAGCGAACTATCGCCCATTGTCTATTATAAGAGTCTGAGGTAGATCAAATATGCAAATAATTGACTTTCAGACAAAGTCCTACACTTTGGCTTCAGTAATCTTTGCTAGGGGTTCGATCTCGATTCATTTAGTGAAGTAGTCGATCGCAACTAAGAGAAACTTCCATTATCTGGATGCCATCGGAAAGGATCCGAGTATATCCCTCCCCCATTACGCAAATGGCTAAGGGGCACTCAATGGCATAAGCTCAGAGGTTGGTTGTCTCTATATATTTACATTTCTCTAGCAGCGATCACACTTTTTAACATATTCAATACAATCATGATGTATAGTTGGTCAATAATACCCTTGCCACAGCAGCTTATGAGATAGGGATCTGACACCTAGATGGCTCCCACAGATTTCTTCATGCACTTCTCATAATGCAAAATTGACTTCAGAAGGTTGGAGATACTTCAGGAGAGGTAGGGAGTATGACCTTTTGTACAGTTTATCTTCATAAAGGACATACTGGAAGGCCTAGTTTCTTAGCTTCCATGCTTCCTTCGGATCATAGGGGAGTATCTCATCTTTGAGATAAGCAATCAATGGATCGATCTAGTAGGACTTACGGTCGATCTATATTGCAGACTATGGTTCTTCCATACTCGGGCATTTCAACACTTCAAATTATACTTCTTTGGGAAGCTCGTTGAGGGTGAGTGTGGCCAGCTTGGATAGAAGATCGGCTCTAATATTTTTTGCCCTTGGAATTTGCTGAATGCTGAAGCTATTGAAGGCTGAGGTTAGGCTCTTTAATTTCTCAAGATACTTTATCATACTTTTCTTTCGAGCTTCATAATTGCCATTAACTTGTCCCACTACCAACTGTGAGTCACTATAAGCTTAGAGTCGATCTGCCTTGAGTTTTTTTGCTATCTTCAACCTTGCTATCAGAGCTTCATATTTTGTCCCATTGTTTATTGCAGAAAACTCAAATCATAGTGCATACTCAATGATGACCCCTTCGAAATTGATCAGGATCAGTCCAGCACTGGCATCGAAAGCATTGAAAGAGCCATCCACATACAAGGCTTAGAAACCTTTGAGAGGATCCGCTCTTTCTTCGGGGGAGCTCGACTGCAACCATAGAATGTCGGTCTCATTCCACTCAGGTTCGACGTCATCCAAGATCATGCATTCGACTATAAAATTGGCCAGTATCTGAGCTTTGATTGATGGCTGAGGTTGATAATTGATGTCGAACTCCGTCAGCTCAATAGCTCACTTCACTACTCTTCCAAACGCATCCATTTGATGAAGAACTACTTTGATTGGTTGGTCGGTGAGGAGCGTTATGGTATGCCCCTGAAGTAGGACCGAAGTTTTCTGACTGCAATCAAAAAAGTGTAAGTTAATTTTTTCAATTTAGTGTATCTGGTCTCCGCATCTCTCTAGACTCGACTCATATAATAGATCGATCATTGCACTTTTGCCTTTTTCTTGATCAGGATCGCTACTAGGGATGCAGGAGAGACCGCCAGGTATAAGAATAATTCTTCTTCGAACTTAGACTTTGCCAAATAGTGGGACAAACTGAGGTAGTTCTTGAGTTTTTTGAATAACTATTGGTACTCTGCCATCCAGTAGAAGTTCTTTGGTTGCTTGAGGACCTGAAAGAAGGACATACATCGCTCAACCGACTTCGAGATAAAGTGGTTTAAGGATGCCACCTTTCCGGTCAAGCATTGGACTTTCTTTAGTGACTTCAGGGTGGTCATCTCTTGGATGGCACAGATCTTCTCTGGATTAGCCTCAATCCCCGTCTTGAGATTATGAACCCCAAGAATTTTCCTGAGGTCACTCCAAAGGTGCATTTAGTCAGGTTCAACTTCATCTTGTATCTTCAAAGGGCATTGAAGGTTTCTTCAATGTCGGCAATGTGATTGGATGAGGTTCGGCTCTTGATAAGCATATCGTCCATGTAAACTTCCATGTTGCGATCGATCTGCTTTTTGAAGATCTTATTAATCAGGCATTGATAGATTGTGCCTGCATTTTTAAGTCCGAAGGACATGATCCTATAATAATAAAGATCACGGTCAGTAATAAAAGCAGTTTTCTCCTCATCCTCTAATGCCATCCAGATTTGATTGTAGCCGAAAAAGGTATCTATGAAGGTGAGAAGCTCATGGTCCGAAGTTGCATCCACCAGCTGGTCAATTCTAGATAGGGGGTAGCTGTCCTTTGGACAATCCTTATTCAGCTTCTTAAAGTCGATACACATTCTCCACTTGCCATTGGCCTTTTTGACTAGAACCATATTGGAAACCCAGCTTAGGTAGTGGACTTCTCAGATGAACTTGGCTTTGAAGAGCTTATCCACTTCCTCCGCTATCGCCTTCTGTCTTTCTGGTGCATGGCCTTGAATTTTTTCTTTCACTGGCCTGTACCTTGGGTCGATGGCTAATCAATATTCCATGACTTTGGCATCGATTCCTGGCATATCTGCTGGGATCCAGGTGAAAATATATGCATTCTTCCATAAGAAGGCAATGAGCTGCTCTCAGACTTCATCTTCTAAGTTGGAGCCGATCTGCACCGTATGTTCCATACTTTCATCATCTAGAGGGATGGTCACAAGATCTTCCATGGGCTTGCTCCGCTCCTCAGTAAGATCGTCGCGGACATCCAACCCATCAACCGGGCAAGGGTCGGGTTGGCTTTCTTTTTATGGGGCGGAGTAGCAATGCTTGGCCAAATCTTGATCTCCCCTATTCCGTTGTTTGTTGGAAACTTTATTTTCAAGTAGTAGGTTGATACCACGGCTCAGAGTGCATTCAGACCAGATCAGCCAAGAATGGCATTATAGAAAGATGGGACCTTTACGACCAAAAAGTCGACCTATGCCCTGGCCTATTTCAGGTATTGCCCTACAGGCATAGATAGCATTATTATTCCTTCAACTGGCACAGCATCACTAGTGAAGTCCATCAGTAGAGAGTTCATAGGTCCCAAATGATTATTGGATATAGACATTTTAGAGAAAGCATCGTAAAATAAAACATCGATAGAGCTTCTATTATCTACTAGAATGTGACGTACATCATAGTCAACATGTTTAAAGAGATTACAACCACATCGTTGTGCAGGAATTGAACTCCTTATGCATCTTCATCAGTAAAAGCTATGGGCTCCTCAGTTCTCCACCTCTTCACAGTCTCCACTGATCCACTGGCCTCTCCTCATCGAAGTCCCCCAAAGATGGTGTTGATGATGCCAAGCGGGGGTCGGTCTCCTTGTTGCTCCTTCTTTCTTGGTGGTTCTAAGGGTGGAGGGTCCCTCAACCGATCCTCCCATACCCTAGGCCGACGTCGCAGGAATCGATCGAGCCTATCCCACTTGACGAGCTCCTCAATCTCATCTTGGAGCTGAATGCATTCTTCAGTATCATGATTGTAGTCACGATGATAGAGGCAAAACTTATTGGAATCGTGCTTGCTGGGATGAGTGCGCATCCTTTTCAGCCTCGGCAACTACTTCCTGATTTTCATCAGCACCTGAGTTTTCAGAGTGTTGAGGAGAGCGTAGTTGTGGAACCTTCTGAGGGGGGAGCCTCACCGTGCCCTTCTATCAGGGCTTCTTTATCTTTTAGCCTAGGGAAGAGTTTGAACTCACTTGCGCTCAGAGGGAGTTCTAGAGCATGGTTGAGCTTCGTTCGACTTTTCTTCAGCTATGGGCATATTTGATTCATCCGCTTGCCGCTCTTCAGTGACTTCACTATCCTTAGCCTTAAAGGCCTCTTCTGCTTGGACGTAACCTTCAGCCTGAGCCAACATATCAACAAAATCTCTGGGATACTTCTTTTCTAGGGAGAACAGTAGATCATTCTTCTGTAGGCCATCCTTCAGTGCGATCATAACAACAAACTGGTCCAAATTGTAGACCTCTAGCACGGTAGCATTGAACCAGGTGACAGGCTTGGATGGACTCTCCTTCCTTCTACTTAATGTTAATGAGGAAGTCTGAACCTTAGTGGGGGTGCCGGCTGCTGACGAAATGAGCTATGAACTGATGGCTCATCTGATCGAAGAAGAAGATGGTATCCGACCTAAGTGTTGAGTACCAATTTCTGACTACTCTCTTCAAAGTGGATGGAAAAGCTCAGCATAGAATAGCATTTGGCATGCCATGGAGTTGCATCATTATTCGAAAGACCTCCAGATGGTTGACCAGATTGGTAGTCCCGTCGTAGCTCTCAAACTAGAGGAGCTTGAAGTTTGGCGGGATGGGTTCCTACATAATTTTCTGGGAGAAAGGAGGGTCAGTGCAAATATCATCGCCATGGAAGAATGGGGCATGATGGAGTTCTTCGATCTGTTGGTTCATTTTCTATGGTTTTTGGTCTAGAAGATCCTCATGGCCATGGATCTCCAAAGTCTTCTGGCTGAATGGGGACAGGGTTTCCCCAGAGGTTGAGTGGTGATCAGAGCAAGGGCTCTCTGCCCTCTGCCTCCCCTTCTCGGAGCTCACAGACCGACTTGCCCAAATCGGTAATCCCTAAACTGGGTCCTGGGATTCCAGAGAAGCCTACTCTGGCTGAATCGGTACCAGAGGCTGCTGCTGCTGCTGCATGGCCTACACTACTTCAGTGGAACCGCATACCTATTAGACTAGCAGGTTGAACTGCTCTGCATCCACCATTATAGTTGGTAGAGCATAAGATGCAAGAGATAAAATAGGAGCAGACGGATCTGAATGAGATTTGACTGTGAAGGCGGTTGACCGTCAGGTTGAAGCCTTCCTAGGAGGCATCTTTATCGAAAAGGAAACTCTGAATCGAAAGAAGAAAAATCTCTACTGGGCACTCCTTTAAGAATAGGGAACCTTAAGAATGAGATATTTCTTCCTCTAGCGTCAATCCTGTTGGTGAAAAATCTGGTTGTCATCGAAATCGAGACTAGAGTCAGGGAAGATGAAGTTGCCGTCGGTGACCTATAAAATAAGTCTCGTCAGAAGTTGGGGATGGTGGCTCTGACAAGACCCTTTGATGATCAAGTCAGCTCTTTCGACCAACAGAAATGAAGTGCTCAGAGAGATTTTAGCAGAGTTTTTAGAAAGAAATCAAGAGCTTGGAGAAGAAGGCATATCTAGAGGGTCCCTTATATAAGCAGAGCCCATAACAAACTGATAGTGACAGCCATAACCATTTGGCAGTGGGCCATTCAGGGCCATGTGGGGTTTGTTACAGAGGATCGTGTCTATTATCGTAACATGCCAATCCGTCAGAGTCTGACAACTCAAGTTCGAATAGGATAGCCACAGGTAATGAAGAACTCTTAGCTAACACCATTCCAGAGGAGTTTGAAGGTTCTTGAGATCAGCCATGCCTGGGCCGTCGTTTGCCATATCATGAGTCGGTGCCGAGGCTTTTTCTAGCAACTAATAAGAAAGGTCTGAGAGGAGCTTGACAGGTAAAGAAGCCCAAGAAGAGTTCGATCGACGGTGAAGCCTGTCCGAAGTTCAACCATCGAAGGAGTCCGACAAGAGTCCGACTGCTGAAGGAGTCCGACTGAAGGAGAAGTCCGACACGAGTCCGACTACTGAAGAAGTCTGAAAGGTCTTACGGATTAGAGGAAAGACCATCCCTGACCACTGATACCAGACAGGCCAATTCAAAGGTCAGACATTCCGACCGAACTTTGATAGGAGTGGATTTATCCCCAACAAATATTTTAATTTTTAAATCAATGTACTCTCTTCTATATATCATGTTATGAATAAAATAAAAATATTTTGAAATTTAGCATGATATTTAAGCTTTTCTATATAAATTTTATAATTACGAAACTTAAATTCAAAGAAGTTTAATTATCTATAAATTCATTTGATTGCAAAATATTCAAGTGAAACTGATTTTTGGCAATCCTCCATAAGATGCTTAAATATTAAAAAAAATTTAAAATTTTGCATAAAATAAGTACTTGAAGCTAAGACATTCATTAATAAAACATCAAGTCACTATAAGAATTCTAACTATTAATGATGGTTAAATACCATCGCTAATAGTCCATCTGCCATTGCCAATAATCTTGCTATTGCTAATACTGTTGTAAAATCCAATCTAAAAAACCTTTATCGCTAATTATCATTATTAGCGATAGCAAAAATTATTGTCGCTAATAATGGCATTTAGCGATGACTTTTATGATGAAAAAATTCCATCTCTAATAATTTTTTAATCTTTAAATTAATTTTTTTAAAAAATATTAGTAATAGCAAAGACATGGCTAATATCATCACTAATACTTAATAGCGATAGAACGTTCCGTTGTTAATACCATCTCTAATAATTTTAAAATTTTAAATAAAATAAAATAAAATATTTTAAGAAATATTAACAATGGTATTTTCATGGCTAATGTTGTCATTAATAATTATTAGTGACCAAAAATACTATCGCTAATGGCATCACTAATTTTTTATAATTTTTGAATAAAATAAAAATAATTTATTTGAAGAATTATTAGCAACGATAGCTTCATATCTAAAGCCATTATTAATAGTTATTAGTGACGACATTTACCGTTGCTAATACCGATGCTAATAGTTAATTTATATTTTTTAAAAAACTAATAATAATATTTTACTAATATTGATGCTAATAGTTATTTTATATTTTTTTAAAAAATTAATAATAATATTTTTTAAAATCTATTTTAATTAATCTTAATAAATTATAATTTATAATATCTATTATAATTAAAATTCAAAAATAATTTGATAATCAAAAATTAAAAATTAATTATATTTTATTAAAAATATAAATTCTTTCTATAAGCAGTATTAAAAAAATATAATACATCAAAAAATATAATATATCTAAAAAAAATCAGGTCCAATCCTTGTCATCACTTATCTCCTCCTACTCTTTTCTAGCAGTTGATGGATGAGAACCAGATATTCCAGCATCCTATAATAAATAAAATAAAATAATATTAATAAGTTTTGATATAGAGACGTATCTTTCAATATGGAGGTGTATCAATACACTATTTCTATTCTCAAACAGATTATTTCTACACGTTCGATTTGATGATACAGAGCTATAAACACACCCAGCCTATCGATTAGATTGTTAGATTGAATTTTTTGCCCCTAGATCTCCTTTCCGAACTCAAACTTAAATATACATATATATATATATATATATATATATATATATATATATATATATATGAAGCTTCTAAATATAAAAAACTTAAATTAAGTAAAAGAGTTTAATAATATAATTATCTAATATGATGGCTGGGATGATGAGTCCAGCTGGTTACATAGCAGTGGGTCCTAAAGAAGCTCTATGATCGAATCATGGATGGCATCCAGGAGGCCCTAAGACACTAGCTTAGAAGTTTCTACACGACCTCCTCCATGTGCGATTCACTCCACATTTGGAACATCGAAGCTTATGAGGATACTGAAGGATATTGAGATGGTGGAAGGTCGAAGCTGTGGTTGAATCCTATGACCCGACTCCTACTCACCCCCCAGTGGCGCTAAGCCATCAAGATCAAGGGGGTGCTGAGAAGATGGGTCATCACTATGCCTCTCAACAACATACTCCATATAATGCATCTGCATAATTTCAAAAATATATTAATTCTAATATAAAAATTAGATCCTATAATAACTTAATTATTAAATAAAGTTTGAAGTTCTTACCATGATCTGTCATGATGTAGAATCTAAATAGTCACCAGTCCTCCTAGATTGGTGTGCGGCCCACCATAACTATAACTGGTCTGGTGGAGACCTAGCTATCATATCTATAATAAGTAAATAATAAAATTAAATTAATTAAAATATGCATATAAGAGTTTTTGCAGTTCTAGTGAAAAATTTTGGTATTGATTTTTTACCAGTCTATTAGCCACCACATGTGTGCTGATCGAGCTACCCATATGCCTGATTGGATCCTAATGGATGATCAGATTCTGTCGGGCCATCTGTCGCCTACCAAAATACTCTTCGCTGCTCCACTGGTTGCAGAGGGCCTGCCATATATCTGAAGAAAATGATCTACGATTTCAAGAATGAATTTTGAAACTTTTTTAGAAATCAAATAGTAGAAGCCATAAATTAATTATATTAATTTATTTAAAATATATGAACGAGCTCTAGATCTAGGATCCTATCACATGATTTAACCATGCTATTAAATCTAAAAAAAATCAAAAAATGATGTTGATCATATCAACATTCAGGCAATTCTAGATCTGATCAAGATACATAAGAAAGATCATATCAACCTTACCTTTGCAAGATGAGTTCTCTAACTCGCTGATCTGAGGCTAAGGTCGTCGCTCCAAGCAGCACACCAGTCCAGTCTTAATAGGTTATCCACAGAAGGCCTCAATGCTTAATCCAAAGTTCGATGACAGAAAATCAGCATAGCATGCTAGTATTGTGTTGATCCTTCTTCGATGGCTGATTTAGATCTTTCTTCTTCAAATCTTGGACTCTCCAATTTTCTGAAGGAAGGGAAGAGATTTGTAAAGAAGAGACACCTCTCAAAAAATCACAAAAGAAGGAAGAGATCAAGAAAAAATCCTAGAGAAGAACTCTTTCTTCTCCCTTCCTTTTTCTCTCACTAGGATACAACGGTTTGTATCTCAATGAAGCACCATTCCTAGATATTCTTTGCACCCAAGCTTCCCACATCTCAAACCACTCTCTCATGTCTAAAACCTATAGAAAATCATGCCCTAACTCTCTTTAAATAGAAAGTTATGATAGAGTTCTTGTCTAGGTCAAATACCTAGAAAGGCAGGTCCAAATTGAGCAAGGATTGGGGTACCCAACTCTTGGGTGTCCCCTTCTTATTTTTTTTCATGGACTCTAGAAAATATGTACAAATAAGTCTTCTACTTTTCATAAAAAAATAAGAGCAAAATTAGGTGGTTTGGTACCTCAAAGAAGTAAGGAAAGATGATGTGTCAAACTCTATCCAATAAAGACCTAGGTTAAAACAACTTGTTTGTTTTGACCTATTCCACAACTAATTTTCTTATAAAATAGTAGAAATTTGTTTTGACCTATTCCACAACTAATTTTCTTATAAAATAGTAGAAGACATAAAAAGAATATGGATACTCTCTATAAATAAAATTTTCCATAAAAATTTCAAGGGAATTGATGTGAGGGGGCATGAAAAGCAAGGTGGTGCAAGATGGAGAAATCCTAGTCACACTAGAACTTCTAGTTATGACTTGGTCCAACTTATTATTTGAATCCAATTAAATCAAAAATAATGCAACCCAATTAGAGATGATCTTAGTCCAATTAATAGCCTAATTAAATCAGATTAAATCAAATTTAAATCTAATTTAATTTTTAATTAAATTAAAAATTGGGTGCATACAAGTCCTAATTAAATTGAAACTTGTTCTTCCTCGTAATTGGCTCATTCGATAAACCAATTAGACTTGATCCAATCAAGTTCAAACTAAATCTAATTAAATTATATTTAATTAAATTTAATCTCAATCTTCTAACTTAATTAAATTAAGTTAATTAATAATTTAATTGCTAATCGATCCTCCTGCAACACTTGTACTAGGTCAAACATTAATCGTATTGATTGTTTGACCTTAGAATGATTCCTAATCATTGATCAACCATCCAATCAGATCAAGACCTCTTATGTGTGTGATTCCATAGGTTCGAACTTAAGCTGGTAGTATAAGAATAAATTCTTGTACCAATCGATGTGACCATCTAGTAATGATATCCGACGGCTGGATAGGTCGAATGTATAAAGCAATACTCTAAGAATCCATGTAGATATAGTTTCTATATAATTCATCTCCTTGATCTTAATGCTCATAGGATGACTCAGAGTTTAATTGTTAACCCTGATTAGGTCATCCAAATTATATTTCAAAATATCAAATTCATCTCATGGATTATCCTAGCCAAAGTTTTGCTAGATTGAAATACAGTGATGCATTTTTCTCCAAACCCTTGGAGTGATCAATCCCATCTTAATCGCACACCGACTTCACAAGTACTTAACTATGCCCAAAAACTTTCTATCACTAAATTAAAAATTCAGGTTGTCCAGCACCAAAGTATAGTGAGTTGCTTGCAAGCCACCGTGGTGATCTCAGTTCTAAAAAATACTGATGCCCATATCCCATCAGAGCAATTCTCGATAGTAGAATACTCTGGATTTAGTCATGTTCAGTGATGATGTACCCTTATATCTCACCTATATGCTATACTAGTATCTTCACACTCCTTGATTAAGAGGACAATCAACTTATATGGCATACAATGATCTATACTCAATAAATGTTGTCATCCTAATTAATAATATATCATTTGATCTTGAATAGTTTAAGGACTAATCAATAAATGCTCTCTTTATTGAAGTTTAGATAGTCCTAAGGACTTCAACACAACAAAAAGAGTTCATTAGAAGATGCAATCTTTATGATGAAAATGTCAAAATAATATTTTATTTAATAAATTATTTATAAGTATAAACTAGTACAACCATCAATAAGCTGACGATTGGCTTTGGTACATAATTTTCAATAACTTTCACTTGTCCTAAAGCTACTTGGTATAGTATCTAATACCCATCTTCGACTTGCAATCATCGAACTTCTTTACCATCATGGCTTTAGTGAAGAGGTCGATCATGTTCTTCTTTCTATCGATCTTCTGAAGGTCGATATCATCTTGATCCATGATCTTCCAGACCAAGTGGTAGTGGTGCAATATGTGCTTCATCTACTGGTGTGCCTTTGGTTCCTTCACCTGAGCAATGGCACCAGTGCTGTCGCAATAGAGCAGGACCAAACCATCAAGGGAGGATGCTACTCTGAGCTCGATGATGAAATTCCTCAACCACATAGCTTTCTTTGCGGCATCTGATGCTGTGATATACTCTATCTTGCATACAGAATTTGCCATAGTGTACTGCTTGAAACTCTTTCAGTAGATAGCTCTACCATTGAGGGTAAAAATATAATCCGATACACTTTTGCTATCATCATAATCAGATTGAAAGCTAAAGTCAATAAATCCTATTAGTTTCAAATCTGACTCATCATAAATCAACCACTGATCCTTAGTATTTCTCGAATACTTAAGGATGGTTTTCACCATCTTCCAGTGGTTCTCTTTTAGATCAGACTGGTATCTACTCAGCACTCCTAGTGAGTATGCCACATCTGGTCTCGTATATGTTATGACATACATGATAGATCCTACTATCGAAGCATATGGGACTCTACTCATACGCTCTCTCTCTTTAGAAGTTGTTAGATAATTCTTCCTAGAAAGAAAAATTTTTTGGCCTATCAAAAGATAGCTCTTCTTGGAATTCTCCATGTTGAACCTCTTCAGCACAATTTCTATGTACGTGGACTGGGATAACCCAAACATCCTCTTAGATCTATCCCTATAGATCTTTATCTGTAGGATGTAGGATGCTTCACCCAAGTCCTTCATGGAAAACTGAGATGACAACCATACTTTTATTCCTTGTAGTATGGGGATATCACTCCTGATTAAGAGAATATCATCCACGTATAAGATAAGAAATACCACTATCGGATCATTTACCCATTTGTAAATACAGGACTCTTCTCCGTTCTTAACAAAGCCATATGTTTGATCATCTTATCAAAATGCATGTTCCAACTCCAAGATGCTAGCTTCAATCCATAAATGGATCTCTTAAGCTTGCACACCTTAGACTCATCTATGGATGTGAACTCCTCAGATTGTATCATATACACCTCTTCGATCAGCTCTCCATTCAGAAAAATTATCTTCACATCTGATAATCATCATAAAATACTAAATAAAAATATTAAAATATATATTAATTAATATTTATTTAAAAAATAATACTTTTATTAATATTTTGTAAGAAAGAAGTCCATCAATACGAAGAGCTTGATTTATAAATAAATTTAACTCAAATCGGAGCTAAATTAGAATTTTAATGGGAGCCAGAATTTTAAATGAAGGAAAAAAAAAACTAGCTGGCTAAACCGGTTGGTCCAGCAGAACCCAGTTCGGTCCAGTGAAATCGGCCTAGCACCAACACCAGACCGACCATAGCCTAGCGCCAGCACCAGCCCACAATGCAACCTAGCCCACACACACAATTTTGGCCTATTTAGCCCACTCTTCCTCTAGCCTGATGTTAGCTTGACGTCATTTTCATCGTGGTCCACCGTGGACTGAGTGCTAGCTAAGTGCGCGTAGACCCTTAAAGGGTCTACGGCATTTTTATCGCAGCTCACAAGGTTATATCCATCATTTTAGCTAGCGTGGTGCGTTCGAATTCATAAGGGTCTGCGGCAAGCCCGGTCTACCATGGTCTACGGGGGATGATGCGCTAGTGATGTGCGTGATCGTGCAGCTGGGCATGCTCTTGATTTGGATCTGATGGTGGAGATTATTTTCGACTATGATCAAGAGCTCTCAGCGGTGATTTTTGATGGATTTTGATCCGTAGATCATGGAACAAATGGCCAAAAATATTTCGAATGATTAAATTCGATCCAAACTCCAATTTGAACTCAATAAGGATCGAAAAATCCATTTTTTCTTCTATTTAAGGCCTTGTTATGCCAAACCTGAAGGCAAACCCCTGTGAGGGAAAATTAACTCTCTAAGCTCTCTTCTCTCTTCTTTTTCTCTCTCCTTCCTCTTCTTTTCTTCTCTTTTCTTCTTTCTTTTTCTTTTCCTTTTCTTTTATCTGGGAGATTCTAATATGCCGGAAGCTAGCAAGATAAAAATCCATGTACGGCTAGAGATCTCGTCTCCAAAAGAGTAAGAAAAGTCCTTCAATAATGAGAGTTTGTAATTTGAACCCTATATTTCTTTTTATTAGATAATAATTTTTTTCATCTTTTACATGTTTTTTTTATTTATATTTTAATATTAAATTTTTATAATTTATAACTAAAAAGATAAATCATGATCGCAAAAAGATATGGTTTATACTTAAATTAGAATAAATTATAAGATTTATGCTTTAATAGTTATTTTTCTTGCACTTTATGCTAAGAAGAAAGATCGTGATTGCAGATAGATATGATATGTGCTTAGATTAGGATAAATTATAAGAATTAATTAAAATTATATTTATTACTTTTTAATTATATAATCTAAATAATCTATGTCTTTGAGATAGATCATGATCATGTTAGATATGGTTCATGCTCGATAGAATAGATTATGTTAGAATTAGATCAAAAGAACATATATCTCATAAGATTTCATGTTGACAATAGAAAGATTGCATGAATCAATTATAAATTTGAATGATGAAAGATGGAACTAAAATCCTAGATAATTTTTTTTTATTTTTAATTAATTTTAAAATCTTAATTAATTAAATCTCTATTTTTTTATTTTAATTTACTAAATTTAAATTAGTTTTTTAAAGTTACTGCTTTAAATTTAAATTTTATTTTTTTAATTGAACGTAACTTAGCCTTTAATCTCTGAGAAGATCGACATCCGACTCATTACTATCCTACTTAATATTAAAATTAGGTCTAAATTTTATTTGATGCTATAACAACAAGCAGTCAAATTTTTGGCATTGTTGTTAGAGATTGTAGCATGGTTACTTCAATTAATTAAAAATTATTTAATTAATTTAATAAATAATAATAAATAAATAAAAAATAAAAAATAAAAAAATTATTGCTTTTTAATTTTATCTAGTTATTATTGCCTTTCATAATTGATTTCTACTCTCTATAGTTTAGATTAATCTATTACTTATTAAGACTTAATCACTTGAATTTACTTTCTTTTGCAAAATCATACAACCAAAAAATTAAAAAAAATCTATAAAAAGATAAAACTATAAATCCTTAAAAAAAATCACCAACATCTCATCATATTTAATTAATTAAGAGTAACCATAAATATTATATAAAATTAATTTTTCACATATTTGGATATCTTATTTTGATTTGCATTGCATATTCATAATATACTCTAAGGGCATAATCCATTAAATAAGATAAGATGGAGATTTGATCTTCCTTTCTTAGCCCACAAACCACCATCCTTCATATTGCATAAACCCAGATCTTAACTTAAAATCAATTAGATGTGGGCCCCTAAGGATAATCGAGCTCATTAGAATAAGGAACCCTAAGAATTGGACTGGATTAGGATTAGTCAGTTTGACTGGTGTCTAGAAAAGTGGTTCAAAAATTACATCCTGAAGGAAGGTGGTTACTTAATTGATTTTGTTAGCTTATCTAGCCAAAATAATTAGTGTATAAGAAAAGCAATGAGGGGACTCCCACCGACCTTATACTTACCTGGCCAGTTGAGTGACTGATTCTTTTCTTAGAGGGCTTAAAGGTGACCTTGGCAGTTAGGAGCTCTCTAGATCTAAATAAATCTTAGGATAGAGAGTCCATGCTTGCTTAACTTATTTGCTATTACAACTCAAACCCTAATTAAAATACTCTTCTCTATTATCCTTAGATCTAGGATCCTCTAGGCTCTCATCTTTAAAACTTTCTTTTCTTATTTTTTTACTTATTCTTTAGAATATAATATAATATAATAAATAATAATCTAAGATGGATTTTTACGTTGAGTTATCTAATAGAATACATCGTTTAGAAGCCATTAGATACTCTTCCAATCGATCTTTTCTTCCTGCACAATAAGTTTGTGCAATTTGTTCGAGCCCCACCCACTATACACGCCCACACCAATTTTTTCAGTATAGATATGAGCAAGTTTATCAAGATCAAATCCAAATAGCCTACAGACTAAGAAATAATCCATACTTTAATACTTACAATCTAAGCTAGGGGCATAACTAGATTTTTCATGGTAATCGCAATTAGTGATTATCCCGGTGCCACAAGGACCCACATTCATGGATGCACATTATGATATGCCCAACCCACATTATCAATCTTCTCCAAATAACAATAAATCAACTATTGAAGAGAGGATTTAGCAAATATTAAACAAGTTAGAGCTTAATAATCAAACCTTACAATAAACCTTTCACTCTTGCATGCAAAACTTTAAAGAACTAGAGAAATAAGTGCTTACATTCAAACAATAGGAGGAAAGAGAGTTGCCCAGTCAGTCTGAGAGTGATCCTGATGGACCATACATGGTTAAAAATTTTAATATCCTAAAAGCTTTTTCTGAATAATTAATTAAAATGCTCATAGAACAATCCTGGACAACTAAAAAGATCCTCTTAGACCATATTACTGAGGCAGCAAAATGTAAGAAAGAACCAAAAATATGGGACAAACTAATTCCATCACCTTACTTATATATGAATCCATCCCTAAGTATCCTAGACTCATCCAATCCTTTTAACGAGGATGGACAAGTTGATGAGATGATGGAATCAATAAAGGCTTCCTAAGAATCACAAGTAAACAACATATTAGCAGAAGCTTCACCCACAATTCTTGTCTAGAATTCATTAAATTTCTATTTTGCTCATTATGAGGTGGACGATTTTGATGACGATAGGTACAATATAGAAATTAGTGACCAAGTAGATACACCCTACTTTAAAACCACTCAATCATGGATTAAAAAACTTGAGCCACCACTTAGTCCATCAATAGCTTTCTTGTTAGAACCACCAATTAATATAGAATTGAAGCCTCTTTCTGATGAACCTACTAACATCCTACCAGTGATACCTACCTAGGAAGACCAACTTATGGATGTTCTAAAAGCACACAAAAAAGCTATTGGATGGAATATTATTGAAATTAGGGATAATGACTTTAAGAATGATTTTTCTATGTTTGGCACTACTTTTGAGGATAGCTTCTAAAATTTATCTATAATATTAAAATAATGTATGGAGGCAGACTTAAAATTAATTTGAAAAAAGTATCATAATCAGAAAGAATTGATATTGAGATATATTAGATCTGAGAAAGGAAGCAGGGAAGATCAGGCTATAGTTGAAGAAATTCTTAACCACAACCCCTGATTTTGGTCCATCAAACACAATCCCTTCTTGATCATCCTAAAAACTATAATAATAATAAACTTTGGAATAGCATGCTTGCTCTAATAATCTATTGATCAGGGCTATGCTTAACCATTGAAAAGTATTTCATGAGCAATTTTCTACCATGATGACAAGGCCTCTTGATTGGCCTTATCTTTTTGGAACCTTGAAGGATGTACTCAAAATAATTATACCTAAAACTCCTTCATAGGGTCCAACTGAAAATGTTAAACTTAGCACTTACTGGAAAGCAACCTGGATTTTTATATTTAATATTTTTTTTTTATTTTTAGTTTATCTTTCTATTAGGATTAAGTTGGAGGGAGAACTACAAACCCATGTTGGATGAAGAATTAAATTTAGACTGAGCCAAGAATATACTAAATCAGGTGAACTCTTTTCTTATTATTTTTTTATCATTTATCATACTCTATTATTTTTTCCTTCATTGAGAACAATGAAAATTAAATTGGGGGAGAAGGATAAATAAAAATTTTTAAAGTCCTCAAGTATGGTAATAATTAGTTTTATGTACCTGATTTCGTGCCAATTTAAAATTTTTCAGACATTTTACTTGATGATTGATTAATGATCTAGAAAATTTTTAAAATACTAAGAACCAAATTATTAAAAAATATAATAAATGGTCAGGTCTAGAATAGATAAATTTTTGAGTGATTTTAAAATATTCTTTCAGCCTATATTCAATAAAAAATCTACTTTATATAGGTATGAGTGAAAATATAAATATAAATATAAATATAAAAAAATAAAAAAATAAAAAATAAAAAATATGTTCTAAATATTGATCTTCCATCAAGTAATCGGATCTTGTTGTCTAAGTAAGCAATATTATTCACATTAAAAAATGGATAATGTGAAGAAACTTGTTATATTGTTAGTTTTAACCTGTAGCCTATTTAACTCGAGTCAATAAGCTCGAGGGGAATTCTATATCTAATGCCCTAAAGTCAACTAGTTTAAGAGTCATTAGTCCAAAGCTCATTATAAGGATCAGTTAAAAAGCTTAAAAGATTAAAACATTGCACTAGCTATATATATATAAAAAAAAAAAACTCTAGTCCATACTAAAGATAAAGGAGTTAAAGAATAAAAATGAGAAATTGATCAAAGAAAAGATTTAAAATTTTATGTTCTTCACTTAACCACTATTTGGGATAGAGTTAATAATCCAATGACGTATTTCTTAAATCTCCAACCATGTATCAACTGACTTTAACGTGACTTGAAGAAACTTTCATATTTTATCGAGTTGGTAAATACTTCTAATTTTTTCTCTTTTTACTTGAGAATGAGTAAAATTCAAGTTGGAAGGTGTGATAATCATTATAAAATACTAAATAAAGATATTAAAATATATATTATTTAATATTTATTTAAAAAAATTAATATTTTTATTAATATTTTGTAGGAAAAAATCTATCAATATGAAGAATTTGATTTATGGGTTCAAACAAAATAAATTTGATTCAAATCGAAGCTAAATTAGAATTTTAATGGGAGCAAGAAGTTTAAATGAAGAAAAAAAATCCTGGTTGGCTGAACCAGTTGGTCCAGCTAAAACTTGGTTCGGTCCAATGAAATTGGCCCAGCACTAGCACCAGATTGACTGGGGCCCAGTGCCAGCATCGGCCCATAATGCAACCCAATCCACACACACCATTTTGGCCCATTCAGCTCACTTTCCATCCAGCCTGATGTCAGCTTGACATTATTTTCATCACGGTCCACCATGGACCGAGTGCCAGCTCACTGCACATAAACTCTTAAAGGATCTATGGCATTTTTATCGCAGCTCACGGGGTTATATCCATCATTTTAGCTAGCATGGCACGTTCGGATTCATCAGGGTCTGCGGCAAGCCCGGTCTATAGGGGATGATGGGTTAGCGATGTGCACGATCGTGCGATTGGGCACGCTCTTGGTTTGGATCCGATGGTGGAGATCATTTCCAACTATGATTAGGAACTACCAGTGGTGGTTTTTGGTGGATTTTGATCCATAGATCATAGAATGAATGGCCAAAAATATTTTGAATGATTAAATTCGATCTGGACTCTGATTTGAGATCGATCAGGATCCAAAAATCCATTTTTTCCTCTATTTAAGGCCCTATTACACCAAACCTGAAGGCAGAACCCCTGTGAGGGGAAATTAGCCCTCTAAGCTCACTTCTCTCTTCTTCTTCTCGCTCCTTCCTCTTCTTTTCTTTTCTTTTCTTCTTTCTTTTTTTTTTCTTTTTCTTTTATCTAGGAGATTCCAATATGCTGGAAGCTAGCAAGATTAAATCCATGTAAGACTAGAGATCTCATATCCAGAGGAGTAAGGAAAGTCCTTCGATCATGAGAGTTTATAATTTGAAACCTGTATTTCTTTTTATTGAGCAATAAAATTTTTTCATCTTTTACATGTCTTTCTTATTTATATTTTAATGTTAAATTTCTTATAATTTATAACTAAAGAGATAGATCATGATCATAAAAAGATATGATCTGTACTCAAATTAGAAGAAATTATAAGATTTATGTTTTAATAGTTATTTTTCTTACACTTTATGCTAAGAAGATAGATCGTAATCGTAGATAGATATGATCTATGCTCAAATTAGGATGAATTATGAGAATTAATCAAAATTATTTTTTTTGTTCTTTGATTGCATGATCTAAATATTCTATGTCTTTGAGATCAGTCATGATCATGTTAAATATGGTCCATGCTCGGTAGAATAGGTTATGTTAGAATTAGATTAAAGAAACATATACCTCATAAGATTGCATATTGACAATAAAAAGATTGCATGAATCAATTATAAACTTAAATGATGAAAGATAGAACTAAAATCCTAGACAACTTTTCTTCTTATTTTTAATTAATTTCAAAACCTTAATTATTTAAATCTCTACTTTTTTATTTTAATTTGCTAAATTTAAATTAGTTTTTTTTAAGTTACTGCTTTAAATTTTTGCTTCATAAATCAAATTAAATTTTATTTTTTTAGTTGAATGCAACTCGGCCTTCAATCCCTAAGAAAATCAACATCCGACTCACCACTATCCTACTTAATATTAAAATTAGGTATAAATTTTATTTAATGCTGTAATGACAAGCAGTCAACATCCATCTGCCAGATCTCATAGTCTAGATGGATAGCTATCGCAGGCATTATCTAATTGAATTTGAGCATTATTATAGGAAAGAACATCTCATCATAGTCAATACCATAACGTTGATGATACCCTTTGGCAATCAGACGGACTTTATAAATCTCCACCTTCTCATTTATGCCCCTCTTCCTCTTGAAGATCCACTTACATCTAATGGATTTAACTCCTTCGAGTGGATCAACCAATGTCCACACATCGTTGACTTTTATGGACTCCATCTCGAATTTTATGGTCTCAAACCATTTCTTAGAATCAGATCTCTGCATTGCATCCATATAGGTGATTGGATCTTCATCATTCTCATCAAGTTCGATAAGATCACCATTCCGAACTAAGAAATCATAGTATCTATCCAACTAATGCGATATTCTATCGGATCGCCTTAATAGTGTAGGTACATTGGATTCTAAATTTGATCTAATCAAATCTGGTTCTAATTTAGCTATTGGTATCAATTTTTCTACCTATTGAACTTACTCAAGTTCGACCTTAGAGGCAATAATTCTTTCACCAAGGAACTTCTTTTCTAAAAAAATTACCTTAAGAATAATGAATACCTTTCTTCAGCATGGTGGAAATAGTAACTCTTAGATTCCTTGGGATACCCTATAAATATACATTTATTAGATCGGGGTCCAAGTTTATCTGTATGCAAATGTTTGACATAGGCCAGACAATCCCAAACCCATAGGTGGGAGAGTGTAGGCCTACATCTAGTTCATATCTTATATGGAGTCTGTGCAACAAATTTACTTGATACATTATTCAATATAAAACATGCAGTCTTAAGAGCATGCCCCAAAATAAAATAGGCAGACTAGCAAAATCTATCATGGATCGAACCATGTCTAACAAAATTTGATTCCTCCTTTTCGATATGCCATGATACTGTGGTGTCTCTGGAGGTATACATTGTAAGAGAATCACATTCTCTCCTAGGTATGTCAAGAACTCACCGGACAGTTATTCATCTTCTCGATCCAATCGAAGAGTTTTAATACTCTTTCTAGTTTATTTTTCTACTTTATTTTGGAATCGTTTGTATATTTTAAATGAATCGGACTTGTGTTTCATCAGATAGACGTATCCATACTTGGACAGATCATCTATGAAAGTGATAAAGTAGAAATATCTATCTCTAGCACTTATACTCATAGGTCCACATACATCAGTATGTACTAGATCTAAGAGTTCGGTGGCTCTTTCATCTTTTCTAGTAAAAGATAACTTGGCCATTTTTTCAAAAAGATAGAACTCACAGGTCGAAAGTGATTCACAATCACTGACTTCGAGGATTTCCTCTAGAGTCAACATGTTTATCCTATTCTTGTTAATTTGACCTAGCCTATAGTGCCATAGATAAATATCAGAGATATTATCTAATCTAGGATGTTTTTTAGAAGGGTACATTATACTCATAAGCTATGATAAAATATAAATACCATTCCTTTGTTGTCCTAACATTATCATAACATCACTCATAATGATATCATGAATCTCTCTTTATTAACAAATGATAACCATCTTTGGCCAAAATGCCAACAAAGATTATATTCATCAAAAAAGAAGGACAATAATGACATTTATTTAAAGAAATAATATTAGTATTGAAAATAAGTTGAACTATTTTCATAGCTAGAACTAGAACAAACCTTCTGTAACACCTCCACCCTTAAATCCGAGTGACGGTGCTACACCCCACCCTTATCTAAAGGTTAAGGGGATTTTAAACCATGCTAAACTACAATATCATTCAATAATCTACTTTTAGTTAAGCTGAACAATCCATTAATCAACAATACAGGCATTTCAACCTCCATTTCTTAACTTGTCAAAACAAATGTCATTACTTAACAATTCGCATAATCAAACTCAAGCTTTCAACTATTAAACTATCCTTCATATACATGATTTTTTTTGTAACAACTACCATATACATAAATAACAGTTTCTAACTTTATTATCTTAGCTATACAATACTTCTCAAGCTACATTTCTTTTATAAATAATGATCACAAAAATACTTCCTCCTCTCGAGGTATAGATACATAAGTTGAAACATACTTCCAACCACAGCTACTCCAAAACTGCAAGTAGAAAGAGTGAGGGGTGAGACTTGGGGAAGTCTCAGTGAGTGTATCCAACTATCAATGAGTAAAACAGGTTGATTATAATTCTTATAACATCATGCATAACTTGCTGCTAACAAATTTTCAAATATATGCGTACCAATATAAATAAATCATATAACAACTTTCTTTGAAAAGAATATATACCTTTAATTACCACTGATGATACCATGGTAATATATTTCTATAGGATCTCGCAGGAATATATGTACCACAACCATATATGGATAACCATACCATAAGTGCATCCATATGTGAGCAATCTCATGACACACTCTCACATGGAGCAACCAGTATACAAACCATACCATAATTTCATCAACACGTGAGCAGTCCCACGACACACCCTCATATGTTGCAACTAGCATACAAATCATACCATAATTTCATCAACACGTGAGCAGTCCCATGACACACTCTCACATGGAGCAACCAGCATACAAACCATACCATAATTTTATCAACACATGAGCAGTCCAATGACACACTCTCACATGGATAACCAATGCCATATTCACAATCATATATGAGCAGTCCCAAGACACTCTCCCATAGGGGTAATCAATACCACATTCATAATCACATATGAGCAGTTCCAAGATACTTTCTCATACAGGTAACCAATACCACATTCACAATTATATATGAGCAGTCCCAAGATACTCTCTCATATGGGTAACCAATACCATATTTACAATCACATATGAGTAGTCCCAAGATATTCTCTCATATGGATAATCAAAACCATATTCACAATCATATATGAGCAGTTCTAAGATACTCTCTCATATGGATAGTCCCCTACCATGACACACTCTCAAATGAGCAGTCACAAAGTATTACAAACATCAATAAGCCCCATGGCACATAAATAAAGTAAACCATGTAAGAGATGAAATCATATAAGATATCACGATACTGCTCATTTAAAATTACCAAAGCCATACTATTAAAATTACGTGTACATGTACTTGTTTATGAAATATGCAAAAGGAATAGTCAGAAACTATTTCTTATCTTGATAGCTCTCAAACTATGTATATGAAACCAACATAAGCTACAAAGTACCAAGAGAATATCTTGCTTTTCAAATAAATCTTTGTACATAACAAAATACTTTGGAAAACACTATGGATAGATGGAATTCACTCACCTCCAGTTAGCTTATTGTTCTTTAGTACTTGATTTCTGCAAAGCACCCCTTCGAGAACCTTCTCCCTTTCTTTTTGTTCTATCTCAATTCTTCCAACTTAAGTAATTAGGAATCTGCTGCCCAGATTTTTCTTCTCTATTTAATCAACTTTCTTCTCCTCAATCCAATTTATCACTCAATTCTCTTTTTACCAGCTGATTTCTCTTTAATTTTTATCTAAGAAGCTTCCTCTCCCAACTCTTTTCTCTCCCCTAACCTTTTTGTTTAACTTAGAACCCCCAAATAATAGCAAAGGAACATGTGGTTTTCATTCTGAAAATAGAATAAATTAAGAAGAAGATTTGCTAGGTGTCATCCCTCTAGAAAGCCAACACACATCTTTCTCTCTCTTTTGATTACGTGGCACACTCTAAGGAAGTCAGCTATTAAGTTATTTCTAAAAAAATCTATTTAAAAATCTTTTTTAAAATTCTACGGCCAGTACCGCTTTTCTGTTCTCGCTGATCGAGCTGGCTTGGTCCCAAATCAGGTCAGCTCGAATATCAGCCAGGTCAGCTTGAAGTCAAACCGAGTTGGCTCTCTCAGAAAAATAGAACACCCATCATTATAGCCTAAGACTCAAGCCATCTTGATTTCACTTCTAGTCAGCTCGGATATTCCTGCTCTTCAAAATTTTACCTCTGACCACACTGCTTGCTCAAGACTCTTCTTATTTACATTTCTTTATTTTAAGCTTCATTAACTTTAAAATATAAATATAAATAAGGAACATCCTCCTATTTTGATTCAATAAAAATATCAAAAAAATCAAAATTCATAAGAATAAGTTTCCAAAATTTGGGTTCTAGTTCAAAATTTTTGAAATCCAAAATTTTTAAAACTTTCTCACTTCAGAATGAATAGATTAAAGGGTCTAAAAGTTTATTAAAAATCACTCTATGACTCACCAACATCTAAGGATCAATTACCATTAATTTTTATTTTAAAAAAATCTATATTTTATATAGCTCCCCATATAGGTGCTAGCTCTTAGACAGAAAATTTTTCAGAACTCGAAATAACAGATTGTCATAATTTATGCTCAAATAGCTCAAATATTTCATAAATAATTACCATGCCACACATACACGAACATAATTTTTTTAATTCTCTATTTTGCTGATTTGGGATGTTACATTTTCTCCCTCCTTAAAGTAAATTTCATCCTCAAAATTTGCACTTTCTACTTCAAGAATCTTCCAGGTTTCAATTATGACATTGCTAGATATTCATCGCTCAATTAACTTATGCTTTTGATAGAATCCCTCTTAAGCATACTTTCAATCCCCTTCTCAAAATTTTTACAATGATGAATCTTACCTTAAGTATTCACCATAATAATAAAAACAAAAATATATGAACTCTTTTTAAGTTTCTTGAAACTAAAGTATGCCCCACAAAGGTAAAGCCACATAACAAATCATGTCATGCCAATACAAGTTTCTTTTCCAGCTATTATCAACTGCATCCTAAAGTACCCCTTCTAGGATAGTCGATATATAGAATGTTATGATGCCAAATGATGCAAATGAGCCTCACTGGCCATTCCGATACACTACCAAGCCCTACCGGGTATTCCAAATACAAACTATGGAGGTGCTAGTTCATGTCAATGCAAATGCTCATGCAATACGAGGATAAGATATACCTGATAGGTTGATCACTCCTATAGGTAACCTTTTCCAAAAATACCAAACAAGTTAAAATTCCAAAAACTGAATAATAAAAGTCAACAAATTTCAATCCTTACTTTCATATTTGCACAAATTCACATATATAGGCTGAAGAGTATCAAGGTTAGCTACTTTCTAAAGTAAATCATTTTCATAATAAAATACCATAAGACAAACACCAAAGCTAGATAGGAAAACCACTCACCCTAATATACTACCTTTCCATTCAAGATTTACTTCTCATGCTATTTTACATAAGAATTTCTCTTTGATTTTCATCTAAGAAGCTACCTTTCCCAAGATATTGATTCAGCTTATTAATCAATCGGGCCATCCAAGACCACTTAACCTTCTTTATACTATTTGCTAACAATCCAAGCAATCTAATTATGACATACATAAGTCCATCCTTACTAATCATAATCCTTTGCTTATATTCATTAACCATAAGCCTTTTTCTTATACCCACTACTTATAAACTTTCATTCACTTCTACTGATTATAAAACTTTACTCATATCCCTAATTAAACTTTGCCCATATCATCAATTAAACTTTTGCTCATCCCAATAAACTATTTACCTTGGTTTATAACCTTTGCTCCTAACCTTGGCTCATCTTTACTGATCATAAATCCTTATTCATCTTTATTAATTACAAACCTTTGCTCTGATACCAAACATGTAACACCCCCATCCCTAAATTAAGGTGACGGTGCTACAATCCACCCTTATCTAAAGGTTAAGGAGATTTTAAACTATGCTAAACTATAATATCATTCAGTAATCTACTTTCAGTTAAGCTAAACAATCCATTAATCAATAACACAAGCATTTCAACCTCCATTTCTTAACTTGCCAAAATAAATGTCATTACTTAACAATTCGCATAATCAAACTTAAGCTTTCAACAATTAAACTATCCTTCATATACATGATTTTTTTTGTAACAACTACAATATATACAAATAACTGTTTCTAACTTTATTATCTCAGCTATATAATACTTCTCAAGCTACATTTCTTTTATAAATAATAATCACAAGAATACTTCCTCCTCTAGAGGTACTAATACACAAGCTGAAACATACTCTCCACCATAGCTACTCCAAAACTATAAGTAGAAAGAGTGAGGGGTGAGACTTGGGGAAGTCTCAGTGAGTATATCCAACTATTAATGAGTAAAACAGGTTGATTATAATTCTTATAACATCATGCATAACTTGCTGCTAATAAATTTTTAAATATATGTGTACCAACATAAATAAATCACAAAATAGCTTTCTTTTAAAAGAACATATATCTTTGCTTACCACTGATGATACCACAGTAATATATTTTCATAGGATCCAACAGGAGTATCTGTACCATAGCCACGTATGGGTAACCATACCATAAGTGCATCCACATATGAGCAGTCTCATGACACACTGTCATATGGAGCAACCGACATATAAACCATACCATAATTTTATCAACATGTGAGTAGTTTCATGACACACTCTTATATGAAGTAACCAGCATACAAACCATACCATAATTTCATCAACACATGAGCAGTCCTATGACACACTCTCACATGGATAACCAATACCACATTCACAATCACATATGAGCAGTCCTAAGAAACTCTCTCATATGGATAACTAATGCCACATTCACAATCATATATGAGCAGTCCCAAGATACTCTCTCATATGGATAACCAATACCATATTCACAATCATATATAAGCAGTCCCAAGACACTCTCTCATACGGATAATCAATACCATATTCACAATCATATATAAGTAGTCTCAAGACATTCTCTCATATGGGTAGTCTCCTACCATGTCACACTCTCAAATGAGCAGTCACAAAGTATTACAAACATTAATAAGCTCCATGGCACATAAACAAAGTAAACCATATAAGAGATGAAATCATATAAGATATCACGGTACTGCCCATTTAAAATTATCAGAGTCATGCTATTAAAATTACGTGTACATGTACTTGTTTATGAAATATGCAAAAGCTAGCTAGAAACTATTCTTTATCTTGATAGCTCTCAAACTATGTATATGAAACCAACATAAGCTGCAAAGTACCAAGAGAGTATCTTACTTTTCAAATAAATCTTTGTACATAACAAAATACTTTGAAAAACACCATGGATAGATGGAATTCACTCACCTTCAGCTAGCTTATTGTTCCACTTTAATACTTGATTTCTGCAAAGCACCCCTTTAGGAACTTTCTTCCTTCCTTTTTGTTCTGTCTCAATTCTCCCAACTCAAGTAATTAGAAATCTGCTGCCCAAGTTTTCCTTCACTATTTTAGCAACTTCCTTCTCCTCAATCCAATTTATCACTCAATTCTCTTTTTATCAGCTGATTTCTCTTTAATTTTCATCTAAGAAGCTTCCTCTCTTAGCTCTCTTCTCTCCCCTAACCTTTCTATTTAACATAGAACCCCCAAATAACAGCAAAGGAACATGTGGTTTTCATTCTGAAAATAGAATAAATTAAGAAGAAGATTTGCTAGGTGTCATCCCTCTAGAAAGCCAACACACATCTCTTTCTCTCTTCTGATTACGTGGCACACTCTAAAGAAGCCAGCTATTAAGTTATTTCTAAAAGAATCTATTTAAAAATCCCTTTTAAAACCCCATGGTCGGCACTGCTTTTTTGTTCCTACTGACTAAGCTGGCTCAATCCCAAATCAAGTCAACTCGAATATCAGTCGGATCCATTCAAACTCAAACCAAGCTAGCTCTCTCAAAAAAATAGAACACCCATCATTGTAGCCTAAGACTCGGGCTGGCTCAATTTCACTTCGGATCAGCTTAGATACTCCTGCTCTTCAAAATTTTACCTCTGACCACACTGCTAACTTTAAAACATAAATGTAAATAAGAAACACCCCCCTATTTGGATTCAATAAAAATATCAAATAAATCAAAATCCATAAGAATAGGATTCCAAAATT
Source organism: Cocos nucifera (assembly GCA_006176705.1). Lineage (NCBI taxonomy): Eukaryota > Viridiplantae > Streptophyta > Magnoliopsida > Arecales > Arecaceae > Cocos > Cocos nucifera. The sequence continues at coordinate 1,829,636 of QRFJ01000468.1, read as the reverse complement.
TAGGTTCTAGTTCAAATTTTTCGAAATCCAAAACTTTTAAAACTTTCTCGCTTCAGAACAAATGGATTAAAGGGTCTAAAAGTTCATTAAAAATTACTCTACGACTCACCAACATCTAAGGATCAATTATAGCTAATTTTTATTTCAAAAAAATTTATATTTTATATGGCTTCCCATACAAGTGCTAGCTCTCAGACTTAAAAAATTTTTCAAGACTCGAAATAATAGATAGTCATAATTTATGCTCAAATAACTCAAATATTTCATAAATAATTACCATGCCACATAAATATGAACACAGATCTTTTAATTCTCTATTGTGCTGATTCGGAATGTTACACCTTCCATCTCCAACATTTAAGAATCGCTTATTATTTTTAATTTTTTTACTAATTTAAAATCTTTATAATGTATTACAAATATGGACTGGACTTTCAATATCCAATATCCAGGTAGTAGTATCACAAATAGAAAAATTATAAGATATTATCATATAGCAATTTTGATCAGTAACTCCTTGCTCTTTTCTCTTATTTAGCCTGTTGGGGTCATGGAAAGCAAGATACTAAGAATAGTTTCTATTTCAATGCTCCTTCTCCTTGCAATAGAAGTACTCTACCTGATCTAGGTTAATCTTGAATCTTTTATTTAAACTGGGCATAAAGGCTCCAGCACAAACCACTTCGTGCTACTGAATAATATTCAACTTTTGATACTTATTATCGAAGTTAGATCCCATAAGTTAATCACTATCTAATAATGAATGGAGCAACTATGGTTTGAATTTAACTGTATAAAAGAGAGCCAAAAGCCTAATTAGTAAATGATTTATTAATTCTTAAGATTTGGACTTTAATCAAAAGATTCTTCCATTATTTTATTTGAATTGGTAGCCTCTACCTCCAAATCAAAAAATTATCCTAATTTCTTTGTAGATACTAGAATGCACATATACTGCACACAAGTTCAATTATGGTTGGTCAATCCATTTACATCTAAGGATAGGTTCATAATCAATTATTTTTTTAAATAATTTTAGTAATTTAATTTTGCTTCAGATATCTTTTTAGTAGGCTAGGGCTTCCACTGAAAGTTTGGATTAGGTCCAACCATTAACATGATCATACTTGGTCCATCTAATTAATAAATAATTAAGTTCAATAATGGTTGATTAACCTAACCACCATTTAAAGAGACATGGCTAAGAAATCATATTATGAATGATAATTTCATTAGTCGATAAGCACCAGACCTTTGGGCCTTCAATGATATCCAACTAATGGATCCATTATGATCCATTTAATAGAAGGCTATGATCTAGTTATCACCATAACTATTTCATTTTTAAGAACCTAATAATTTTAGAAGATTTAATTTATTTGGTTTAGAAAAGAAAATCAAAAAAACCATTAAATCAAGATCCTCCCACTGACTTCACCAAGTTAGATTAAGGGAGACCATTGATTAGCTAGTCTAGGAGCACCTAAATCAGTCATATCAATTTATCTAACTGACATGGGTCAGCTCGAATTATCAAGTAATCTGATCAAAACATAATTTCACTAAGAAGGCCAAGTAAGTGAGATTGGTGGGAGGGTCTGCCAAAGCTTTCCTTAAACACCATTAGAAATAGCTAGGTAAGTGAGCTGCTAATTAAAAACCATTGATCTGGATTGTCAGATTTACTTTAGATACTAACTGGTTAATTAGTTTTGATTGGATCAATCTAATAGTTCGTGCTAGATTGTGTAGCCAAGAATCAAATCCATCTTGATTCTCATTAAAGATATGGACTTGACCAACTATAGCTATTGTAATTAATATAGAGAATCCTTGACCTAATCTATAAGATCTATTCATTAGATTTAATCAATTCTCTAATTAAATTTATTCTTTAATCTAACCTTAGGTCTAACCCAATTAATGGACCTAATTTTCACTAACCCATTAATCCAAGTGTTATGATTTGTATCTTAGGATCTTCAATTCACAATCCTAGATTCTAAACAAACAACTTCTTAATTCTTAATTAAGTTTTGGATTGAGGGTTGGGATTCGATATTTTGAAAATAATTTTTATGTTTATAAAATATTTTTATAATATAATTTTATCAACCAAGTTGCATGTTTGATTTATAATCAATATGCAAATAAAAAATAAACATAAATCTATTTTAGATCTAATCTAAATATATTCATGTAATTTAAGATTGAAATAATTTCAATACTAATCTATCATAAATTATCTTAAATCAAATTTGTTGATCCTATGATTGATTTTGCCGATTGCCAAACTTTGAGTATACTATGTATCTAATTATGTGTCTTAAGAATGTGCGTAGGATTTTTCAAGTATCCAAAAATAAAAAATTTATCTTAAGAATAAATCTTCTCAAGGTGCCATGCCAAAATGCTTAGAAGAATAAATTCATACATATTTGGATGGCTTGGTATAAAGAAAGTATGATTGGAAGAAGAGAAATTAAAATTGAAGGAAGCAATCATGTTTAGAAGAGTTTGGAGCCAAAAAATTCAAGTTTGGAAAGTCAAACAATGAAAAAAAATTAAGCTAGAAATTTTGGAGACCTCTCTAGAAAATTTGAAGACCTCTCCTAAAAATTTGGAGACTTCTCCTAAAATTTGGAGGCTTCTCCAAGCTGTTTGGCATGCCTACAATTGCCCTGGCATAGTCTCGAGATCTCTCCAAAACAGGATGAGATCTCTCCATTTTAAGAAATAGAAACATCATTTCTGTGTTCTGAGATTGAGAGCTCTCAAAAATTCTTAAGAGCTCTTACTGTAAAATCGAGATCTCTCAAAAATTCTTGAGAGCTCTTGCTGTGAAACTGAGAACTTTCGTAGAAAAATCGAGAGCTCTCTAAATATGCGACAGCTTTTAACGAAATTTTTTTGCAGCCCTTCCAATAGCTATTTCTCTACTCCAATAGCTATTTCAAAGCTTCCAACATGTAGAACTCTCTCTCCAACCATCTTCAAGAATATTTAAAGGTGGAGAATTAATTAAAAAGTAAGATTAATAGATTTAAAGAGAGAATCTGTTAGTTTTAGTGAGGAACATTAAAAATCTAAAGAAAAGAGAAAAAAGTTGTGCATAGATTTTAGCGAGCTCATAAAGCAATCTTCTCTAATATTTTCCACATCCTTTCAAGTACAAATTAAAGGAAAGCCAAGCTTCAATCAAGAAAATCATCGGCTTCTTCTTTGAGATTTGAAGAGCTTAAATTCTATTTTTTATTTTATGCTAAAATTTTTATTTATAATTTTGATTTCTTTGTAAGTTTTTTTAGGAAAAAGAAACTTGGAGATTAGGCCCATCCAATCCCAAAATTAGATATTGTAGATTTTGGTTGGTTGGTCCGAAAAACTAATTGGGTTGTTAGTCAATCCGAAAAACTAACAGTATAAGATTTTGATTGGTGCTCCTGTAAAAATCAACTAGATTTATTTGTAAGCCTGAAAAAATAAATACACTATAATTAAGGATAAATTATAGTGGAAATCCCAAAGAAAGCTTGGAGAGTCGATGTAGGTGCGGGTTGCATCAAACCATCATAAATTATGGTATTTTTATGTTGTACTTTTTTCTTCTATCTCTTTACATACTTTGCATGCTTTTAATTCTTGTTTCACTTTTATACTTTAATTTTGCTATCTTAATTTCGCTGCTACACTATTGCTCACATTCCATAATTACTAAAGATAGCATAAATTAAAGCACATCGTATTTAGAAAGTAAATTTGGCTAAAATTTTTATTAGAATCCAATTCATCCTCCCCTCCCCCCCTCTCTTAGGTTGCTATCTCTAGGCAACAAGTGGTATCAGAGTAGGCGCTCTGTTATTGATTATTGACCTAACCATCTAGAGCTAAAGATTTTAGCAACCCAAAATAAAATTATTTTTTAATGAAAGTCATTCCATAGATAGACCCCCTCTATTTAATGGCTCAAATTTTACCTATTGAAAAGCTAGGATGAAAATATTCATACAAGCACATGACTATAATTTATGAAAAATTATTATTGATAGCTCACACACTCATAATGCATTGATTATTGATAAGAAAATGATTCAACTTAATACTAAGACCATGAATATACTTTATTGCTCTTTAGATATTAATGAGTTTAATAAAATTTTTCATGTATTTTAGCGAATCCAATATGAAAAAAATTGAAAATAATTTATGAGAGAGCAAATCAAAAAGAAGAACCAAGCTCCCAAGAAGAAAAAGAAGCTCACCCCAATATATACCTCATAGCTCATGAGGATGAAAAAAAATAAGAAGAAATAAAGGAGAAAGAAAGTTTTGATTAAGGGGGAGCAAGGCAAAGAAAAGAATGAGAAAAAGGAAGAAAGCATTCCAAATTCTTGCCTAATGGCCAATAATGATGAGGTAAATATTAATAGCTCTTTGATTTTACTCTTGATAAAATATATGAAGCCTTCAATAATTTAATGAATGAACATAAAAAGATAAGGCTATAAAATAAAGAGCTTAAAAAATCTAACTTATCTTTGGCTGAAGAAAAAAATAAAATTTTAAGTGAAAAAGAAGATCTATTGAAAAATATGAAAAAGGAGGCCAAAGAAAAGAAAGAATTTTTGAAACAAATTGAAAGTCTAAGTAAATAAAAAGAAAGATTTTTAAAATCAAAAAAATCTATGGTTGAAGAAAATCTGAAGTTAAAAGAAGAACTTAATATATTAAGATTTTCTACTAAAGAAAAAAGTAAATTTGAGAAATTTCTTTTGGAAGAAAATTTTAAACTAAAGAAAGAGATTGAAAGCTTGAAGTCTATGATTCAAAAGTTTATAATTGAATCTCAAAAGCTTCAAGCCATTTTAAATAATTAAAGAGCAATTTTTGATAAACCTAAAATTGATTATGATTCAATAAGAAAACAAAAGTTTAACAAAAATATGCTCCATAAAGCTTCAACTGAAAATTATTTAATTAAATACTTTAAATGTAATAAAGTTGGCCATAAAATTTTGAATGCAATATTAGAAGAAATGAAAAAATTTTAATCAAACAAATTTAGATTCCAATGAAATCTTAAGCACTAACTCCAATGGACCCAAGAAAGCTTAGGTACTAAAAATTATAAAATAATTTTGCAGGTATACCAAGGATCTAAAGGAAGAAATTTCTTTTATGGATGCCTTAGAAATGAAAATGGATGGATGATGCTATTTGATAAAATCTAAACTTTTCTCACATCATGCCATCATTATTTATTAAATATATTTTAATTATTAATTAGCATAATTATTGAGTATGTTTGATTGATTTTGATGATTCATCATTTTTTAATTTTTTGATATATTACTTAAAACTAGTATATCATATTGATTATTTTTTTAAGCTTTTTACTTTATTCTAAATTCAGCATGCTGGTTTAATCTTTTGTATCATGCTATATTGATCTTTAATTATTTAAGAAATCTAAATTGCTATGAGCATGATTGTATATGAAACTATTTGGATGCTAAACTTATAAATTAAATAAATTTTGATATTTCTCCATAAGATACTTAATTATCAAATTCTCCTAAAAATTTTATGACCTAAGTACTTGAAGATTAAACATTCAATCATAAAAGATCAAGTGCTTAAAGTATTAATTTGCATTGCATCTTAGTCTTATCTTAAGGATTTAAAATTTTTTAGTTGAATCAAATCCCATAGAACCATTATCTAGATCCTCTTAGATTTGATTATCCTTGATTTTCTTGATTTGATCTTATTTTATTAGATTATTAGAACCCCCTAATTGATTACTTTTTGATCCTCTAAATTTACTTTAATATCTTTCTTGATCATTGATTTGATTGTCTCTTTGATCCTAAAAGAGAATTTATTGATGAACATTCTTATCTTGTTCCAATTGATTAATTTTGAAAATTAAATTTAAAAAATAATTTTCTTGGATGCTTTGAAGTTGATATCTAGCAAAATATTTTAAGAAAGCTATCATTTATCTTTAAAGCTAAATATTTAAAGAGAACTTTAATTTTAAGTAATTGGTATCAAATAGCTTACTAATTATCATATATTTGATTAATTTATCTTTTAGCAAAAAGAGAAGAATGTCTTTATTTCAAATCTGATTTTGCACAGCTATATCTTTTGATATAATATCGTTTGAGATAAATTCAAAAATTTATATCATTTTTAAAACTATAATTACTTGATATTTCTTAAGAAAAGAAAGAGATGATATTTTGAAGAATAAATTAAAATCTCTTTATAGTGTACCTTGACTAATTTACTAATATCAATTCAAATTGATTTATTTGAATCAATTTATCTTTATCAATTCAAAACTAAATTCATTGGTATCAAGCTGAACTTGCAAATTAATCTTTAAATGGTATTGAACTATTAAGAAAATCATGATTTGATCTAAATTTTAGTTTAATTGGTATCAAGAAGTTTCTTTCTAGGAAAACTTTCACTCTTAGTATCATTGGTATCATTCTTGCCTTACATTTTTTTATATTATTTTTTTACAAAAGAATTAAATATTATATCTTAAATCTATTTTATATTGATATACTCTTGATGTGATATCATTTAAGATAAATTTAAAGAATTTTATATATTTTTTAAACTTAGTTAAGTGATATTTCTTATGACAAGGAAGATCTAAATTTAAACAAAAATTTTTTTTGATAGATGTTCTTGTCATATTTTTTTGATCCTCTCAATGTTTGTTCTTATTGCATACATTATTTTATAAATATTCTTTAAATTTAATAAAAATTAAATTTTAAAAAATTTGGTGTCTTCTTGAGTAAATGCTATATTTAATTGATATTTGGATTAATTAATACTTAGTTCACACAGTTGATGCTTATGCTTTTAAATTTTATTTAATTTTAAAATAATTTTATTTACTAAAGTAAAAAAAATATTAAAAAAGAAATAATTAATTAATTAAAAATATTTTTAAAATTAAAATATCTTTTAAATTTAGAAAATCTAAATTTTATAATTAAATTTATGTTAAATATGCTTGATTTGAAAGAAAAAAGAGGAGAAAAGTTGAAAGATAAAATAATCTAACTATAATTATGAAAAATAGGAGGAGATAATGTTATTAAAATATTAAAAAAATAATTTCTTAGTATCTTCAAAATAAAAAATGAAATGCCTTTTATCTTGCTTTATTTAATTTATTTTAAGATAAATAAATTTTGTTCTTAAATTTTCAATTAATACTCTATGATCTTCTTAAATTGAGCATTCACATATTTATTTAATTTGATATACTTGATTTGATTACCATATCATTTTTTATAACTATTTAAAGTAAAATTAAATTTAAAATAAATTTTTACTCTAAGAAATAAATTTTTAAACTTAAATTTAAAATTTATTTAAAAATTTTAAATTTGATTCTAAATATCTGATATACATTACAAAATTCTTATAAATTATTTATATTAAAGTAATTTTTACTCAAAGCAATAAATTTAAAAATATAACTATCATTTGCTTTGATACTATCTATTTTATTTTATTTTGCTCGATACATTCTCGATACATATTTTTCTCGAACTTAATTGACTAAATTTTTTTAAGAAAAAAAAAAGATTGAACATCAAAATATATACTATGCTTGATTTCATATTCAAATCTTTTGAAAAACTCTATTCCTCTTAAAGCTTAAAAATATATATTTAAAAATCTGATTAAAGATTATATTCATTCAAAAAGGAGAGCATATGATATTTAAATTCAAGCTAATTTTTAAAGTTAAAATAAATATTTAAAACTTATTTTTAATCAAAGGATAAATTTTTAAAAGGAAGATTATTCATTTAAATTGATTTTATGAATCTAATATATCTCTCAATTTAATGCCTTGATATTGATTTTGATGACTTCTTGTTTCTTCTCATAAGCTTTTTGATATTATCAAAAAGAAGGAGAAGTATGTTGAGTATATGAAAAATATATGTACTAATGATGTGCAATAAATTAAAGGCTCATTAAGAATTCTCTCATGAAGTTTAATTCATTGTTCTTATTTTAATTAACACTAGTTTCTTTAGCACATACTCAAAGTTTTGCCATTATCAAAAAGAGAAAAATTGTTGATCCTATGATTGATTTTGATGATTGCCAAACTTTGAGTACACTATATATCTAATTATGTGTCTCAAGAATATGTGTAGAATTTTTCAAGTATTCAAAATAAAAAAAAATTTTCAAGAACAAATCCTCTCAAGATGCCATGCCAAAATGCTTAAAAAAATAAATTTACACATATTTGGATGGCTTGATATGAAGAAAGTATGATTGAAAGAAGAGAAATTAAAATTGAAGGAAGCAATCATATTTAGAAGAGTTTGGGATCAAGAAATTTAAGTTTGGAAGGTCAAACGATGAAGAAAAATGAAGCCAAAAATTTTGGAGACCTCTCCTAAAAATTTAGAAATTTCTTCTGAAAATTTGGAGACTTCTCCAAGCTGTTTGGCACACCTACACATTGCCCTGACACAATCTCGAGACCTCTCCAAAATAGGACGAGACCTCACCATTTCAGGAAATAGAAATCTTATTTTTGTGTTCTAAAATCAAGAGCTCTCAAAAATTCTCAACAGCTCTCACTGTGAAATCGAGATCTCTCCAAAATTCTCAAGAGCTCTCACAGAAAAACCAAGAGCTCTCCAAATGTACAACAGCTTTCAATAGAATTTTTCTACAGCCCTTCCAATGGCTATTTCAGAGCTTCCAATGGCTAGAACTCTCTCTCCAACCATCTTCAAGGATATTTAAAGATGAAGAATCAATTAAAAAGTAAGATTAAGGAATTTAAAGAGAGAATCTTTCAATTTTGGTGAGGAACATTGAAAATCTAAAGAAAAGAAAAAAAAAGTTGTGCATAGATTTCAGCGAGCTCTCAAAGCAATCTTCTTCAATATTTTCCACATCCTCTCAAGTACAAATTGAAGAAAAACCAAGTTTTAATCGACAAAATCATCGACTTCTTCTTTGAGATTTGAAGAGCTTAAATTATATTTTTATTTTATGCTAAAATTTTTATTTATAATTTTGATTTCTTTATAAGTTTCTTTGGAGGAAAAAAATTTAGAGATTAAGCCCATCCAAGTCCAGAATTGAACATTGTAGGTTTTGGTCGGTTGGCCCAAAAAATCAATTGGATTGTTAGTGAACCTAGAAAACTAACAGTGTAATATTTTGGTTGGTGCTCCTATGAAAATCAACTATGTTTGTTTATGAGCCTGAAAAAATAAACACATTATAATCAAGGATAGATTATAGTGAAAATTCTAAGAAAAGCTTGGAGAGTGGACGTAGGTACAGATTGCATCGAGCCACTATAAATTATGATGTTTTTGAGTTGTGCTTTTTTCTTCTATCTCTTTGCATGCTTTTAATTCTTATTTTATTTTTATACTTTGATTTTGCTATCTTAATTCTGCTACTATACTATTGCTCACATTCCATAATCACTAAAGATATCATAAATTAAAGCACATCTTATTTAGAAAGTAAATATGGCTAAAATTTTTATTAGAATCTAATTCACCCCCTTCTTGGATTGCTGCCTTTGGGCAACAAAATCTAACATATTTATGATGATAATAATCAAATTGAAATACTTTCAATCAAATCATAAAATCTCTTAGATTTAATCTAAAATTTTATGATTAGAGTTTTAGATCAGCACGTACTAGGATAACCTTTTCACTGTAAAGGATAAACCTTATAGCAGGACAACCTTATAAGATCAGTCCATGCAATCTAAAATATTAATTTTTAAATTTAAATAATTTTAAATCTAATTAATTATAAATTAATCTAGATTATATCTAATAATTTATGATTAACATTAGATCTGCACGAACTAGGACAACCTTTACACTGTAAGAGGTAAACCTTATAGCAGGATAATCTTATCAATTAGTTCATGCGATCTATTTTTTAATTTTAGATTCAAATCATAGATTATAATTTAAATCTAATCTAAAAAATAATTGAAACATGCGTCACAAATCATGTAATAAAGAACTTATGCTCAGATACTAATTGAAGGAAACGATCTAGGGTTTCAGGGATGGATTTCAAAACCTTTTCAGAAATCAGACAACATAAGCCATAAATTAATCATATTAATTTATTTAAAGTATATGAAAGATCTCTAGATCTAGGATCCTATCACATAATTTAAGCATGCTATTAAATCTAAAAAAAATAATCACAAAGTGATGTTGATCATATCAACATCCAGGCAATTCTAGATCTGATCTAGATACATAAGGAAGATCATATCAACCTTACCTTTGCAAGATGAGTTCTCTAACTCGCTGATCTAAGGCTAAGGTCATCACTCCAAGCCGCACATGTATCTGACCTCTATAGGTTATCCACACAAGGCCTCAATGCTTGATCCGAAGTTCAAAGATAGAAAATCAACACCGCATGCTAGTACTGTGCCGATCCTTCTTCAATGGCTGATCTGAATTTTTCTTCAAATCTTAGACTCTTCAATTTTTAAAAGGAAGGGAAGAGATTTGTGAAGAAGAGACACCTCTCAAAAAATCACAAAAGGAGGAGGAAGAGATCAAGAAAAAACCCTAGAAAAGAACCCTTTCTTCTTCCTTCTTTTTCTCTCACCAAGATACAATGGTTTGTGTCTCAATGAAGCACCACTCCCAGATATTCTTTGCACCCAAGCTTCTCACATCTCAAACCTCTCTCTCTCATGTCTAAAACTTATAAAAAACTCATGCCCTAACTCCCTTTAAATAGAGAGTTATGATAGTCTTTATCTAGGTCAAATACCTAAAAAGGCATGTCCAAATTAGGGGCATCCAACTCTTGGGCATCCCCTCCTTAATTTTTTTTATGGACTCTAAGAAATATGTGCAAGTAAGTCTTCTATTTTTTACAAAAAAAATTAAAAAAAAATCAAATGGTTTGGTATCTCAAAGAAATAAGGAAAGATGATGTATCAAACTCTATCCAATAAAGACCTAGGTCAAAATAATTTATTTATTTTGACCTTTTCCAAAAGTAATTTTCTTCTAAGAAATAAATTTTTCATGAAAATTTCAAGAAAATTAGTGTGGGGGGGCATGAAAAGCAAGATGGCACAAGATAGAAAAATCTTAGTCACACTAGGACTTCTAGTTTTGACTTGGTCCAACTTACTATTTGAATCCAATTAAATCAAAACTAATGCAACCTAATTAGAGATTATCTTAGTCCAACTAAGAGACTAATTAAATCAAATTAAATCAAATCAAAATTTAATTTAATTTTTAATCAAATTAGAAATTGGATGCATACAAGTTCTAATTGAATAGGAACTTATTCTTTCTTGCAATTGACTCATCCAATAAATCAATTGAACTTGATCCAATCAAACTCAAATCAAATCTAATTAAATTATATTTAATTAAACTTAATCTCAGTCCTCTAGCTTAATCAAACTAAATTAATTAATAATCTAATTACTAATCGATCCTCCTGCAATACTTGCACTAGGTTAAACATTAATCGTATTAATTATTTGATCATAGAATGATTCTAAATCGTTGATCAACCATCCGATCAAATCTAGACCTCTTATGTGTGTGACCTCATAGGTTTGAATCTAAGTTGATAGTACAGAAATAAATTTTTATATCAATCAAATTGACCATCTAGCAATGATATCCGATGGCCGGATAGATCGAATATGTAAAGCAAGACTCTTAGAACCCATATGGATATAGTTTCCGTATAATTCATCTTCTTAACCTTAATGCTCATAAGATGACTCAGAGTTTAACTGTCAATCCTAATTAGCTCATCCACATTGTATTTTAAAATATCAAATTCATCTCATGGATTATCCTAATCAAGGTTTTGCTAGATTGAAATACAGTGATGCATTTTTCTCAAAACTCTTAGAGTGATCAATCCCATCTTGATCACACACCAACTTTATAAGTACTTGATTGTGCTCAGAAACCTTCTATCACTGAATCAAAAATTCAACTAGTCTGGCACTAAAGCACAGTGAGTTGCTTGCAAGCCACCATGGTGATCTCAGGTCTAAAGGATATTTATACCCATATCCCATCAAAGTAATTTTCGATAGCAGAATGCTCTAGAGTTGGTCACGTTCAGTGATGATGTACCCTTACATCTTATCTGTATGACATACCAATGTTTTCATACTTCTTAGTTAAGAGGATAACCAACCTATATGGCATATAACAATCTATACTCGATAAACATTATCGTCCTAATTAACAACATATCATTTGATCGTGAACAGTTTAAGGACTAATCAATAAATCCTCTCTTTATTAAAGTTTAGATAGTCTTAAGGACTTCATCACAATAAAAGAAGTTCATTAGAAGATGCAATCTTTATGATGAAAATGCTAAAATAATATTTTATTCAATAAATCATTTATAAGTACAAACTAGCACGACTATCAATAGACTGATGATTGATTTTGGAACATAATTTTCAATAATATCAGTCTGCATCTAGTGATCCATGAAGGACCTCCAGCCTAATGATGACTAGGAATCAGAGTGCTAGATGGTGGACTATCTAAGACTGTAGAGGTCATCTTGGAGCCTCCATATGGCTACCTCATCGAAGGTCTAATGGCCAGCCTCCTTGTCTTGGAAAGTCTCGAATCGATAATACCCCTGCAAGATAGAAGCAAGCCTGTATTAATATATAATTAAAATACCAACATATGGGAAAGAAATAAATTAAACTAGTTTTCACTTAATAGAAACATCTCCTAGGCTGCATCACAAGCTCTCGATGGCCAACTCGAGAAATCATTCACCAGGTCCGACATCAATCGATGTATGATCCTGGTAATGACACGCGATGTTTAAGGCATTCTAAATGTACTGCAAAATTGATTTCAAAGAGTAAGTGTTAACTCTAAAATTATAAAATTCTAAATATATTAATTAAGTATGTAGTACTTACAAGTGGCTCTTGATATAGATGATCTATCTATCCTCTAATCTAGTTGGAGGTACCGCAAGCCGAGCGGGTCCTCGACTATGGTGCTATGTTTGAGAGTCGGTGACCACTACTACATGGGATTGTGGGGTCACTGGTGACCCCCTATCCTCTGAACTTGAGCGCAAAAGATCTAATATAAAGAATATAATATTAGTTAATAAATAATAAAATAATATAAATAAGAATATATAAAATATTAGAGCTTATCGTCCAATGTAAGAGGTGCAAAATCATGAGAACTGACCATACGATTGCTCTCTCCTTGAGAGCTCTATCCTCGACTGGCATGGCTCCAGCCTCTAGAAGATATGATATATGCTCTCTAAAAATATAAATAAATAGATTCACCAAATTAATTAAATAATTATGGATGGCAATGCAAAGTTTAAAATGATGCAAGAAAAGTAATTAAAATGATCTAAAAATTATATACTTAGCACTACTCATCGACCTTAATTTTCAAATGTATGGTATCTTTTAGAATCTTCTTCTGATTCTTCCTCTTCTTCCTTCTCTTTCTCTTCTTCTTTATCTTCTTCCTCTTCTTACGAAGGATTATCTTTTAAAATAATCTTAGTTGGATTTACCTCCTTATGTTGGCTATCTTCATGTAGGAGTATTCCTGGAGCATCTAATTCGATATCATCGAAAGATTGATGAACTCCTACTGTCTTATTCTCTTGAAAGCATTCTGATAATTGGGGCTTTTCTTCTTTTTCGAGTGCGTAATGAACAGCTCAAGACATAATATTATATACAGCCTATCAATCTTTTCTTTCTCTTTTCCTTGATAGAAAAGAAATATAATACATCTAAACAGCTTGTGCAGCTAGTACAAATGGATTGTTGACATAAGCTTTTGATCCATGTTTGATCTAAATAAGCCCATGCCATGGATCAACCTTCATACTATTATTGGTATCAAACCATTGGCACTTAAATAGAATGACACTATTACCTCCAATGTAGCTCATCTTAATTACTTCTTTAAGGATTCTGTAGTAGTCATATTTTGGCTTATCTTTCCACTAGCTACCTTTTATATACACACCACTATTTATTATATTTTTATAATTTTCATATTGCTGGGTATGAAATTTGAAATAATTTACGTTACAACTACTATAGCATGTCACCTATTTTTCAGGCCTATAATCTAATGGTCATAGTTTTCTTGGTATGGACTCTCTGCCTTGAATGACTAATTAACAGAACCAACATACAAAGTTCTTTGAGCATTGTATTGATATTTCTTCATTAGTTATGCTCGGATTTTCTTCTTTCAGTATCTCATCATATTGCCTAAATATGCATAAGATAAATATACTGAAATAAGTAATTAAAGAAATGAGATTGTGATGGACATTTACAGGACATATGGGTCGACCTCCATGCAGTTAAACAAAATATATCTCTATCTATTGAAGTTCAGTATCGAAGAAAATTTAGCAAATATCAAGCCCAAATTCTCGAGTGGGATAGACAAATATTGAGATCTCCCACTCTGATCCCTCAGCACCACCATCATCATTTCGATCTACTTGAGTCAGCTTGGTTTGCATACTGAAATTAAAGTAGTATCGGCTGAAATTTGAAATCTTTTCTATTATATAAGTCTCCACAATAGAATCTTCAACTCAAGTCTTATTTTTTACTTTCTTCTTGAGACTATGCATATATCTTTCAAATGGATACATCTACCTATACTGCACTGGACCCCCCATCCTAGCTTCATATGCCAGATGAATCATGAGATGCTCCATGGAGTTAAAGAAGCTATGAGAAAATATCTTCTCCAACTTTCGTATGGTCTCTACACTGCTAGCCTCAAGATTAGATATGTGGTCGGTGGATAGGTTGGTAGCACAAATATCTCTAAAGAGAAGGCTAAGTTTGGTTAAAGAACTCCATATAGAGTTGGAAAGAAGATCACGCCAAACTAATGAGAGTAATCATTGCATGAATACATGGTAATCATAGCTCTTTAGCCCATAGAATCTATAATCTTTGACATTAACGCACCGAGCTAGATTACCTGCATAACCATCTAAAAATTTAAGACTTTTATACCATTTACAACCATCCTTCAATTGCTCCCTTGTTAAGATATAAGATACTTTTGGCTTCAAAAATTTTTTAGATGACACCTTAATCAGCTTTAATAGAGGATGCTTGCATATGTTCTTCATATATGCTCGAGCCTTAGGATTATCCTTTGTCTTGCCCTTGACATCCATAACAATGTAAAAAATATTATCAAATATATTCTTCTCAATATACATGATGTCAAGGTTATGACGGATCAAATTAGTAAACTAGTATGGCAATTCAAAGAAGATGCTTCGCTTCACCCAGTTATGAGTTCTACCGAATCCTCGAGACTTTTGTTTGTCAAATTCAATGCCAAATAAAACTTCATTCAATTGGGATACCCTTTGAAACACTTCCATACCATTGAATCACTGGAGTGCATGGTCCTTCTCTATCTTATTCCTCCTAAAATTATCCCACTGCTTTCAAAAAGAATAATACTCAGGAAGAAATTGATAATGACAATCAAACCAATAGGGCTTACGACCATACTCAAGCTGAAATGATTTTGTATTTTTCATATAATAGGGACATGCTAGCTTTTCATGAGTACTCCATCCTAATAGCATCCCATAAGGAGAAAAATTGCTAATGGTCTATATCAACATAGCCTTCATTATAAAATTCTGCTTCTTTGATGCATCAAAAGTACAAATGCCATTGGACCATAATAATTTCAACTTATCAACAAGAGGCCTTAGATATACATCAATGCTTCTTCTAGGATGTCATGGTCTAGGAATGAGTAATGTAAGAAAGATATTATGTTCTTTCATGCACATCCCAGGTGGTAGATTGTATGGAATAATAAAGACTGGCCAATATGAATAAGGGACTGCTGCATGATCGAACAGTGTAAAGCTATCAGTAGATAGATCCCGTTGGACATTGCATGATTTCTGAGCAAATAAAGAATGGCAAGTACCAAATTGCTTCCATGCCTCGCTGTCCGATGAATGACACATCATATCAGGATGCTTGTATGGTTCTTCATTGTGCCATCTCATCTATCCAGCAGTACTCTTGAACAAGTAGAGCCTTTGAAGTCTAGGAGTGAGAGGAAGGTATCAAAAAATCTTATATGGTATGTCCTTCTAATTCCTACCCTCTTGCCTCGACTTAAATTAGCTTGCACTGCATAAGCCGCAGGAGTTTTTCTATTAGTCCTCTTTATAGAAAAGCATACAATCATTATGGAATATATCTATTTTCTCATATCTCATGCCCAATCCTTTCATCCTTTTTTTCGAAACATAGAAGCTCTCAACAAGCTTCTCACCCTTCGATAACATTTTTTTTATTATTGCTACCATCCTATCATTACAATTGACCATCATATTAAACTCACCCTTCAAGTTCAACAACTCTGATACAGTCGATTGTACATTATGTGTTTCACATTCTGGTCATAGTGGTTCATCAGCATCTTTCAGCATACGGTAAAAATCGCTACTGCCAGCTTCTGAATCATCCTTCACTTTTCAGTTAAATTTAGAATCAGTCACATCCATAACCATATCCACCATTCTATCTATGTTCATGTCCTGCTCGATTCTAGCCCTTGCAACTTTCTCTCACATCTCTCCATGTAGGTACCAATACTTTAGTTCGGCAAAAATCTACTATTATACAAATGGACAATAATTATATCTCTATCAAATATTTATCAATTATACATCTGTTATGAGGATAATGAGCCCGTCCTTGATGTAAGAGTATTGCATTACCAAAAATAAAATCACAAAAATACTCTACACCCTTCCTATATTCAGTAGAAATCTCTCCATTGACTACTCGACGATCCATCCAACTACGATCCATAGCTGACTAACTAAGAATTCTGCATATACATAAATATAAGATAATTATAAAATACTATTTTATCATTCAAAATAGCTTACATAGTAAATTAATGCATCCTATCATCAATTAATAGAAAAAGATAGATCCTATCCCATTCAAAAAATGCATTAATTTTATTGATCTATTATAGTAATCAAATGATACGCAATAAGGGCTAAAAAAAATTTTGATAGTATTTTTTCTTAGTTCTCCCATGTAAGAAGAACAAAAAAAAATTCTATCTGAAATTTCTTTTGAACCCTCAGCACACCATTTGATTACTATAATGATCTATAGAATTACTTACATTTTTCAAACATTTCATAGTGGACAATTAATTGATCAATGTACATAATTCTTTTACTGTATAAAAGTAAATAAATATATGGATACCTTAGAATATGTACATCAATCAACTAACGGGTCTATCATTCCATGCAATACAAATTTTATTCAAATTAATACATAATTAATGATGTTCGGCATACGAGAATGAAATACCTTTGATGCCAGCTATGACCCGAGGCCCAAGCATGCAGGGCATGGCCCAGCCCCATGTTTGTAATACTATCCGACATCTTCTCTCGATTAGGATACTCTACATGCCAAGATTCAAATCCCATACATCTAATTAATCAATTAAGTAATTAATTAATTAGTGATGGTACTAGCCATCACCAATGCTATCATTAATTTAAAGCAACATCAACTGATACTAATTCCATCGCTAGTGCTGCTACTTATTGTAGGAGGAAGGGGCTGCAAGATTGGGGCTGTAGGCTGGGGCTGACGAGGCAAGGGCCATCTGATTAGATTGATCGAGATGGGGACACGAGGAGGCCAACGAGATAGGGGTAGCAGGCTTTGGGGCCATGGACAAGGAGACACCGACGGGGTGGAGGCGGCCATGGGAGAGGCAGGACTGGGATGGCAAGCTTGGGGCCACGACATTGGAGGCACCGATGAGGTGGGGGCGGCCACGAGAGAGGTAGGGCTAGGATGGTAGGCTCGGGGCAGTGGTGCTGTAAGAGAGATGGGACCAAGGAAGCAAGCTCGAGGCCATGGTGCAGGAGGCATCAACGGGTTCGAGGTGACTGCAAGAGAGGTGGGGCTGGGGTGGCTGGCTTAGGATCATGGAGCAAGAGACACTAACGGGGTTGGGGGGGTAGCAAGCGAGGCAGGGCTAGGGCTGCGAGGTCAAGGTGGCCTCATGGGAGGCGGGGCCAATGCGGTGGGGTCGAGACAGCCGCATAAGAGCACCAACAGCTCAGACGAAGAGGGGCCAGGGCAACGAGCTCAAGGCCGCCGCATAGGAGGCACCGATGGAGTCGGATCATCAAGATGGAGGATGCATGGAGAGTGGGGAACACCCGAAAGAATGCACGGGGATGGGAGACGAAGTGGAGGAATTTTTTTAGTTGAAATTTTTTTTCACTAGCATGGCGCTTGAAGATTTATGGGTAGACTATTACCAACGGCAAGACTACCGTCAGTAATATGGTTAGCAAAATCTTTTTGTGCCAAAGTTATTAACAATGGCATATCCCATCGCTAATAACAAAATATCATCACTAATTATATTAATTTTTTTAAAAATATTAAATTTTAATATTAATTTTTAAAAAAAATTAATAATCATCGATAGCAAAAAGCCATCAATAATGCGGTCAGAAAAAAGTATTACTAATGGCTAAAACATCGCTAATACAAAAATACTGTTGCTAATAATATTAAATTTTAAAAAAATTAAAAAAATTATTAGCAACAATAAGCTCTCGATCGCTAAAATCGTCACTAATAATTATATTTTTTTTCTAAAAAAGTATATTTTAATGTTAATTTTTTTCTCCTAAGGCATTTTTTGGATGGTTAAAAATTAATATTAGATTTTATTAAATTTTTTAAATTAATTAATTTATAGATTGAGTTCTAATTGATTTAAAATAAATTTAATTTAATTAGACTTAACTTAATTTAAAGTTAATTATATTTTAATATTTTAAATTGGATTTGGATTCAAAGTTTAATTGAATTAGTTTTGATAGGATTTTAAATCGAATTCGAATTTGATTCAAATGAAACCTAAATTGAAAACTATTTTTTTTAATTGATTTTAATCAAATCAAATTTAACTAAGCTTGATTTAATTTTAGAATAATTTGTTTTAAAATTCAATTAGAACTTAAATTTAAAGTCTAATTGAATTAGATTAGATAGGATTTCAAATTAGATTTGAATCAGATTCTAATTAGATTCAAATTGAATCTAAACTAAAAATTATTTTTTTAATTAATTTTAATCAAATTAAAGTTAATTAGACCTGACTTAATATAAAGATTATTGAATTTTACTATCCAAGTTGGATTTATATTTTAAAATTAAATTGAATTAGAATTGATAGATTTTCTAATCCGATTTGAATCAAGTTCGAATTGGATTTGAATTAAATTTAAATTAAAAATTATTTTTTAATTAAATTAAATTAGCTTTAATTTGATTAATCTTGACTTAATTTGAGGTTAATTAGATTTTATAATTTATATAGGATTTGGATTCAAAGCCTAATTGAATTAGGTTTGACAGGATTTTGAATTAGATTTAAATCATGTTCAAATTAGATTTGAATGTAATCATGGATCAAGTTCTAATTGATTTAAATTAGCTTAAATTTAATTAGACTTGACTTAATTGAAGGTAATTAGATTTTACTATCCAAGTAGGATTTGAATTAAAAGTTTAATTAAATTAAGATTGATAGGATTCTGAATTAGATTCGAATCAAGTTCGAATTAGATTTGAATGAAATCAAAATTAAAAATTATTTTTTTAGTTATTTAAATCAACTTAAATTTAATTATACTTGACTTAATTTGAAAGTAATTAAATTTTATTATCCAAATAGGACTTGAATTAAAAGTCTAATTAAATTAGAATTGACAGGATTTCAAATTAAATTTGAATTGAACCCAAATTAAAAATTAATTTCTCCTAATTGATTAAAATCAGATTTAATTTAATTAATCTTTACTTAATTTAAGATAAATTAGATTTTATGATCTAAGTATGATTTAGATTCAAAGCCTAATTAAATTAGGTTTAGCAGAATTTTGAATTAGATTCTAATCAACTTTGAATTGGGTTTGAATCAGGATTTGGATTATTAGTGATAATAAATCTTCCATCGCTAATTCAATTGCCAATAACATTTTAAAATAATCTTTCTTTCTCTAATTTATTATTTTTAAAAATTATTAGCATTGGTGAATTTTTCATTGCTAATATCCAAAACAAGCCATTGGTAATATATATTTTATTTTTAAATATTATAAAAATATTTAAAAATTTTAAATAATTTTAGTGGCAGCTTAAGCCATCGCTAATAGCTTACTATTAGCGATGGCACTTTTTTGTCGCTAATAATCAAAATGTATCATTGCTAACTTTTTTATTTATAAATATTTAAAAAATTTAGACTTTTAGAGATGACTCATGCCATCGCTAATATCAAGATTGCCATCGCTAATAGTATTACCGATGACTTTTTTTTTATCGATGTTGCAGTGGCAAAATATCTTTATTAGCAATGAAAATTTTTGTGGTCGCTAATACGATCACTAATATTCATACTTCTTGTAGTAAGTGCATGATATTATTATTTTGCATGATTGCTTCTTAAGTTGGTCTTTAAGGATTTGAAAATTTTCTAGTTAAACATGATTCATAGAGACTTCATCTAGATTCTTCTTGATTCGATTTTATCGATTTTTAATCCCTAATTGATTAATTCTCAATCCTCCAAATTGATTTGAATATCTTTCTTGAATATTAATTTAATTTCCCATTGATTTCCATTCCTTATGAATAAATTTTTCTTAATCTAAAACTCCTTGAATAGTTTTCTATATCAAGGAGTCGACTCATGTGTTTTAAAAATGAAATAGTTCTATGAGGAGTCGACCCCTATTCTAAGATGGGTTTCTTTGTTAGAAATGTCTCAAGATTCTATCATTCTATTTTTATATTTCTCAAGCCATAATCCTCTTAAGACTCCTCTCCCATCCAGTTCAAAACTTTAGATCTTCATCCTAGATCACCCTGACCTACTCTCTTAGAATACTAGGATTCCTTTCATATAACTTTAGTAATCCTAGCAATTCATTTTTGACTTTTGTATAAAATATAGCTCTCATATATCTTACCTGATTTCATTCATCGCACTCTATTATCATGTTTTGCTTATCAATGAAATTTAACTATTTATAAAAATTGAGTGTGTTTGATGTTTATATCTATGTTTATATATTTCATTGAAAATCTATTTGATTGAAATATACTTTGATTATAAAACTAAAAAAAAATCAAAACATTATATGACAGAACATTATTTGAATATTATAGGAGAAATCTTTATTGATCTTAAAAGAAAAATTCTTGATAAACACATATATTTTGGTTATCTTGATTTACTCATTCTAGTTTGTCGTAAGAAATTATTATTAAAAGAGAAAACATTGACCTAAAAGGAAAAACCTTTTTCAATCATAAAAAGAAATCATAATCATTTTTGAATTTAATGAGTGAAATTACTTTGCTTGTTTCAAATTATTTGAGCATTCTTGTTATCTTGTTCATCATTGATTTTTTTTTAAAAAGGAGGTTATTATTAATAAATATTCATATTTTGAAATTGGTATCGAGCAACATTTGAAAAATATTTTTGCTTTATTGGTTTATTTTCAAAAAAATGAATTTCAAAATTGATCCATTTAAATCATCAAGTGATATATTTTAGTGGTATCGATAAAAATTTTCAAGAAAGTTATTATTTGGTTTGATTTTATCTTCAAAAAAAAAATGGATATCAAGAAAAATATTTTTAAGATAACCTTCTTGAGTGGAATCAAATAGCCTATTTTTGCCTTGAATTCTATTATATTTTGATAAAAAGAGAAGAATATCTTATCTTACATTTGATTTTATATAGCTAATATGATATCAATTGAGATAAATTCAAAGAATTTCATATCTTTTTGAACTTAAATGAGTGATATCTCCTAAGAAAAAGAAGATCTGAATTTAAATAAAAAATCTCTCTATGATTTATTTTGCATGATCTATTTGGTATCAATTCAAAATAACTTATCAAAATAATTTGATCTAAATTTTAATTCAATTGGTATCAAGATAATTATTATATGGTTTAAATTTTAAAACTTTTGGTATCAGAATTTTCATAATTTCTTTCAAACAGCACATTATTATCTTATACTCTGATGCTTTATCTTTTAGCAAAAAGAGAAGAATATCTTTATCTCAAATCTAAGTTTTCATGGCCATATTATTAATATGATATTATTTGAGATAAATTATAAATATTTGATATCTTTTCTAAACTCAATGCATAAAATTTCTTGATAAAAGAAAGAAATATTTTTTTTAAGAAATTAAACAAATCTCTTTACGATTTGCTTTACATAATATATCCAAATTTTTAATTTTAAAAGGATCTATCTATCTCGAATTTGTAAAGCTTAGAGAAATAAATAAAAAAAATTTTCAAATGGTATAAATAAATAATTTTTCAAAAACTTATCATAATTGATATCATAATTTATATCAAATGGTACACTTCTGTCTTAAATTTCATTGCATTATTTTATTAACAAAAGAAATGTAGGCTATGTCTCATATTTTTATTTTCATGATCATATTCTTGCTATTATATTATTTAAAATAAATTTTTATGATATATTTTTGAATGATCTGCTTTAGTATCAAAAAGAAGAAAAGTATTTTTAAGACTACATTATTCAAAATTTTTGAAATTCAAAGTTCCTTTAATTAAAATTAAGAAATATATGTGCATTTATGTTTTTTAAGAAAAGGAAGAAGTCTTGATCCGAATTTAAATGTAAAACCCATATTGTATTTTTGCAAAAGAAGGAGAAAATATTAAAGAAGATATAATCATTTAATTGAAAATGCTCTTGAATTTGAAAATCTAAATTTGAAAGTTAAATAATCTAAATTTTAAATTTGGTATTAGTTAAGTTTATATTAAATATACTTAATTTAAAAGATAAGAGGAGAAAGTAAAATTTTTACTCTTAAAAGGCTATTTGATTGAAAATATCTTGACACAAAGAAGAGAATTCATTTAAGAAAAAATGATTACTAAATTGATGTTAATTAAAATTTAATATGGTATCAAATTAAAGGTGCTTAACTTTAAAGAAAATTGGGAGAGATAATGCTAAAAAATGAATATATATATATATATATTTTAATTTGATAATCTAAATTTAAATGTGCTTATTTTGATATAAAGAGGAAGAGAAAAAGTTGAAAAGTAAAATAATCTAGTTATAAGTGTAAAGAAAAATAGAAGAAGAAAATATCATTGAAATATTAAAAGAAAATTTATTAACGAACATTTGTATTATTGATACTTTGCTTAGATTGATCTTTAGACAATTAATTAGTATCAAGTCCAATTTGAAAAACACTCTACATAAACAAACTTTAGAAATACTTTTCATACTGGTATCAAACTGAATTTGAACTATGTTTTCACATTTTCAAGCAATGATTTTGAAAATTGATTTTTCTTCAATCTTAAAGTGGAATTAAATCCCTTAAGAAAATTTTGATTTACTTCAGTTCAATTGGCATAAAGAAGATCTTTCAAAGATGTTACCATTTTTTCTTCAAAATATTGGATATCCAAATTGAATTATTTTTCAAGTTTGATACCAAGAAGATAATTTTTGAGATATTTTCATACTTGGTATCAATGGCATTAATTTTGTCTTGCACCCTATTGATTCATTATTTGGCAAAAGAAAAATAACTACTTTGTCTCAAATCTAGTTTTGCATGAATACATCTTGTCATTATATCTTGAGACAAATTATGAGATTAATGAACTTATGGTTCACAATGATTGATGCCTCTTAAAAGAAAAAATGATCTCTTGAAAAACTAAATACATCCTGTGGTTTGCTTTGAATGATCTATCTTTAGTCTTGAATTTTTTTTTTAATTCTTAAAGCTAAAAGGATTTCTCCAACTAAGTTTGAGAATTTGCTTACATCATTTATTTTGATTTTTAAAAAAAAGGGAGAGATTTATTCTGATTAAAAATTTAAAAAAAAATCAAAATTCAAGTTATCTTTGGAAAGAAAAATGTACCACAAAATCTGAACTTGATACAATTTGGTACAAAAAGGGGGAGAAAATATTTAATCTTAAAAATAAGGAGAGAAATATTTGCTGAATATTATTTAGCTTGATTTGATTGAAAATTCTAATTAACTTGTGTTAAGGAAAATAAACATTGATTGCATTATAATTTTGAGCTTTCATGTGATTTTGTTCATTCAATTTGATTTGCATGACATGATTGCCCATCATTCTTAACAATTAATTAGAGTTAAAAGAAATTTGAAGCATAGTCCTACTCCAAGAAATAAAATTCTAAATCCAATTTTGAAATATATTTATAAATTCAAATATGATACTAAATTTTTTATGTGTATTGCAAAATCTTTATGACTTATTTCTATCAAAGCAACTTTTACTCAAGAAATAAATCTAAAAACATAATTCTCATTTGCCTTGATACTATATGTTAAAATCATTTATCTTGCTCGATACATATCTTTCCTGAACTTAAATGACTAAAATTTCTTAAGAAAAGGAAAAAACAAAAGTTGAAGTATATTATGCTTGATTTTATATTCAAATTTTTTTAAAAGCTCTATTCCTCTTAAAGCTTAAAAATGTATATTTAAAAATTTGATTAAAAAATTATATTTATTTGAAAAGGGAGAGAGCCTTTGATATTTGAATTCAAGCCAATTTCTAAAAAGAAAAAAAAAATATTTTAAGTATATTTTGAATCAAAAGACATATTTTCAAAGGAGAGATGATTCATTTGATTTGATTTAATTTTTTAAATTTGATACATTCTAAATTTTGTTATATTCTTGGACTTGAATTGATTTTGATGATTAATTTTTAAACTTTTTTTATAAGCTTTTCGATGCTGTCAAAAAGGGGGAGAGGAATGTTAAATATATACTTAAAAGATTAATGCTTAAGAAACTTAATAATTTGATGCTTGAAACCTTGATAAATTATTGATTTGAATTAAAATATTATTATGATATGAGTTTGTGAAATATATATGTACTAATGATGTGCAATAAATCAATGGCTCATTAAAAATTTTATTTCATTATTTATAATATGTTGATTCACATTAGTTTTTGCCATCATCAAAAAGAGAAAGATTTTTGACCCTATGATTGATTTTGATGATTATCAAATTTTAAGTATATTTTATATTTAATCATGTATTTCAAGAATGTATGTAAGATTTTTCAAGTATCCAAAATAAAAAATTTATCTCAAGGATAAATTCTCTTAAGATGTCATGCCAAAATACTAAAAAGAATAAATTCACATAACTTTGGATGGCTCGATATGAAGAAAGTAAGATTAGAAGAAGAGAAAATGAAATTGCAGAAAGCAATAATATTTAGAAGAGATTGAGGCCAAGAAATTCAAGTTTGGAAGGTCAAATAATGAAGAAAAATAAAGTTAAAAAGTTTAGAGCCGACTCCAGAAGAAACCGAGCTGACTCTGGTGCGAAATGGAATTAGTACCTTGACTTGGCATGCATCAAGCCAACTCTATTAGGATGATAGAAAATTGATTTTTGAGTTCTTTAGTTCAATTCAACTCGAAACTAGGTTCAAACCAGCACTATCATGGTGACAAAAAATTAATTTTTGAGTTCTACAGTTTGAGTTAGCTCGAAACTAGATCCAAGCTAGCTCTATCAAAAGAATAGAATGTTGATTTTTAAGAACTATCATTCGAGCCGACTCGAGATCAATTCGAGCTAGCTCGATGCTATTTAGCAGGCATAATAGCTAGTTCTGAAATTTATTCTATTTTGCCCAAAAATTTTTTCAATGGCTATTTTTTTTATCTTTAATGGCTATAAATGGCTAGAAATGAGTTCAAAGGCCATAAAACTTATGGAAAATAAAAGAAAAACATAAGAGAAGAAAAGAAAAGGAGGAAATAAATGAAAAACATTTAGATTTGAGTAAGCTCATTGAATATTCTTGAGAAAGAAGAAAAGAGAGGAATCAGTGCTTAGTTTTTAGAGGACTTTCAAGAGTGATCTTTTTCAATATTCTTAACATTATCTCAAGTATTAATTGAAAAGAAGTGAAGCATCAAAAAAGCAATCCTTTAGCATCTTTTTCAAGCTTTAAAGAATTTATATTTTCTATTTTATTTGCACTAAAATTTTTGTACCTTATATTTTTTAGGTTTTCTTTTCAAGTTTCTTTGGGATAAAAGAAACTTTGGGTTAGGCCTATCCAAGCCCAGAATTGGATAAGTGCAAGGTTTAGTTGGTGAGTCAAAAAATCAATTGGATTGTTAGTGAGCTCCAAAAAACTAACGGTGTAAGATTTTGGTTGGTGCTCTTGTTGAAAATTAACTGAGTTTATTTATGAGGCCAAAAAAATAAACATACTGTAATCAAGGATGGCTTATAGTAAAAATCCTAAGAAAAGCTTGGAGAGTGGACGTAGAAGCGGATTGCTCTGAAATATTATAAATCTCTTTATCTTTGTGGTGTGATTATTTAGTTCAATTTCTTACTTTACATATTTGCTTTACATGCTTACATTATCTCATTACTTTTAATTTTGCTGCTATACATTGCATATTCACGACAAACACTCAAATTAGTTTAATTTGAAGCATATTCTTGCTTAAAGTTTAATTTGATTAAAATTTTATAAGAATCCAATTCACCCCCCCCCTCCTCTTCTTCTTGGGTTGCTACCTCTAAGCAATAATATGATCTATATTAAATTTTTTATTTGTATGCCATGTTTATGTCATAGATCGTGTTATTGGTAGTTTATAGATTAGATCTGATGCATGCTAGGTTAAATAGTTTAATCTAGATCTTCTTTTGCTGCATTAAATTCAAAATAATTTTGAAATACATGCATGAAACTACTGCATTCTAACACAATGGCAAGCAGAATCAACATCATGTGCGGCTAGAGGCTTAGTCTTTGGTGGAGTAGATGAAGTTTTTAATTTACAATATTATGTTTAGTATTGAATATATTTATGTATTTATCTTTGATACAATTACTGATTTGAAAACTTGTCAGACTCTCTATTTTATATTGAGCTTTGATTCTATTTTCCTATTCATGAGATTGTTTTCAAGTTCTTATGCTCTATGCTATGTGTTGTTAGTTTTTGAATAGCCTATGTGTATGTAGGGACAAATCATGATCAGAAGATACGATCTGTACTCAAGCAAAATAGGTTATCTTGAGGATTTTCTAATAGATCTCTTTATTTTTCGCTCAAGATTTTTATGTTTCAAACTTTGAATAGTTTATGACTCTATGAGATAGATCATGATCGAAAGGTATGATCTATGCTTAAGTGAGATAAGTTATGCTCAGAATTTGATCATAAAATATTTTGATTGATTTTTATGATTACATCATTAGAAAATACTAAGATTGTGATTAAAGATGGATTTGAAACCTCGAGACTTTCATTCTTATACAACTTTTCTTAATTTTATTTCCTAGTTAATTATTTTCATCATCATTAATGTTCTCCAAGATATTTATTTCATAAAAACTTTTCTATTCCATAAAATTATTCTTACCTAAAACAAACCTTAAACCCTTCGTTCTTAATCTTTATTTTTGTTGAACGCAACTTAGCCTTTAATCTCTATGGATTCGACACCGACTCCAGCTATTCTACCCAATAGCTAAATTGGATGACAACTTTTATCTTTGGTGCTAGAAATGACTTGCATCAAATTTTGGTGCCATTGCCAGGGATCATTAGCATGGTTGTTTTAATATAAAAAAAAAAATTTCATAACACATATTGTCACATTAGAAAAAAAACAAAAACCAAAAAAAATTCTTTTGCTTGGACATCTGGTGTGTTGCATTGCATTCTCATAACACATCTTAAGGGTACAAACTCTAACACAAGATAAGGTGGAGATTTTATCATCCTTCCTTAGCCCACAAACAAGAGTCCTTCATATTGCATTGACCTAATCCTAATTAAAATCAATTAGATATTAGCCTCTAAGGAACTCAAGCTCAGTAGGACAAGAAAATCTAAAAGTTGGATCGAATTTAGAATTGATTAACTGATTGATGTCTAAGATAAATGGTTCAAGGACTAAGTCCTAAAGAACGGTGGTTATTTAATTAAGTCTATTGCAAAAGCACGGGGAGCCTCCCACTAATCATATACTTATCTGGCTAGTTGGTTGATTAGTTTTAAACTTAGAGGGCTT
This sequence comes from Cocos nucifera, assembly GCA_006176705.1. Classification (NCBI taxonomy): domain Eukaryota; kingdom Viridiplantae; phylum Streptophyta; class Magnoliopsida; order Arecales; family Arecaceae; genus Cocos; species Cocos nucifera. The sequence continues at coordinate 1,801,278 of QRFJ01000468.1, read as the reverse complement.
GAAGATGGACTTAGAATAGTTAGGAGCTATCTAGGTATAGGCTAAACCCTAGTTAGGATTCTATTGTATTAAAAACTTATTTGCAAAGTTTAGTCCTAGATTAAAAATTGCAAAAATAACTAAAATTTTCAACTTCCTTCTTGGAAGAGAATGTCTGGGCGACTAATTAGAAGCAATTTGAATCCTACACCAAATCCAGCAATCTCCAGAGTCACCATGAGCAAAATTGATCAACCATAAGTCCTTAAGGACCTATATTATTCGATTGGTTCTATTTAACCATTATGTATTCAACTACCCCAAACCATTGCCAACTTTGAAATCAAAAACCAAACCATCATATATTCTCACCAATCTGGATGGGGTTGTGACCGCATGTGCATTATGGTTTGGTTTCAACATTACAAAGGATGCAGCCAAGTATGAGGCACTGATTGTTGGTCTTAACATTGCCAGGGAGCTTGGGGTGGAATAATTCAGAGCCTTCACTGACTCCTAATGGGTTGCCGGCCAGTTCAGGGAGAGTATAAGGCTCATGAGCCGATGATGATTAAGTATATGTAAAAAATCAAAGAGCTAACATCAGCTTTTCAGAAGTTCAAAGTTCAGCAGATATCAAGATTGAGAATGCTTGGGCAGATATGCTATGCTGACTAGCGACCTTGTGGGGTATCCAACTCAATCGAAAGATTCTCATTAAGCACCTAAAATGACCCAACATTGAAGATCGCCCATGGTCATGCAGTCAATCATGAGTCGAGCTAGATGCACCTGCTCGTGAGTTATCTCACTAGTGGCATCTTTCCCCTGAACCCTATAGAAGCTCGAAAGATCAAGTGGCAGGCCTCCTTGTACATCTTTCTTGAAAGGAGGCTATATAAAAGATCATACTCCCTCTCTCTACTCAAATGCCTTCGGTCCTCCGAAGTCTAACTATGCTCTTCGGGAGGTACACAAAGGAATTTACGAGAATCACTTAAAGGATAGATCACTGGTCTATAAAGTATTCTGGCAGGATTATTATTGACTAACTTTGTAGCAAGATGCCACCAAGCTTGTTAAGAAGTGCAATCAATATCAAAGGTATGCCAATATTCAATGTCAATCTACATCTGAGCTCACACTAATCTTCACACCCAGACCATTTGCTTAGTGGGGAATCAATATCCTCGATCCCTTCCCATAGGTGATTGGACAAAGGAAGTTCTCCATTGTCACCATTGACTAATTTATGAAGTGGGTAAAAGCCAAGCCTGTAGTGCAAATCATAGAGAAGAAGGTCCAAGACTTCATCTGAAAGTCAATCATTTGCCGATTCGGACTTCTCCATGCAATCATAACCAATAATGGATCATAATTTGATAATCCAAAATTCAAGAATTTCTGCTCGGAGCTTTACATCAACCATAGGCTCATCTCAGTTGGACACCTACAATCCGATGGAGAAGCTAAGATAACTAACCGAACTATTTTGCAAAGTCCAAAAATGAGGCTAAGTCAAGCACAAGGACTATGGATAGAGGAGCTTTACAGCATCCTCTAGGTTTATCAAATCACCCTAGGTTCCAACTGGAGAAGTGCCATTCAGCCTTACCTTCGATATTGAGGCAATCATTCCAGTTGAGATCAACTTCCCATCAATCTGAGTGGAGAGCTATAATGAATAAGCTAATTTTGATCAACTACAAGCAAACCTTGATTTATTGAAGGAGATAAGGGAATGAGCTTAGATTAGAATGGCTTTGTATCAACAACAAATAGCCCACTACCACAGCACCAAGGTCAAGTTGAAGGTTTTTCAATCTAGTGATCTCATGCTTTGGTGAGTTGAGATGTCCAAGCCCACCGACCACAGCATATTATGCCCTAATTAAGAAGGCCCATATCTAATCTTAGAGGTCGTCTGACTAAAATCCTACATGCTAGAAGAGATCAATAGCAAGGCCATTCCCTAAGCTTGGAATGTTGAGAACCTAAGGGGGTATCATTCGTAAGCTTGTGAGCTTGTATTATTGAAAAAAAAATAAAATATGCATAGCTCTTCTCAATTCTCTTTCAAGGAAATCATCCAAAATTTAAGAAATCGGATTGAACCAATCTAGAAACACTCTAAGACTAGCCGAGACCTTAAGGAAAGAAAGGCTGGAGATGCATTTGTCGATGGGGGATACTCAAGCTCTAGCTTGGACCTCCACTGAGCTAGCATATCAACATGTAGGAGACACTCGGGCTCCAGCCTGGACCTCCACCAAGTTGGCATACCGGCACTTAGGAGTCACCCAAGCTCTAGCCTGGACTTGTATTGAGCCAGCATATTGGCACCTAGGAGACACCCGAGCCTTGGACTCGACCTCCACTTAGCCGATGTACCGACACCTAGGAGACGTCCATGCTCTAGCCTAAAGCTCCACCAAGCTAGCATAACGGCACCTCAAAGATATTCTAACTCTAGCTAGGATCTCCAAAAATGTGCTTGATTGATGACTAGCATTGGAGACACTCGGGCTCCAACCTAGACTTCCACCGAATCGGCATACCGATACCTTGAAGGTATCCCAACTTTGGCTAGAACCTCCGATCTCAAGAATCGATGACTACCTCAAATCCAACCTCGGATCTAAGTAATACCTGAAAGAAACACATGATCATGTGAAGAGCCTAGCTCCAGCTAGGAGACCGACATCAAGAAGATCAAACAAGGACTACTTCGGCTAAGCCTATCATGTCTACATCGACAACCAGCCCTAGAGGATAATTCAAATCCTACTTTGTCTCAAATCTAAGTTCATCTCGATGACTAGCCTTAAAAATGCTAAACCTGACCTCAGTTCTCTTTTAGATCAAAATTCACTCAAGTGATATGCTAAGAACTAGTCTACGATCTCAAAAACTTAAGCATTTTAAATAGCAAAAGAGCAAAGAAATAATAAAGTACAAAAATACGATTCTTTTAATTCAAAAGTATCATGTTTTATTCACTTCGATTATAAATCTAAGATACAAAATCAAAAAAATACAAAATTGAGGAGCTGTGACCTCGAGTTCAAACTTGTTGCTTTAGGTAGATCTTCAGCTATTAGGCCCTTCCCCTATCCAAAGCTTCACCATCCACAAAAATATGATTTCTATATATACAAAGGTGGTTGATGTCATCTTACATCACTGTACCAGATTGGCATTAAGGCTTATGGTTGATGATCTGTAGGAACATCAATTAAGGCGATGGCTCATTGGCTAACTTGGTGTCTGAAGCTGGACCGATGTTTGCTCCACCAACCTTGGCCTCATGCTCTGGGTTCATCTCCAATAGTGCTGCCAAGGTGGGAGCAACACCTGCCGAGTGCCACTGAGAGAGTGACGCCATTATTTGCACTATCTTTCTCAACCTCCTCTTCACTCTCCTTAAGATTCAGATGACCTACATCAACTTTTGCGAAGGGCTGGGCCAGCTAAGCCTTGCATAAGTTGAATCCCATGGTGAAGGTAGACGTGGAGTCCTTTATGATCTCCACCTTGAATGCTCTGAGATCTTGTACTCCACCAAGGCTTGGAGCTTGACCTCAACAGCCAATGACTTATCCTTGGTAGCCTTCTCCTTGCTGGCTATGAGTTCCACCTTGGCCACCCTTCGAGTTGCTATGGCCACCACTAGTTCTCTCTCTAGTTTGACATTCTTCTCCTGTTGGATGTCGGCTGCTGTCTTCTCATAAGCAACCTTCCCCTTAAGGATCCCCATCTAGTTGCGAGCCTCCTAAAGCTTGGACAAGGCCCAAGAGGTCTTTACCTTAGCATATAGGGCCCAACCCTTGATAGCTCGGACCTCGCCCTCCAACTCCCACCTCAGATCGTGGAAGTTCATAATCCCTTCGTTGAGCATAGCAAAGCCATGGAGAAGCTGTAAAAAAAAAGATGAAAAGTTGAAGTCATAGAGGTCGAAAAAGACTAAACTAAAAAAAAAAAAAAAAAAAAAAGAAAAGAAAGAAGAAGAAGAAGAAAAGGGAAAAGACTTATAGAAAGAAGCTCAAAGAAGCCCAAGCTCATAGTGTCCTCCACGGTGGGTCTTGCTCATCATCCAGTCCACCGGTAAGAGGATATCTGCATCAACTCCTAGAGCTTAGCATCCATAGGTCCGAAGTTAGATCTTTAGACCATCTTCATCAAAGGAGCTCCTCCTCAATCCTGAACAAGGAGGGCCCAGCCTTGGTCCTTCATGTAGAAGAGCCCATGTAGAAAGAGGATAGTGCAGCCCTTGATGTTGGAGTCCGCATTCAAAGAGGAGAAGGGCCATAGTATGCTATCGGACTCTAAGCCTGACCCCTCTGTGGGGAGGCCAGTGAAGCCAACCTCAATGGCACAGCGGGGACAACCTTTGGTTCATTGTTGACCTGTAGTAGCTCATTGCTAGAAGATCTCAAGGTCAATACCGGCTTGAATGGAAAAAAGGCCACCTGTCGCTTCTCCTTCTTTGATGTTGAAACTTCACCACCGAAAGAGCCCGACCTCTTCTTCAAGATAGATTGTAATGACTCCAAGGCCGGCCTCATCACTATGACAACAAATAAAAAGTTAGTATTCTACCAAATTAAAAAAAAATTAAAGATCAAGTCAAGAAGATTGGCCATACCCCAAGGACTGACTGAGTTAACACTGGCATTTTATAGTGCTTGCTCGGACAGAATCTCCTTCAATGGAGGAATCTTCATATACCATAGTTTATAGAGATGCTCCTTGTTAGGGATGGCAATAGGGTGGGTAACCCATGAAGCCGACCTACTCTCACCTATGACGAGGCGGATAAATGGATCGGCTAAATGGGTCAAGGGGTAGACTAGGCTAAGTCAAAAATTAACAAACCCACTAGTAAGATGGAGTGGGACAAGGTTTACTCTTGCCCCCCACCCCACGAACCCTGCTCCCCCCATATATGTGAAAAGTCTAAAGTATCCTTAGTTATATATATACATAATATATTTACACCGTTGGATCGAGGTTAATTTCAACCATTAAATTCAGACTGTCCATTTCAACAACAAAACATAATCTCTACAAGTCTACCATCTACAACTCACTTTCAATTTTCAAACCCTAAGTCTGCCCTCTACTACCTCTCTATCTCTCACTCACTCAATCTCTCTCATCATTTACTTGGTCTTGCTGCCTCGAGAGTGTGGCCTCTTTCTCTGAAGTCTCTCTACTCATTTTTTATGTCTTACCAGTCTGCTAGTCAGGTTATTCTTGCTTATAAATACTTTTTACTGATTTTTGCTTTGAACCTAGGCTTGAAATCATGCCATAATTTGTTCTGGATTGAATTTTACCCGATGCAACAAACAAATCAGTCTACAATCGTGCCATAATTTGTTGATTCTGGCTTTTATTTTCACTTCTTCTTTAACAAAGCCTAGCAAACCAACTATTCTCTTTAAGAATTGCATCGCATCACAAAAATAGAACAAATTAAAGAAACTGAACTAAATCTAACGACGAAAGAACAAGAGGAATCAAAAGAAAGAAGAAAAATGTGTGATTTTGTTGTGGTTTTGGTGTGTAATTAACTCAACTTTATTGGGTACTGTTTGGGTCTCTTGGATTGAATTTGATGGTTTTGATGGGATTGGTTTTGTTTTACTTCTCCATTAGCTTGATGCTAAGTTGGGTTTGGTAATTATTTTTGATGCGTGTAGTATTTTTTAGTTCAGTTTGTTTATGATGTTGGTTTTATTGTTAATGTTGTGGGTAGGAAAAAATTGGATCGGGATTGTTTATTTGCCTTTTTTTCAATGTGTTCTTTTGTAGATGAAATGAAATAGTTTCTTATAATTTTTACATATAGTTTCTTACAACTTAGAATTGTGCCTTTTCTTTTAGATATTATGTCTACTCAGTCTACTCCTAGTGACCGAAATGTCAATCCAACATCAAGTCCAAATGATTCTAGTCCAAGTACAAGTTCAACTCCAACATCAACACCATGGGCTAGTCCGAATCCAATTCCAACTCCTACTTCAAGTACATCTAATTTGGGAGATGTAGATGGTGTAAGCAAAAAAAGAGCTTTGACATCAGCTGTGTGGAATCATTTCAAGAAGAAAAAACTAATGGAGAAGATAAGGCTATTTGCAATTATTATGGAGCCTAGTTTACATCAAGGTCAACCGATGGAACATCTCATTTGAAAAACTACTTTAACAAGTGCACAAGAAGAACATGAGACCTAAGACAAATGGTCTTGACTCGAAATAAACTTGATGGAAAAGTCATCAATTCCAACTTTGATGCAGAGGTATCTAAAGATATCATGGCTTAAATAATCATCATGCATGAGCATCCTCTCTCAATTGTTGAGCACTTTGTTTTCAAAGAATTTTGCAAAGGTCTTCAACCGGCTTTTACCGGGGTGTCCTGAAATACTATCAAAAGTTATATTATGAAGACTTATGAGCTTGAGAAGGCAAAAGCAATGAGTGTAATGGAAATATGCAAGAGCAGAGTTGCAATCACAACAAATACATGGACTTCAAGTAATCAAAAGAAGGGATATATGGTGATTACAATGCATTTCATTGATGATGCTTGGAAGTTGCAAAGCCATGTGATGAGATAATTGTTCTTATTCAACAAGAATACTTTACAATTTTTATTCCTAATTAATTGTTTAACTTAGTTATGACAAATAATTGTCAGGTTTGTTTATTTGCCATGTCCTCATACAAGTAAAGTTATTTCTAAATGCTTGGTGGAAAGTTTGATGGATTAGAATATTGATCATAATTTGTCAACTATTACGGTTGATAATTGCTCAGCAAGTGACAGTCATTAAGAAATTGTTGGATAACTTAGATAGAAGTGCACTTATACTAGAAGAAAAGTTAATTCACATGTGTTGTTGTGCACATATCTTAAATTTGATTGTAAAAGATGGTTCGAATGTGATTAGCAAAAGTATTACCAAGATTGATGATAGTGTTGTTTATCAGACTATAACTCCAAAATGGGTAGAAAAGTTTGAGCACACAGCCAAGTAGTTATCTATACCTTGTACAAAAAAACTGCCCAAAGATGTCAAAACCGGATGGAACTCTTAGTTATTTGATACTTAGAACTACTTTAACTACAAAGATATTTTCATTCGTTTGGTCATGCATGATCCTCAATATGATTCTTTGTCTAATGCATTTGAGTGGTCATTGGCTCAAAAAATGTGATAAGTTGGAAATTTTTTACGATGTGACACAGTTGTTCTTAAAAAGTAAGATTCCTACTGCAAATCCTTTTTTTCCACTTGTTTGTGATATTAGAATTGCTTTTTGTGAGTGGTTTATTGATCTTGATGTGGTTGTTAGTACAATGGCATCAAAAATGCTTGATAAGGTTTCAAAGTACTGGTATAACATTTATGACATTATTGGAGTTGCAACTATTTTAGATCCAAGGTACAAACTCTTCTTGCTCAAGTCTTATTTTAAGCAAATTTATGGTGCTGATTTTGAGAGTGAAGTTCAGAAGGTTAAGGAGTTTTGCATTGACTTATTCAATGAATACAAAGGCAAAGAATCAATAGATAAGGGGGTCACTCCCAAAGCTTCTAGTTCAACCTCTCATGCATCTCATGGTGTATCTCATGGTGTAGGTCTTTCTAAATTGTCTAGTTATGATAGCTTCCTTGATGATGAAGCAAGAGAAATTCAGCATGTGAAATTTGTATTGGACAAATTTTTGGAGGAAGAGGTTTATTAATAGCCAAAAGATTCAACAGGAGAATTTGATAATTTATGATATTAGAAGATTGTTAGGGGCAAGTATTCAGTTTTATAAAAAATTGCTAGAGATATTTATGCTATTCCTATCTCTACAATTGCTTTTGAATCTGCCTTCAGCACTTGTGGTAGATTGCTTAGTCCTCATCACGGTAGGCTTGCTTCAAGTACAGTGAAGGCAATGATGTGCACCCAAAGATAGATTTGATAAGAAATACTAGATTTTATGGAAGGTAATGTTGAACTTCACCATTTTTAATTAATAATTTAGTATGATTATTCACTACAAGGAAATAGGATTTTAGCGATCAAAAAATCAATTGCTAAAAACTAAAAATTGATCACTAATAATTTTAGCAACCAATTTTGTGATCAAATATTTTTGATCGCTAAAAGCCTAGTTGAAAATATTTTACGATCAATTTAAATCGATCACAAAATTTACGATCGATTTAGTGATCAAAAAATTAAAAAAATAACTTAAATTTTATGATATTTTATTTTTTAAAATCGATTGCAAAATCAGTCGCAAAATCGATCACAAAATCGATCTCTAAATTTATTAAAATATTTTTTATTAACAAATCGATCATAAAATTAGTTGCTAATTATTTTTAATTTTTTATTAACAAAATTGGTTGTAAAATAGATCGTTAATTATTTTTTTACATAATATATCGATCGCAAAATCATTTGCTATTTATTTTTGAGTTTTTTATTAATAAAATTGATCATAAAATTGATCACTAATTATTTTTAATTTTTTAATTAACATATCGATTACCAAATGGATCGCTAATTTTGTTAAAATATTTTTTATTCATAAAATTGATCATAAAATTGATTGCTAATTATTTTTAATTTTTTTAATTAAAAAATTAATCATAAAATTAATTACTATTTAGTTTTAAATTTTTTTATTAATAAAATCAATCAAAAAATTGATCACTAATTATTTTTAATTTTTAACATATCGATCATAAAATTGATTGCTAATTTTGTTAAAATATTTTTATTAAGAAAATCGATCATAAAATCAATCATTAATTATTTTTAAATTTTTTAATTATAAAATCAATCATAAAATTAATTATTATTTATTTTTAATTTTTTTTATTATTATAATCAATCATAAAATCAATCACTAATTATTTTAAATTTTTTAAAAAAATTAACATATTAATCATAAAATTGATTATTAATTTTATTAAAATATTTTTTATTAATAAAATCAATCACAAAATTAATTATTAATTATTTTAATTTTTTAATTAAATAATTGATCACTATTTATTTTTAAGTTTTTTATTAATAAAATTGATTGCTAATTATTTTTAATTTTTTAATTAACATATCCATTACAAAATTGGTTGCTAATTATTTTTATTTTTTATTAAAAATCAATTATAAAATCAATCATAATTTATTTTTATAATATTTAAATTTTTTATTTTATATTTTTTTTTATTTTTTTTTATATTATTTTTATTTTTTATGTATTTTTAGTTTTTATTTTATTTTATATTAATATTATATATATTCATATTTTTAATAAATTATTGTTATTTATTATTATTATTATATAATATAATATATAATGAAAGGATCAGAGAGACATAATGAGAAAATGAGAGAAAGAGAGAGAATAAATTCTTTCACAAGGTAATCCCCAATATTCTCATTCTATTTTCAAGCCCTTTTATAAACTTTTCAATCCAAATTATAAAAAAAATAATATCTCTCATTCATATACAAAAAAAATAATATTTTTTAATCATTTATAAAAAAAATAATATTTTATATTTCATAATTCTTAAGGAGTCATCAATATAGGCTTCAATATCCATTTATAACACTCTCCCTTGGATGACCTCTTCACGAAGAACATGCCTCATTAAATCTTGCTAAAAAAATCCCTATGGGAAAAAAAACTTAGTCAAGAAAAATAAGTACAATATTCTCTTGAATTGATTAGGACATACTGCATCATTAAAATCTTACTTAAAAAATCCAATGGGACAAAACCAAGATGAAGAAAAAAGAGTACAGTACTCCTCCTAAAGACCAATTTTATAATCAACTTAGATCTTTGAGCCGTCACATCTTAATTTTATAAATTAATTTCTTAAATATCGTAGTTAGGAGCACCTTGGTGAATAAGTCAACTAAATTCTCATAAGAGAGAATTTATTGCACATTAATCTCACCCTTTTTCTGAAGCTCATGAGTATAGAAGAACTTTGGTAAAATATGTTTAGTTTTATCTTCTTTAATAAATCCTTTCTTAACTTGTATAATACATGCAGCATTATCTTCATATATTATCAATGGGATATTTCTTATACAAGATAATCCATATGATTCTTGAATATGTTGAATCATGGTTCTCAACCAAATATATTCACGACTCGTCTCATGGAGCGCAAAAATCTTTGAATGGTTGGATGAAGTTACAACCATTGTTTGTTTTACAGATTTTTATGAGATGGCACAGTCACCATGAGTAAAAATATATCTAATCTATGACTTGCCATTATGAGGATCTGATAAATAACCAGCATTAGCATATCCTAATAATTGGTTCTCAGAATTATATAGGTAAAGTAAACCCATGTCAACAATACCTTGTACATAGTGCGTGATATGCTTAATGCCATTCCAATGTCTTCGAGTAGGAGTAGAACTAAATCTTGCTAATAAATTTATTACAAAGATAATATCAAGCTGAGTATAATTAGCAAGATACATAAGTGCTCCGATTGCACTTAGATATGGTACTTCATGATCAAAAAGTTCTTCTTCCTCTTCTTTAGGACGAAAAAGATCATTTTTCAATTAAACGATCCCACAACCATGGGGGAACTAAGTGGATGAGCTTTATCCATGTAAAAATGTTTTAGAACCCTTTTACTATGTATTGATTGATGGATGAAAATTTTACTTGACACATATTCTATTTGAAGACCAAGACAATATTTTGTCTTACCCAAGTCTTTCATTTCAAATTCTTCTTTCAAATAAGTTGCAGCCTTTTGAACTTCTTCAGGAGTTCCGATGATATTCAAATTATCTACATATACAGCAATGATAGCAAACTCAGTATTAAATTTTTTAATAAAAACACATGGGCATATTAAATTATTAGAGTATCCCATTTTTAATAAATATTCACTAAGCTTATTATACCACATTCTACCATATTGCTTCAATCCATATAAGGATCGTTGTAATTTGACTGAGTAAATATTGCAAAAATTTAAATTTTTTACTTCAGGTATTTTAAATCCTTCAGGAATTTTTATACATACATCACAATCTAACGATCCATACAAATATGTTGTGACTACATCCATAAGGCGCATGTCAAGCCTTTCTTTTATTGCTAAACTTATCAAAAATCTAAAAGTTATGGCATCCATCATAGGAGCATATGTCTCATCAAATTCAATTTCAAGTCTTTGTGAGAAGCCTTGTGCAACTAATCATGCTTTATATCTTATGATTTCATTTAATTTATTTCGCTTTCTTGTAAACACCCATTTATAGCCAACTGGTTCAATATCCTTTGGAGTTTGAACTACAGGTCCAAATATTTTACGTTTGTGAAAAGAATTTAATTTTGCTTGAATTACTTCTTTCCATTTTTTTCAATCATCCCGTTGTTGACATTCGTTAATGCTTTTGGGCTTATGATCACCACAAGCAATACTAAATGCTATTGCATAAGCAAATACATTATCAACAATAATTTTCTTTCGATCCCATATTTCATCTTTTGATGTATAGCTAATTAAAATTTTATTATTTTCTTACCCTTGGACTGCTTCAAGAGCCTCAATTAAAATTTCTTTATTTCTATCAATTTGGATATCCATAGAAGCTATATATATCATCAATAGTTTGTCTTGCTTTGAAAATTTTATTTTCTTCATGTACAATTTTACTTGAATTTCTTTTTCTTGAAACTTTATCTTTTACACCAACTGGTCTTCCATGCTCTAATCATGGCGCAGGTTGTTCTGCAGCTGTAGGAACCGATTATCCTACTAGGACTTCTATCCGAGCTGGAGTATTTTCAGCTGGAATATGAGATTTGCATACCCTTCTTGTGTCTATAAATGCATCAAGTAAATTATTTGCTATATTTTGTAAATGAATAATCCTTTGAACTTCCACTTCACACTGATTTGTTCTTGAATTAAGAAATAATAAGTTTGGTACATTTCATGATAACTTATGTTGTGTTTCTGATACCTTTTTATCTCTCCCTAATAATAACAATACTATTTCATTAAATTGATAATCTACAAGTCGAGCAGTGAATACATCACCTGTCACAGGTTCAAGATATCTAATGATAGATAGATCATCAAAACCAACATAAACTAAAAGTTTACATTATTGGAATGTACACAGCACAACCAAAAATCCTTAAATATGAGATGTTTGGTTGTTGACCAACTATAAGTTATAGTAGAGAATATTTATGGTAAGCAGTTAGTCTTATTCGAATCAATAATGCAGCATGTAAAATAACATGTTCTTAAACAGATACGGGCAACTTAGTTTTCATCAATAATGGTCAAGCAATGAGCTGCAATCTTTTAATAAATGACTCTACTAGGCCATTTTGAGTATGCACATGAACAACAGGATGCTCAACATTGATTCCAACTGATATGCAAAAGTCATCAAAAATTTTTGAAGTAAACTCAGCTGCATTATCTAATCGGATAGATTGTACAGCAAAATCAAAAAATTATGCTTGTAATCATATTATCAAAGCAAGCAATTTAGCAAATGCACTATTCCGAGTAGACAATAAGGAAACATGGGACCATCTTATGGAAGCATCAATTAGGACCATAAAATATCTAAATGGTCCACAAGGAGGATGAATTGGACCACATACGTCCCCTTGAATTCTTTACAAGAATGTAGGAGATTCAATTGCTAACTTTGTGAATGAAGATTTATGTATTAATTTTTCAAGTGAACATGCAAACAATAGTAATCACTAGTTAGAAGAATCTTCTGGTTCTTTAATGGATGTCCATTTGAGTTTTCAATAATTTTGTGTATCATTGTTGATCTAGGATGATCAAGTCGTTCATGCCAGAAAATAAACATTTCTTCATTAGTGAACTTCTGGTTCAATACTATATTTATTTTAATTGTACGAATCATCGTATAGTACAATCCAGATGAAAGAATATGAAGTTTTTCTAACTCAAGTTTTGTGTTTAAATCATAAAAAATGATGTACAAAATTTTTTTACCATATTCACTTTTTGTCTCAATATGATACCCATTCTAGCAGATATCCTTAAAGCTCAGCAAATTTCTTCTAGACTGTGCTGAATAAAGAGCTTTCTTGATTTCTAATTTTGTACCACTTGATAGTATTATGGTTGCTCTTTTGGAGCCTTCAATTATATTAGAAGTACCAAAAATTATACTTATATTTTTATTTATAAATATTAATTATGAAAAATATTTTTGATCTCGAAGTATGGTGTGGGTTTTAGCACTATCAGCTATGCAAAATTCTTCCACATTTATTTTTTAGTTTAATCTAGAAAATGAATAAGATATTGATTTTATAAAATAGTTTATTTATTAATTTCAAAATATAAGTACATAGACAAGATACTTTATTGAAGTAAATAAATATAATAGAAATTATTCTTAACTATTTCTCCATCAATAATTATGTGGTCAATTTTTTCTTTAGGATGGGCAAAAAAATTGAAGACATCAAAAGGAGGCATATTTGGATTGCCATCATCATCATTAAACAAATCTGCAAAGTTTATCTCAGACTTCTTTTCCTTTTCTTTCATGGAAGCTTGATATAGATTTGTCAGATACTTTGGCGTACGATAGGTACGTGATCAGTGACCCTTCATTCCACATCTATAGCAAACATTCTCTTCAGATTGTATCTTTTTCTCTTGATCGGAGCTTGTACCAATTTTTGGATTCTGCCACTTCAAGTGGCTTGCCCCAGTATTCTTGAAACCACCACGACCACGACCACGTCCATGCCCTCGGCCCCGACCACGACCTCGTTCATACCCATGCTCATTATTTTAGGACGACACAGCATTCACTTCAAGGAATGGTGTAAAGCCGATCGGGCAAGACTCATGATTCTTCAATAATAATTCATTATTCTGCTCAACTATCAAAAGGTATGAAATCAGTTCAGAATACCTTTTAAATCTGCGTTCTCGATACTACTGCTGTAGGAGCACATTTGAGGTGTGAAAAGTAGAGAATATCTTTTCCAATATATCCTTATCTGCTATATTCTCTCCACATAGTTTTAACTGTGAGCTGATCCAAAATAAAGTAGAATTATATTTCGACACGGTTTTAAAATCTTGCAACCTCAGGTGCATCCAATCATACCATGCCTTTGGAAGAATGACCATCTTCTGATGGTCGTATCTTTTCTTTAGGTTATTCCACAATACTAGTGGATCTTTCATAATAAGGTATTCAATCTTTAAATCTTCATCAATATGATGTCGAAGGAAAATTAAAGATTTCGCACGATCCTGCAGGGATGCGGTATTTTCTTCTTAAATCATGATTCCAAGATTCATAGCATTAAGATGTATTTCAGCATCCAGAATCCAAGATAGATAATTCTTGCCCGTAATATCTAGAGCAATAAATTATAGATTTACCAAATTCGATATATTTAAACTAAAAATTATAAAATAAATTAATATCAATAACTATGTCTCTTATAAATCTATTCTATAACTAAATAGCCTATGAAGGCTTCTGGAAATAATCCTCAAGATTTCCTTAATAGAGGTTGAGGAGGGAGATTAGCCCAATAGATTATGAGAATTGAATATTTTCAAAAGAATATAATTAAAACTTAAAATATACCTTCAAGAATAAACTAAAGTGGATTCAAACTTGGAACCTCCTTCTACTTGGAGATGCCTTGCACTACTAGATTGGAAAGCTTCTCGTGCTGATAACGTGTTGTGTAACAATATAATATATAATGAAAGGATCAAAGAGATATAATGAGAAAATGAGAGAAAGAGAGAGAATAAATTCTTTCACAAGGCAATCTCCAACATTCTCATTTTATTTTCAAGCCCTTTTATAAGCTTTTCAATCCAAATTACAAAGAAAACAATATCTCTCATTCATATACAAAAGAAAATAATATTTTTCAATCATTTATAAAAAAATATTTTACATGCCATATCAATATTCATTTATAATAGTTATTATATTTTTATTATTATTATTATTCCCATCCTTCTCCTTCCTTCATACACCTTCCGCGGCCACCTCCATCACCGCCCTCATGTGCCCACACCTCACCCACCCCATCAGTCCCCCGCACCTCCCGCTCCCCGTGCTGCCCCCAGGCCATCCGCACTATCCTCCGGTTGCTTATGCTACCCCCTGGCCACCCGCATCGCCCCCCAGCCACTGTTCCATGCCTCCAGCATCACACCTCGATCCCCCAAGTGTCCATTGTGCCCCTAGCCGCACCCCATTTCTCAATGATGGAGATCAGCAGTAGGTGGCGGCAAGGAGAAGGGGAGAAGGTTCGATGGAAGGCCGGAGGGGGGCTATCATAAGCAGGCTAGCGAGGGGAGGCCGGAGGGGAGGGGGTCATCCTGGGTGGGCTGGCGAGGGGAGGCCATTGCGGGCGATCATCGGGAAGGGGAGGGGGTCATCATGAGTGAGCTAAAGAGGGAGGGCTAGAGGGGAAGGGGGCTATCGTGGGTGAGCTGGCAAGAGGAGGTTGTCGCGGGTAGTCGCTCGAGAGGGGAAGGAGGACATCGTGGCGAGCCAGTTAGGGGAGGCTGGCAAGGGGAGGTTATGGCGAGCATCATCGGGAAGGGGAGTGGAGCCATTGTGGGCAGATCGATGAGCGAAGACCGTCATGGGCAATCACCGAGGAGGGGAAGGGGGGTCATTGTGGGTGGGCTAGTGAGGAGAGGGGGGCCGTTGCGGAAGGACCGACGAGGGGAGGCCATCATAGGCAATCGCCCAAGAGGGGAGGGGAGGCCATCGTAGGCAGTCGCCGAGGAGGGGAGGGAGGGCTGGCGAGGGGAGGCCATCACGAGCGATCGCCAGGGAGGGAAGGGTAGGCCGAAGAGGGGAAGATGGGGTTCAAGCAGCTGGGGAGGGGAGGGGGGGACGAGTGGGTTTATAAAGAAGTTTTTTTCCTCTTCTTTTCTTACAAAAAAAAAATAGCATCTGATAAATCGATCACTAAAATAAAGACGCCAACTTAAAATTTAAATTTATGAATGATTTTTTTATTACAAAAAATAAAAAAAATTACAACCAAAAAATCGATCATAAATATTAAAGAAGATTTTTTTCTCTTTCCTTACAAAAAAAAATAGAAATTGGTTGCTAAATTGATCTCTAAAATAATTTTTTTTAAAATTTAAATTTGCAACCAATTTTTTCATTATAAAAAATTTAAAAAATTTTATGATAAAAAAACTGCTCATAAATAATAAAGAAGATTTTTTTCTTTCTTAAAAAAAATTTAGAAATTGATTGCTAAATCGATCTCTAAAATAATTTTTTTTTAATTCAATTTGCAACCAATTTTTTTGTTGCAAAAAATTTAAAAAAAATTTGCTACCAAAAAATCAATCATAAATAATAAAAAAAATTCTTACCAAAATTAAATTTTGCAATCAATTTTGCAAGCAATTTTTTGATCGTAAAATTTTGCAACTAATTTTTTGGTCATCAAATTAACTTTTGTGATTGATTTTGTAATTAATTTTTTGATTATAAAATTTTATAATCAAAAAATTGATCATAAAATATTTTAATTATCTTTTAAATTTAAAATAATTTAAAATTTTTATGATCAATTTTTCGATCATAAAATTTTATAATCAATTTTTTGGTTGTAAATATATTTTACAATCAAATATAATTATTTTTTATTTTTTTAAATATAATATAATTTTAAAATATAAAGTCTATCTTCATCATTTATTATTTAAATAATTATAGTTAGAGCATTGTCATAAAAAATTACTTCGATCCAATAGCCCAAGCCATGTCGATCTATAAAATTCAATTTTGATAGTCATGAATGACAGCATGATGATTTGATAGATAGAAACTATTAATGGATTTAAAAACTTGCAACAATGATTTTAGTAATATTTGTAATACAGTATCAAAATTTTACTTCAATCAGACATTATTATCATAGTCAATTTAGTATGAAATAATTTAGACCATTAAATAAAAAATGAGTGATCAAAAGACCAAATGACGTTCAATTATAAGATAATTTTTTGGATAAATGATCTTTGCAACTACTTTGATTATTTATATGGTGATGATCGTAAAATTCAAACTATGCATATATGAATAATCCAAAACTATATGTCTCTTGATACTCATTCTTAAAGTCTTTAAGTAATTATGCTTGTACTTTTATAAAATCTACTTAACGTAGATGGTTTATATATGCATGGTTTAGATTTTACGATCATCACTATATAAATGATTAAAGTAGTAGCAAAATCTAAAAAATTATCTTATAATTGGATATTGTTTGGCCTTCTGCACTAATTTATCATTTAACGGTCCAAATTATCTCATACAAAATTAACCATGATAATGATGTTTGATTGAAATGATATTTTAATAATATGCTACAAATATCATCGAGATCAATGTTGTAAATTTTTGAATCCATCGATGATCTCATTCTATCAGATCATCATGCGGTTATTCATAGTCATCAAAATCAAATTTTATTGAACGACATAGCTAGGATTACTAGATCGAAGCGATCTTTTTTGAGGATACTCTAATGATAATTATTTAGATAATAAATAGTAAAAATAAATTTTAAATTTTAAAATTATATCATATTTAAAAAATAAAAAAATAAATTTTATTTCATTATAAAATACATTTGTGATCAATTTTTTATTTGCAAAATTTTGCAATCAAAAAATTGATTACAAAATTAAATATTATAATCATAAAATTAATTAAAAAAAATTTTAATTATTTTAAATTAGAAATATAACTTAAATTTATTAAAATATTTTTTATTAATAAATTGATCATAAAATCAATCATTAATTATTTTTAAATTTTTTATTAATAAAATCAATCACTAATTATTTTTTAATTTTTTAATTAAATATTGATCATAAAATTGATTGCTATTTATTTTTAAAATTTTTATTAATAAAATCAATCATAAAATTGATCATTTTTTTTCTAATTAACATATCAATCATAAAATTAATTATTAATTCTATTAAAATATTTTTTATTAATAAAATCAATCATAAAATTAAATACTAATTATTTTTAAATTTTTTAATTAAAAATTAATCAAAATATCAGTTGCTATTTTTATTAAAAAAATTTTATTAGTAAAATTAATCATAAAATTGATTGCTAATTATTTTTAATTTTTTTAATTAACATATCAACCATAAAATTGATTGTTAATTTTGTTAAAATATTTTTATTAATAAAATTGATCATAAAATTAGTAGTTATTATTTTTAAATTTTTTAATTAAAAAATTGATTATAAAATTGATCGCTATTTATTTTTATTTTTTTATTAATAAAATCAATCATAAAATTGATTGCTAATTTTATTAAATTTTTTAATTAACATATCAATTATAAAATTGGTTGCTAATTTTGTTAAAATAACTTTTTATTAATAAAATTTATCATAAAATTGAATGCTAATTATTTTTAGATATAATTAATTATTTTAAATTAAAAAATAATTAAAATATTTTAAAATCAATTTTTTATTACAAAATTTTATGATCAAAAAATCAATTACAAAATTTAATTTTATAAAATAAAAAATTGGTTATAAAATTTTTAAATTATTTTAAATTTTAAAAAAATAATTAAGATATTTTGTGACCTATTTTTTGGTTGCAAATTTTGTGATCAAAAAATTAGTTATAAAATTGGTAGCAAAATATTAATTTTAAGATCATAAAATCAATTATAAAATTTTTAAATTATTTTTTATTTTATATTTAAATTAAAAAATAACTAAAATATTTTAAGATTAATTTTTTTATTATAAAATTTTACAACCAAAAAATCTATTGGAAAATTGGTTGTAAAATTTTATAAAATCAATATTTTATAAAATTATTTTTATATTCAGGTTTTGGGTTGCAAAATCAATCACAAAATTTTAATTTTGCTACTAATTTTGGAACCAATATTTTTTAATGGCTATATTATTATTATTTTTAATCAATCATAAAAATTTTGATCCAAAAATTAGTTGCAATATCGGTCATGAATTTTAACCAAAAAATTTGATCATAAAATCGATCACAAAATTATTATTTTCTTGTAGTGATTATTATTCTAATATTTTTTTTTTATGTTTAGGTTCTTCTACATTTATATTTGAATTTAATGGTCTTATGGATGACTCCGATGGTGAAGAGGAGGTACAGTATTTATAAAATATTGTTCATTCATTGAAAAATAATTTTGTTTATATATCTACCAAACTCATTGAAATTGAAGAATTATGGCAGATATTAAAATAGATGCATGGACCTTGATGATAGAGATTAATGTTCTTCATGGATGATTGAAGATTTATGTTACTTGTTGATTGTTATTCATTTTCTTTTAATTATTAAGGTAATGTAGTATGTACATTGAACCCTTTGCTTACTTTTGAGTGTTGTTGCAACGTTGTAATGTTATTTTTCTTAGTTTTTCACTTGAATAAATGATTGGATCTTTTTATTATGATTATTGTTATGGTAATATGGAGATGGAGGAATTTTGGCAAGAAATTTGTTTGTGAGATGAGATCTATCAATAGATCAAATACATATAACATGTCTAGGGTGAGTTGGGTTAGGGTGGAGCCGGTTAGGCTGGGACGAGTTGGAGTGGGGAGGATTGGAAAAAAGACTTTAATAATAAAAATTTAAATTTTATAAACTTATTTAAACTTAAACAGGTTTTCATGGAGCGGGTCAGGGTCTAAGTTTTTGAAAACCTAAAGGGTTTGAATCAAGTTTATAAACCCATCAAGGGTTGATGGAGTGGAATGGATCCATGTATCTAACTCATAGAGTGGGTCATAAAAAGGGCCAATCCACTCCAAACCCACCCCATTGCCATCCCTACTCCATGTACTTGGGGAGCGGCTTGGCTTATTTATTCTAGGAGGTTCGTGGATGCCTCTAGATCCAATTGAAGCCCCATGGAAGAACAGAAGAGATGAAGAAGAAATAGCTTTTCCACAAAATGGTAGCCCCCACAAGGAGTGAAGTACTACCAATCTTTACTTCGGGGGTGCCTCTTCAAAATAAATAATGCTAAACAACGAGCACCTTAGTTTGGTCTCGATCAGGGCATAGAGGATAATAAAAGCTATAATAATCGAAACACCATTCAAACTGATCTTGGTAGGGATAAGCTGATAAAAATTAAGAAGATTGAAATGAAAGAATGAAAGAAAAATCGAAGTCTAGCTCAAAGAAATTCCTTATAACTCACGAGCATCAGCCACTCGACTAGCCCGACCTGCCAGTTCCAATCAAAATTGGTCAGAAAATCGATATTGAGCCTAGATCATCCTTAGGTTGGACTTAGTAAGGGTAGACCTCTTTACCTTCGGCCTGTGCATAGGGACATCCAAACCAGATGGCTCAGACTGAGCTAAAAGTTCAAAGTGATAAAGGTCCAAGGTTCTACCCCGAATTTGATCTGAGGAGGAATCGATCAAGGGCCCTGGTCGGTCTGAAACCCTGGGTCTCACTATCATTGGATTCCATGTTGATTGAAAAAAGACAAAAATAGAAATAAAATGCAAAGAAAATGGAGATCAAGATGGGAAAATAGAACAAATAGAGGATCCAAAAGGAGAAATCTTAAAATAACAAGGGAAAACTAAAAAGGTAGAGATAAGAAGGGAGCAGTTAAGGAAGGCCCACCTGACAATTAACGATAGCCCCGAAGGTGATCATTAGAAGCCATGCAAATGGCAGACGGCAATGAAGAAGCCTCCTGATGGCTACAGAAGAAGTAGAATGTTAAGAGAAGAAATAGTAGAAGGTGCAGAATGAGTGAAGGGGTGCTAGTGTTTATAGCCACGTCTATGGCCTAGATCAATCCGATAGTTTGACACACCCACCTAGGATATTGACATGTGTCAGCCTTTAGTTGGCTCAATAATCTATAATGATTACAGAAAACATGTGTCCTGCCATGTGTCAGCCTTGAGTATGGTGTGATGACAATGGAAGGATTCTAGGTATTAAATATTTTAAATAATCCAGGCATGCCACCTCAGTTCCTATGCTTTCATAATTGCAGTGTTCAATCGAAGCATTATCTTGGAAATCAGAGCTCATGACACTCTGCACAATAATAGCAGCACAAGTCCCAACATAACTCGAAGCCAACCTTGGATATTCCTGACAACTAAAAAATTGCTCCCTCGACAAACTAGTGCCATCATCCAAATTAAGCAAGCAACTTCAGATTCAAGAATGGAGGGCAAGTGTTAGGATGCGAGTCGTTTGAGTGAGCCATTTTTCATCAACTTGGAAACTTTGGCATGAGATCAAGACAACCTAAATCATGTCATAAGTCTGAGCCAAAGAAGATTGTACAAGCTAATAACCCCAAGTGATAGTCAACCCCTATTGCCAACTAAACACTGATTTAGCAAATACTAACTCTAGCTCAGTGGAAGCCGACCAGGATATTGAATAACATCATCCTAAGGATTATAACTTCATAGGTTCAACTATCCTCATATTCAAATCAAGAATGCACCCTGGTGCCATGCAGACCACAAGCCACCAGTCATCTCAATGGCAAGGTTATGTTGTAAGAATCTTCCAATGATTTTCGGAATACAGGCAGTTGGCACCTACGACTAATAATCATAATTTGTCAGTTAGTGAATGGATTTTCTATCCTAATGGCCTATCCAATTAAGACCTAATAATCCATAGCATTAGAGTCTAATAGCCCATCGAATTTAGGCATATATAATAGCCTACAACTCCATTTCTATATAAAGAGATAATCAGGAGACCCTATAGTAAGCAAGTAATCATACCAATAGAAAATAGTACCCATACTCTCTTCTTATTTTCTCTCTTCTTTCTTTCCTATTCTCAAGCTTTGACTAACTTAAGCATTGGAGGGTCTCCCATTGAAGTACCTCTGGTGCATGCATACTTCCATTACGGACTTATTCTTTTGTAGGTAAATATCATGGAAAAGTTGGTCTACTTTTTCATTGACCAACTTACACATGTTCTCGCATTTTTCAAAGTGAAAAAATTACTTCCCATGGGTAGCATTTACCCATGAAATGGAGGAAGTTTTACCCACCTAGGAGGTGGCTAAATTATTTTTCCATGAGCCAGTAAAGTAGGCATTTAATTTTATACCTAAAACACCACATCCTCATTTCTAATATTTCCATCATTTAATACTCAATAACTTAGCCATCCACTTTCTTGAAATCTAAAAAGTATAAGGATATTATGAAAAATATGAATAAATTTTAACAACTTATCCAGAAAAATAGTAATATAAAAGAATATGGATAATAGATTTCAAAGCAACTTACCCATGCATAAAAGAATATAGATAAATTATTTTTCTATCTAAATATTATCTGAGAAATATTTACCTAAAAAAATATAGTTTTTCAGGTAAATATTTTAACCACGAAAGAATGGGCCCTATAGAATTTTTTAGGAGAAAGCATCCCTTCAGTAAGACCTGAGTCTTATGTCGATGGGTGATCGACATCAGTCTGGAGACTTACAATAATAGATATTTTGATCAATAATTATTTATTATTCACTATTTTGAACCCTAGAAATAGTACTAAATGAGCACTCACCAACTTCAGTTCCTTTTTTCTAATTTTGGAATCAAATAGCATGTTAGTTATTTCAATTTCTATTTTGCAAGTATAACTTAAATCAAATTGGATGATCTATCACCCAATGTCGAAGACTTCTGTCAATTTCTTCTTTATATGCTTCTTTATTCTTTTGCCTTTTCCTTTGTTCCATTCCTTCATAAGTCTAGCATAACATAATCTTAGATACTCATGCATTTATCTTAGTTTTTCTTTTGTAATCATAGGCAATTTTAATTTAGATGCTAACTCTTCAAGTCTATTGCTAGTCTAATGTATATGATTTATTTCATTACCACATATTGCTCCTCAAAATCCAATGCATTATCTAGGAGCTTATGATAAGGACCACTTATATACTCACTTCTATTACAATCCCATAATTTTATTCCTAAAAGAAAACAAGCGAAAAAGGTCGACCACATATATCAATCATATTACAAGATAATTCTCCATTACAGAGAGAGAGAGAGAGAGAGAGAGAGAGAGAGAGAGAGAGAGAGAGAGAGAGAGAGAGAGAGAGAGAGAGAGAGAGTTCTGTAGAAACAAATTAACATGAGTATGGATCCTTTTTGCTTGGCCAAATTAGGCATTTGGCTTTGTTTTTTCCCTTAAACCCTTATATATGCTTCTCTTTTTTGCTTCCTTCTTTTTTTTCTTTTTTTTTTTTGTTTTGCAATATCTAGCACTGTGTGTCCTATTATATTATTGCTTCTAACTTTCTATTCTTATATAAAAATCAATAAATTTGAAAGTAATTGTTACACTTAGATTCCAAAGCTAATAATTTAATTTAACAGATAGTTATTGTAAAAAGTCAATTAGCTCTAGTGACCTCTCTGTTGATATTAAGTATTCAATTTTGAATTGGCATGTATATGTGGTGCTAATTTTCCATCTTCCATTGCTTTTTCTTTTAAAGGCATATATTGGCAATATAGGATAGCCAACAATGTCTCTTACAATTCCAATAAACCTAACACTAGAATGTTAATCTACCTTTAGAATGCCAAGAATTGAATTTTTAAGGATAATAGTAAATTTTTTGCTGCTTGTAGAATGGTCGATCATAATAATTCACATTATTTTTTAATAAAAAAAATATATACTTGTGAGCACTTTTATAACCTCCTAAATTGAATACATGAAATCATTGATCTAAAGATATATAAATGATAAAAGTACTAAATATCCTGCTACATTAATATTTTAGCAGTCTACTTGTGCAAACATTTTGGATAGCTACTCAAAAGCAACTTCTTCACAAACTTCTCTACTTTGAAACCAACTTGAACACTATGCTAAAAGCATTTGTAACCAATTTTAAAATCGTAATATATTAAGGAGTGAGGATCAAATACTTGCATAACACAACATAGATGCAAGCCTACAAAGAAGCTTTTGATCCTAACTTATTTTTGAACAAGCTTAGTTTGATCGGCAAAATTTCAACTTACAGAGCAATTGTGCTTTTCTCTTCAATCTGCTAATCTGTACATTAAGTGATACTTAAAATCATAGTAAATAGATATGCTAATGATGAATGCATGATAATAGAAAAGTGGATTATTGCTGGTGCAACTGACTGTTGGCAAGCTTAATAAACAATAACACTAGCATCTGGACCGATAATCTTTTCTCCAGAGCTTTAAGCCGAGGCATGTGCCACTTGCAAATATGTGGAGCATGATGGTGGATAGTCCATGTATAAAAATTATTTCATAGCTGTAGTTACTTTATGCAACTGAGCTCCAAAGTCTTTCTGTATAAGATTATGAGAATAGAGCTCGATTCCTTGGGCATGCAAAGCCTCAAATTATAGCTGCAAAATCTTCTCTCAGCATTGATACGTCTAGATAATAGAGTCATAAAAGAAAAAACATGCAATCATGGTAGTTATATTAGGCTTTTTAAGTTGATTGGTTAATTTATTTACTACAAAAGCAAAGAATTTGAGGGGCTAGGCTTTTGCTTCATAGGATGTCTCTCCTTCATTATATACTGTTGGGATTCTGCAAGCAATTTTCACCACTAGCTAGATGTACAAGAGGGCCCAACCTTGAAGTTAAGTCTGGTGAAGTCTTGGTTATCTACAACAAATTCAATTAGGATCCAACATATTAATTGCAAAATGCTCAAACTATAAATTTGCAGATGGAAAATCGAACCGCAGAATACCAGATGCTTTTTCGGCATAAATTTCCATGTCATATTGCATTGTAAGATCTAAAAAATTCAAATATTCAGCAAGTCCATGGAACCCTCCATCTTTAAAATACTCAAAGCAATCTCCCACTATCATCTACAAGATTTATTAGACATGTAACCCAAGTGTCTCACTAGGTAACCTTGCTTAGCTCCAACCCATTGTAGTTAAAAAGTTTCTAGAATATGCATCTGTATAATTCAACCAGAGTTTGAACGTGTGCTACAGTCCAGTACCATAATAGCAACTATCTTGATACCATTTAAACGGTATGCGAGCCCCATAGAAGCAGCTGTTTCTCCTTGCCTGGAAGCAAAACCATCTCCATCCCACTTCCGCTTCTATAAAGTAGCCACAGCTAGAGTGAAAAAATAAATATACGAGACTTTCCTATAAAAATAAATACTCTTGATTCATTCAATTTTCAGAAGCAACTGCAAAAATTATACTTTGCTATAGTATTTTTCATATAATTGGTACCAGCAGGCTATAGTCTTAAAAGCATCAGCATGTCGATAAGAATGCAATCTAGGCAAACTAGCTACTTCTTGAGAAGACAACAAATTATGTTCTCTCTCAAAATGAGAATCAAAATCCCTAATTATTAAAGACTAAATCATTGACCTAACCTCTCTTCTATGACTAATTACAAACATCCAATCCTTCCTCTCGCATAAAAATGAGGGAATAGATCTTGAAAAAACTACAATTATTTTCTGGTTGAACTAGGAACTTTCCATGGATCAATTTACTGTCCCTTCCGAGTAGAGATTTTAAAGGACCTAGGGATTCCAAAATTTCATTTTTCTTCATCATTTCAACTCTTCATAGACAGTAACCAATACTATGTTATTCATTCTATTCTCAAGGAAGAGATGATAAAATACATCAACGTGTACAAAGGGAAGGGGTTGATATATATATATATATATATATGAATATTTTCCAACTTGGACAAAGAAGTCTACTCTTGAACATTGATGTTCATCTCAATGAATTCAAATTTCGACAACCATTCCTGATTCCAAATATCTCACCAAAAGCAGTTGGACATGCCTGAACAACCATGACACTGTTCTAAAATCAGAACTTGAATAACAACCTATAATTCAATTTGGATCACACTCTTTAATGAAGGTGCTCGCACTCCTAACCCAACCCATGAGATTCCAAGAAAGTTTTGCATAAAGCCTGGCTTGTAGAGATGGGAAACTCTCCTGTTTATATCATGCATCTCAATAGACTGATGAAATGTATCTCCTATTTTCTAGTCTAGATCTTTACGAATTCAGCTGAAAAAGATCAATAAAAGAAAGCTATATAACCAAAAATGCAAATGTTGACCACATACAATCTTAACATCTATTGAGATACGAGTCATTAGGGTGAGTCATTTTTTCACCAGTTGAGGCACTTTAGCATTGGATCAAGACGACATGGATCACATTATAAGTTCTGCCTGGAGAGGATAGCATAAGCCAATAACCCCAGATGATAGCCGACCTCATCATCGACTAAGTGCTGATACTACTCCAGCTCAGTAGAAGCCGATCCAAACATCGAACAACACTACCCCGAGGATCATAACCTCAAGCACATTCAACTAACCTTGGATCCAAACCAAGGATGCACCCTAGTTCCATGCTGACCTCAAGGCACTAACCGTCCTAGTGGGGGGATTAGGTCTTTGGAATCTCCTAATGATTTTCAAAATATGGACAATTAGTGCCTATGACCAACAACCACGATTTGCGGGATAGTGGGTAGATTTCTTATCCTAATAGCTTATCTGATTAAGGCCTAACAACCTACAGTAATAAGGCCTAATGGTCTACAGAATTTAAACACAATAGTTTATAGCTTCATCTCTATATAAAGAGATAACTAGGAGGACCCTAAGGTAAGCAAGCAATACCCACTAAGAACAAAATCCATACTCCTCCCCATTTTCTCTCTTCTTCCTTCCTTATTCTCAAGCTCCGGTTAACTTAAACATAAGAAGGTCTCCTACCAGAGCACCTCCAATGCGTACAGACTTTCACTGCAGATGTCTCTAGGAGAAAATGCTTCATTAGCTGGATCCAATCTCCATATTGATGGGTGATCGATGTTAGTCCGAAGTCTTGTGGTAAATATTTAATAAATTATAAGTTGATGATTGTTAACTTTTGTTGTTCAAGTTACAATACTCAGTGGTCAAATGTGGTTTCAAAAATTATGAGAAAAAATATAAAAATTAAGCAATCCTAACAAGCCAATAATTCCTTGATTTCTTTTTTTTTTTTTTTTTGTTTCCATTTCAATTTAGGGCCTACGTGGAGTTGCTTTGTTTTATGCTACCAGAGCTTTTATCTAATGTGAACTTCATAAATACACTATTTTTCAGTTCTAGCAAAGATTTTTTTTTTGGTTTTTTATTATAGATATTTTGATTTCTATTTTCTTGCCTTTACTATCCTGTTAGGATAATTGCGAATTCATTGACTTGACATCAGAATTATTTATTACAATGATGCGATCCTAGTTTTATCGTGCTAAAATTCTACAATAGTGAACATATCAATATTTAGCAGACTTGAGTAAGTTCCTTTATGTGGTATAGTGATTCACTGTATGCTTGTTGCAGGTAACATCCAAAGGAAAGCTCTGTTGACCAGTAAGCATCATAACCATAAGATTTAGGTATTTAGTTACAATATAAGAAGTTTGGAGATTTTCGTTTTTGTCATCCTTTTGCTCTCTTCTTTACAAGTTTAACTTTTGATCAAAAGAAAATATTGTTTTACCTGGGCATCTTTATAATAGTTTGTCTTGAATTTTCTTATTTTTTAAGGAAAAAAGTAAAATATAACATTGTGGAAACAAAAAGAAACATATTTTTTTCTGAATCAATTCAGGTTTTTAGTGATGCAAAATTTGCATCAAGTGTGCAAATAGGTCTCATAAAATTGAATGCATCGAAACCTAGCTCATCAATTATCTAACTTGAAGTTACAAGTCATTAGTTGTCTAGACTCTTGTCAGAATTGACTAGTTTAATACAGATAATTTAAAAGAAAGTTAACCTTTACCTACACACACATACACAAACACATGACTAAAGGGGGTCAACCAATCCAAAACTAAAAAGCATGTAAGATCCAGTTTGAAAGTTTTTAGATGATAAGGGTCTAATCAAGCTCATCTTTTGGACCTTAAAATGCCTACTCCTAAGGAAGTTAATGTTGAGGAGTATGTAATCAGGCCATGGTCAAATTCCACATCCAAATAACCAAGTATAGCTCTAAAAGTGTTCTAATCGCTTTTAAGAAATCAGCTGATGTATGGCTTGTCCTTTATTTGATTTATTTGCTCTTATTACTCTACAATTGCAAGCTTCCTATCCACATCACCACTAGACTGACTGAAGGAACCAGATCTAGGATTTCAGGAATAAATCTTGAAACTTTTTCAGATCTAGACGGTGGAAGATAAAAATTAATCAAAATTAATTCATAAAAATTAGAGATCCCCTAGATTTAAGATCCTATTATATGATTATAGCATAAGATTAAATTAAAACTTAAAAATATTAGAAGTAAAAGACATGTTGATCACATCAACATGGATCTACATTAGATCTACTGCAAATATGTAATATAGGATTAGATCCATATTACCTGTGCAAGTTAGACATTCTAACTTATTGATCTAGGCTGAATGATGAAGCTCCGAGCCGCACACGTATCCAGCCTCTGAGAGATGTCTACACGAGCCTACGAATCTCGATCAGAAGTCCGATGCAGAAAATCAGCACAGTATACTAGTACTGTGCTGATCCTTCTTCGATGGTCGATTCGATGCTTTTTTCTTTAAGACTTGAACACTCCAAAAAATCAAAAGAAAAGAAAGAGACTTTCGATCTGAAACAACACTCAAAAATCTCTATAAAAGAGGAGAAAGGAAGAGCAAAAGAACCCTAGAAGAAGACCCTCTTCTTCTCTTTTCTCTCACCTAGACACCTAGATTGGTGTCTATGAAATCCCCATATTCTAAGGGTCTCTCTCTCTAATTTTCATACACCTAAGAGCCCTCTCAATGGTCTAGAATCAATGCAAAATTCAACCCAAAAAGACCTTCTTATAAAGAGATGTGGAAGAATTTTTGTTGGGTCAAATTCCTACAAAAGGTAAGAACATATATAACAAGTTGTTGGGGCGCCCAATACTTGGGCACCCCCTCCTTTGTTTTAGCCATGGACCACCAGGATAGGCGCATAAAAACTTTTCCTTTTAATCATGGAAATCAAAAGAGAAATCAAGATGGGGCGGCACATATGGGAAGAGACCATGTTTATTGAGATTCTATTATATAGAGTCCAACAAACTTCAACAACTTCCCATCTATTGACCTGGTCCACAACTTAATGCCATATAGGAAAGAGAGGAGAGGGGTGGATGTGCGTAATGATCAGGGAGAGAGGAGATTTCTCGCCAAAAATAAGAGAGAAAGGGCATGAGGGCATGGGATATAGGTGCCATAAGCAAGATGAATCCTAGTTTTATTAGGATTCCATATTTGACTTAGTCAAATATGGTTTCTCAAACTAAATCAAATCAGAAGTAAATCAATCTAATTAAATTAGATCCTAATCTAATTAAGAACTTAATTAAATCAAATTTAATTCTAATTTAATTTTTTAATCAAATTAAAAAATTGGGTTGACCCAAGTCCTAGTTGAACTAAGACTAGTTCTTCCTTACACTTGGCTTATCCAATAAATCAATTGAACTTGATCCAATTAAGTTCAAACTAAATCTAATTAAATCATATTTAATTAAACTTAATTTCAACCATCTGACTTAATCAAATTAAATTAATTAACAATCGAATTGCTATTCGATCCTCCTGCAATACTTGCACTATGTTAAATATTAATCATATTGATCGTTTAACCTTATAATGATTCTTAATCGTTGATCAACTATCCGATCAGATCGTGAACTCTAATGTATGTGATCCTATGATCCAAATCTAAGCTGGTAGTATAAGAATAAATTTTTATATCAATCGAAGTAACTATCTAGTAATGGTACCCGACGGTCGGATAGGTCGAATATATAGAACAATATTCTTAGAACCCATGTAGATATAGTTTTTATATAATTTATCTTCTTGATCAAAATGCTCGTAGGACACCTCAGAGTTCAACTATCAATTCTAATAAGGCTGTCGATATTGTATTTCAAAATATCAAATCCATCTCATGGATTATCCTAGTCAAGATTTTGCTATATTGAAATACGGTGATATATTCTTCTCCAACTCTTGGAGTAGTCAATCCCATCTTGATCATATACTAACTTTGCAAGTACTTGACTATGCCTAGAAATCTTCCATTACTGAATTAGAAATTTAGTTAGTCCAATATCAAAGTATAGTAAGTTGCTTACAAGCCACTGAGATGATCTCAGATCTAAGAAACACTTATATCTATATTCCATCAGAGACATTCTCGATAGCAGAATGCTCTAAAATTGATCATGTTCAGTGATAATGTATCTCTATATCTCATTTATATGCCATACCAGTATCTCTATATTTCTTGATAAGAGGACACCAACCTATATAGCATACAGCAACCTATGCTCGATAGATGCTGTCATCCTTATTAACAGCCTATTCTTTGATCATGAATAATTTTAAGGACTAATCGATAAATTCTTTCTTTATCAAATCTAAATAGTCTTAAGGACTTTATCACAATAATGAAGTTCGTTAGAATATAAAAACTTATAATAAAAATATCAAAAATATATTTTATTAATTAATAAATTAATTATAATTATAATATAGCTCAACCATCAATAGACTGATGATTGATTTTAGAATATATTTTTCAACACTGACTTCTGTTTATATGGCATCCTTTTGACTATGAAGAACCCCATGGGTTGTACACAAGTCGATTTTGTCCCATGGCTAGTGGATATGAGAAGGGGTGGAGAAATCTTAGTAAAGATAGAAGAAAAAGAAAAGTTCAAAAAGAAAAACTAAATAAAGTACATAATATAAAAGGTTTGGACTGTCCTTAAGGTATCCCAACTTCTTTTATATCCAACCTCGCTTCTATTCCTTTACAACTTGTAAACAATAGCTGTTCAATGTCATAAAATGTCTAGTGACCATTGATTTGTTTTGGAGATTACCTAGTGTTTGAAAGGGAGTCCTATTGCTCAATTTCAGATCATGGTTATTATGGAAAAATCCTAATTTTCTTCTCATATTCTTCTCCTCTTGAGTCCATTTGAAGAGATCACACCCTTGTGCATTTTGGACTAGTGTCTTTTTTGTAGTCTTTTCTGCCAGATGTAAAATATTTTTAGATGTGAACCTGAATTCAAACCTAACATTATTGCTGGTAATGTTTCTTGATCATGATCTACAATAATTGGCATCCTACATTCTTTTGTCCAATATCTTATCATGCCTAGTGTTGGTGCAAAAAACGGAAGGCCATTGGAGTTCGCTGGAGGTGGAAGTAAGGATCTCTTCGGTGAAACCTGCAAGACAAAATTTGGACTGGAGGTAGATGGCTCTGGCATGGATCCTCTAATAGTCAAGTTAGTTTTATGGCCAACAAGAATAAAATACACGAAAATTAGAATGGAGAAGAGAGCTTAGAGAAGAAGACATATCTGAAGGATCTTATTTATATATGGAGCCTATAATAGATTGACAGTGACAACCATAATAGAATATCAGAAGGCTATTCAAACCATTCAAAGTTTATTACAGAGAGTGAGCTATCATTTATCGTGACTTGCTGGTGGTTGAATATTATTTGCTAGAGTTCGAATGAATAGTCAGAGGCTTCCGAGCTTAGTCGTGAGCCATTCATGTTGAGATTAAGTCATTGAAGTTTAAGATCGGGCTAACTAAGCTTGAAGATTGATCGTTACGTTGAGGGTGGCAAATTTATAGGCTAAACTTCGAGTTTGAACCTCGACAAAGCTATCTTGATAGCTTTCGAAAGCTTAGCCACCTTCAAGGTTGGCCGAGAGCAGGCATAAATACTTTGGTCAAGAGGGTTGAAAGTCAGAAAGGGATGACAGGTTCTTCCATTAAGACCATGGCCAAGCTATCTTAAGAAAGTTTAGTTAATACTCAAGGTCAGCTTGAAGTAAGGATAGAGAAGCACTAAAATTCAATGCCTATGAAGTGGTTGTTGCTTATCCCAGGTTAAAGATTGAACTCATACTAGTGATGAGGCTTTTTTGCTGACTCAAGTTCGTCTAGCTGAGATCCTTGGTGTAGTCTTGGTAAGATCTACTATCCAATGGTGAAGTAGAGATGCTCGATCGATACACAAGATCGGGCATTGGTAGAGGTTGTCGTCATTTTTTAAATGAGCTGCCTTTGGTCGAAGTTCTGGACTCAGTTATATTTTGGGAGGCCGATCTTCTGAAATTCGTCTGGACTAGAGGATCGACTTGAGTGAAACTCAAACCTGATCATTGCAACTCCAGATGGCACTATACCAAGGTTGGACTTTGGCAGGAGCCATTTTACCTCCAACACCTAGCTTCCCATTAGCAACCTTCTTTCTATGCTTGTGTGAGGCTTTTGATATAATTGGTCCTATCGATGATGTCTTAATACATTCATGGCTCTCTTTATGATGAACTTATTGTAAAAATCGGAAATCAAAGTTTAAATCTTAAACCTTTATCTATATATAGTATATTATATATAGATGGTTTAGTCAATCATCTTTCTCATATGTTATCATGCATGAAAATTATACTAGATGTATGTTTGAACAAAATAATTGTACCTCAATGAATTGCCTAAGTATTTCATTATTGCTCGGCTCATCCTTTTCACCTCCACTTGTTGTTGATGTTATAAACTAATAGAAGGCTGAAGCAGTCTAACCACAGTGATAATATACAATTTCAATAATTGCTAGCAATACTAAAAGGGGTGACACTTTTAGCATCATGACAGTTCACTCATGCTTGATACTTTCCTTTCTCTTATTGATTGATGTATTAGTAAAATTTTCAGCAATTTTCCTTTCCATATCAATGTTGTGATCCATGGTATCGCTCTGATACCAGATGTTGGCGCAGCATCCTGGCATCACCTAGCTCTGATACCATGTTATGAAAATTCTTGATTTTTAGCATGAATATGGAGAGACCTTCATTCTCTAAGGGCAGCATACCATAGATTCACCACCTAGATCTATGCTGGGGTGCCTCCCTCCTTGGGCTTGAGGGAGGTGCCCCCACTCTCTAGAGCTTTTTCAGGAACCTAAGGCAACAACACTAGAAAGAAGAGAGAAGAAAGATTGAGGAAGAAAAGATCTGTATTTACTGCTTCAATGAAAATTCTAATACAACCTATGTATTTATGTATAGCCATTAGGCCTGATCAAAAACTTTTCTATCTAACCCAATACATGAAAGCACTCCCCAAGCTCATGTACACCCATGTCTCCCATGCTCTTATCTTCTAGATCTAAACCCAACCCATACATGAGTTAGCCTCCTTAAGACCTCTCAAATCAGACCTTAAGATCCCTAGAATAAGTTTCTATCCTAGCCTCAAACAGACCCTCGTATAACTCTGCCCACGCATTGAGCCGATTCAGTCTCAACACTGAGTTAACTAACCTGAGACTGGGTCGGCTCAATCTAACACTGAGTTGACCTAGTTGTGTATTGTGCCTGTAGTCTTGAATGTGCATCTTTTTGTTTGGCCTATCATCTGAGACTTAGCCAATCTAGTTTCACATTGAACTAGCTAACCTATAGAAATGATCTTCTTTTCAGTCTTGATTCTCTGATTTTGGTTTCTTGCTCCACCTTGTGTGTTAGATTTCTGAAGTACCAACCAAGCCCCTCAAGATCCTTAATACCTGAACCTCAAGCTTGTGGAGGGCTATACACCACCTCCAATCTAGGATAACTCATGTCTTAGCCTTAGGACCATACTTATCTTAGTCTTCTAGAGTCAATATCCTGACTCCTCCTATGGCCTTCCAAAGCTTAGGAGCACCACACCATTTACAATCTTCACCTTGGTGCCCCAAACTTTGGCAAACTCCTTTGCAATGCCCTCCTGCACGATCCTGCTATCACTGCATACCCTGATAGTCCATTGTGCAAACATCACCTCCACCAATCCTCTTTAGGTGTCATGCATCCTTTGAGATCTTTGGGATGACTACCTCCACCACTAAAGATCTTGGCTTGCTCTTCGCACCATCCTGAAATTATATGATTCTTTCTGCTTAGCAGCTGCATCATTTTTTTTGAACTTCCTTGGAGATCATGTAGCGTTCCTGTACCGGCACTTGCTACATATCCTGATGCTTCACTTGACACGATTCCCTCAAAGACATGCTTGTCTTCCTGCACAATCTTCTCCACTTGAATCTGTACAGCTTTGGCATTGGTACTGAGATATAGCTCCTCACTCTACACCCCTCCACTCTGAACTCTTGCTGCATCTTCCTTTACTTGTGAAGCTACCTCTACTCGGTGCTCCACCTAGAATTGAAGTTCTCCTGATGCTGTAGAAGTTGACTCTGTACCCAAGTTCCTCAAGGCCAATCATCTAATGTTGTACTATTGGGCCTGCCGCTGCACCTCAAACACCGTTGCTGCTCCTTCAAATTTTTCACACTTCGTAGATCTCTCCAAAGCTATCTTAGACACACTGCACCCCGTAGGCACCTCCAAATCCAAGAGCTCATCCAATTCTTTTAAAATCAGTGAGTGAACCCTAAAAAATTCCACTCTAGCATTCTCCTCTTCTGCCCCTACACCAACCATCATTTTAGTTGCACCCGGAGGAACTATAACTCAAATCCTGTCCTGGGCTCAAACCCACCTATCTCATTCCAAGGCTCCTGAGACTTTCTGGCTCTCCCTGAGATCTGCTCCCGATCTTCTTGAGATACCTTTTGACACACTTTACTGAGATACCTCTTTCGATTACTGTCCCATCGAGCTTCTCTCAGCTCTGTGCCTCCAAGAAATTACTACTGCAGCACTCTAGTGCTTTCTGCCTCATCTCGATACTGTCTCCTCATAGGTATCCAGGTCCTTTTTTGCTGCACATAATCCATCCTCCATCTGAATCTCAACTCTTCTTGATGCTCTTGTAGAAGAAACTTAATTTAAGATCAATCGTCCAACTCTAACCTATTGGACCTTCATGGATCATCCATCTCCATCACTCTCAAGATCCTATAAATTCATGCTCTGATCGAACCGTTGAATATATTTCCGACTACTTCCCCATCTTCCTGCCACTGAAGAATGTATAGTCACTTCTTTAGCCTTCCTTGATCATTATCCCTTGGAAAACCTCTCTTCAATCATTAAATAGCCCCATACTATCCATCTTCCTAGAAAACTCTGATGCTCTCTGCTGAGATACCTTTCTTGACTGCTACACCGTCGAGCCTCTCTCAATCCTACATCTTCAGGAAAGCGCTACTGCAGCATAGTGCTCTCTGCCTTATCTATTGTCATATACCTCGATCTTTATATCAAGATCGACTAATAGATCATGCATCCAAACTTTTCATCCTAAGAAAATTTTTTTTCATTAATCTTCTTAGCCTCCACCTTCAATCCATTGCTCCCAGTTGGCCAAATCATAGTAATAATAAAGATAGATTTGAGATATACTGTGAAATACTTGTGCAGATTTCTGATTTTATCTTATATGACTTCTCCTTCTTTTCCATCTGATACCAATTGTTATGATCCATGGTACCACTCTAATATCAGATGTTGATGCATCATCCTAGCGTCACTTAGCTCTGATACCATGTTGCAAAAAACTCTTATCTTTAGCATGAATATGGGGAGACCTTTATTTTCTAAAGGCAGCATACCATAAATCCATCACCTAGATCTATGCTAGAGTGCCTCCTTCCTTGGGCTTGAGGGAGGTGCCCCCTCTCTATAGGACTTCTTCAAGAACCTAGGATAATAACACTAGAGAGAAGAGAAAAAAGAGATTAAGGTTGAGGGAGAAAAGATCTATATTTACTGCTTTAATGAAAATTGTAATATAACCTATGTATTTATACATAGGCATAAGGCCCAACCAAAAATTTTTCTAGCTAATCCAATACATGAAAGCACTCACCAAGCCCATGTACATCCAGTCTTCTATGCTCTCATTTTCTAGATCTAAACTCAATCCATACATGAGTTAGCTTCTTTAAGATCTCTCAAACTAGGTCTTAAGACTCTTAGGATAAGTTCCTATCCTAGCTTCAAACAAAACCTCATATAACTCTATCCATATACTGAGCTAACTTAATCTCAGCACTAAGTCGGCTAACCTGAGACTGGGTTGGCTCAGTCTGGTACTGAATCAACCTAGTTGCATACCGTACCCATAGTTTCGAACGTGTACCTTTCTATTTGGTCTGTTCTTTAAAACTTAGTTGATCTAATTTCAGACTGAGCCAACTAATCTGAAGAAATGATCTTCTCTACAGTCTTAATTCTTCGACTTTGATTTCTTGCTCTATCTTATGTCTCAGATTTTTGAAGCACCAACCAAGCCCCTCAAGATTCTCAATACTTAGACCTCAAGCCTGTGGAGGGTTATACACCGTCTTTACCCTAGGACAACTCTTGTCCTAGCCCTAGGACTATACCTATCCTAGTCTTTCGGAGTTAACATCCTGACTCCTTCTGTGGCCTTCCAAGGCTTGGGAGCACCACACCATCTACAATCAGGTTTCTATTAAAATATGGATATTGTAGAGTAAATTTTCTATGTTCTAACCATTTTCTTAAAGATTATTTTTGTAATCATTTGGTATTCTCTCTCTTTGTGTGTGTGAAATCAAAGATGAAAAGATGGAAGTACTTAATATGCCAAGGAACAGAATAATTGTGCCTTAATCAATTGCCTAATTACTTCATCATTGCTTGGTTCATCCTTTTCACCTTCACCTGCTATGGATGTTATCAAGTAATAGAAGGATGAAGCGGTCTAAGCACAATGATAAATATTCAATTCCAATAGTTGCTATCAATCATGAAAAGGATTTGTTATTAGCATCATGACAGTCCATGCATGCTCGTTGCATTCCATGCTTTTATTGATTGATTTCTAGTAATTTTTTTTAGCAATTCTCCAATTGAATTGTAGATATTGTATAGTATTTTTTTTTACCTTTTGACCATTTGTTCAAAGATTATTTCTGTTATAATTTGGTATTTGCGCTCTCTCTCTGTCTCTCTGAAAGTAGAGGAGAAAATATGGAAGTCCTTAATATATCAAGGTGGTAATGAGATTGGGAGAGAAACATAGGAAAGAGAGAGTTGCATGCCATCTTTTTCCTTCATAATTTTGCACAATAACTATAAAAATGTGAAATCAGTCTCGATGTAGTCATTTCAAAGTGGAAAGTCCCAAACCTGATGGCCCTATGATTAAGTTTCGAATTTTGTTGGATCATGCTGACTACTCTTCGAAAATATCCCACCATGGCAAAATTGACATCTTCATTCTATTTTATTTTTTCCCTCTTCTTTTATATCTTCATTTTCTATTTTGATAAACTAGTAGGAGTCATGGAACCCCCAACCTTGACACAAGCTTGAAGCCACTCTTAAATGCCCCTAATTAGCATAAACTTCGATGTAGTTTTACAATGTAATTTGCATTTTGCAAAAGAATGGTCACCAAGCAATTACAAGACAGTTAGAAATTAAGGTGGGGACCATCGACTTTTTGAATACATATTAAAATGAACTTCAACCGCCATGCCCATGTTCTACAAGTTCTTCTTAGGGTGTATTTGGCATTGCTATAGGTAATATAGATTTGGACTATAGGGCTTTTAGTTGTAGAACTTTTATTAAAAGTTGTTTATTATTTTGTAATTATATTTTTAAAATGCTATAGTACTTTGCATCTATTTAGTAACCAAATAAAGAGTACTTTTAATATCAAAAAATAACAGTCAAGGATATTGTATGATAGTTTTAATTGTCTAACAATTTGTACTAAGGTTCGTTGAATTGGTACCAAATATCATATTGGTCGATGGCCAATCTAGTATCGCACCAATACACAGTACATAGTGGTGTACTAGTTCCATACTTGCACATTATATATATATATATATATATATATATATATATATATATATATTATTTTTGTTTGTTTCAATTTTTTCTTATTTTTAGTGTTTATTTAATGATTATAATTGTTTAATTTAAAGTTTCAATATTTTTTTAATATCTTTTATATTAGATTGGTATCAATCAGGGTTTATTAAATCGATCCAAATTGGATGGTTTGGGACGTGCCAAACCATACCGATGGCTAACTAGTGCAGTTTGGATGTTCGATTCAGAACGTCGGTGAAAATAATGTGACGGAGAAGGAAAGAGAGGAAGAGAAAGAGAGGAGGGAAGGAAAGGAGAGGGAACGCCAGCAGAGGGCCGTCAAGCCTTCAGATCTCCGCGAGATATGAGAAGAGAGAGAGATAGAGAGGGAGGGGAAGGTGGCAGGTGGCGTTGGGCAGCCCAAAACTCCCTTGCGGCTGTCGTGGATTCAAAACAGGATCTTCGCGAGGGGTACGGGAGTTTGGGCTGCACGGTAGTCACTTGGCAGCCCTTCAGCGATCTTCCTACCACCTTCCCTCCCTCCTTTCCCCTTCCTTCTTCTGTCTCTCTTCTTAGTTTCTCTCGTGGAGGACCGTGGATCCTAGGAGGCCTCAGCGACCCTCCAATGGCCATCGCAAGTGTCTCCGCCGACCTCCTATTCTTTCTTTCCCTCTCCCTCCCTTCCCCCTCTCTCTTTCTCTCTCTTTTCCTTCTCGATTCATCCCCAATTTTCATATCGATTCAGGCTTGATATGGGGGCATATCAACTCATACCACCGACTAGCCAGCATGGGGTCTGGTTCTAAGTTGGTGAACCTTGGTCTTAATTCTTAACAAACATGCTATGCTTGATATACTAATGCAATTGTAACATAACTAAATTCATGATTACATATAATTGAATACACATACAATAAATCAATAGAATTCAAGTACAAAATATATACAGATATCTAAAATTTTGTGGAGCATCTATGTCCCTTATAGATGTCAAGATCCTAGTCATAGTCTAGGATTGGTTTATTGCTCCAACTTTCTGGATGATGTGCCACCCATTCTTATAGTTCATAAGTTCTGTTTTTGGATACATCTTGATACTAATTTTGTCTTTGATACTGGATTGGCCATTCGAAGTTCAAGGCAACAAAATTTGACCTATAAGCTTCCTAAGTCTGTAGAGGATAGTAGTCACTTGAATACAATATCTCAGATAAATGATATCTATGCAGGTCGTAGATTGGTTATGTGGAATGGATTTAGTGTATGATTTGGATCTAGATATGTCTAGGACCCTACACCAAGTGTGAGGTCATTTATTATAACAATGCCATGCTTTGAACCATCTCTAGAGGTCCATCTCCTATATGCAATCTTATCCCTATGGTCTCTATTAGGTCATGCATTATGGTCTCTATTTTGTGTGGCTTGAGTAAATTACATCTCACCTATGAATCGAATACCATAGGACAACACTGTATTATATGCACCCATGTTACGTTCATAGTCACCTTCCTAGCCATCAAATGCATCATCACTTGAACTATCATTATAATCATTATTGGTATTGAGAGTTCATATGGGCAATCGGCCATTTGAGGGCTTGCTGGTCTTGAAATTAGAGTGTGTATATTCTTCATCCATTCTTTATAATAGAATTGTAGTTCCCTTTCCTTTCACTTTTTTGCTGAGGTACTGCTTTTTTTCTTGGATACCCCTAATTGCCTAGCTTTGTTGGATACTTGGGTGGCTTGATTAGGCCCACCATCTTGGGCAACATATCTCTCCCCTGCCACTTGGCACCCATGAATGTCCAATGCAAGCTTGCCTTTTTCTTGATGAGGCTATTGAGTGCAATGCAATCTATGGCAAAGTTGTTGCTTGCTAGCTTCAATATTTCACCTATGGAATGCTTTCATATCAAAGATAGAACTCATGTATATGAATCTAGTAATAGATTGGATTGTCTTGACGATCTAATTTATCCTATGAATCTTTCCAATATTTATCAATATCAGATCCATGTAGTATGTAATACATGGAGTCTTGATAATATTTCACTTATAATATGACTAATAATAAATTATAATATTATTATATTATTAAGGTTGGAATTGGGCTTGGACTGATCTAGTCTCAATTGGGTTGGTCTAATTTTAGGTCGAAAAGCTAGATCTTAAATAGTTTAGATTGGGCTTGAGATTAATTATAGAGCCTATTTATTTTTTGAGTCTGACTTGAGTATGTCTTTGGTCTACTCTGAGCCAGCCTAAGGCCGAGACAGAATTTAGTTGATCAAAAATTTAATTAATAGGCTCACTATTATTTATCAATTAGATTAGTCCGAGTTAATTTATTAAGCCGGATTCATGGACTCAAACTCGAAGACGGTCCGAGAGATAAAATCCCTCTTCTCCCGACTCCCGTTTATTTCCATGTCTCGATTAAAACTCTTTTCCCCTCTTCCGGACCTCCAATCTTCTCCTCTCCCATCACCGACGCCGATCCGCTCGAGCTCTCTCTGCGGCCGCCTCTGGCGCCGGTTGTTCGCTCCAGCCTCCAAGGTTCGTCGGTCTGCCATTCATCAACGCCCCTAACTGGTACGACTCCTACTGCCATTCGCCGTTCATCAGCAACGTCGGTCTGCCATTCGCCGTTCATCAGCAACCCCCAAGGGCCGTAATAGGTTACAGGTATGGCTCCTACCGCCTAATGACTTTCCCTTCTTCCGGTTTGCCCTCAATCCCTCATCCTCTTGTCATTTGGGGCTTAGGGTTTTGATATTTTTGAAGTTGTCTCCGCCTCCACCGCCGGTTGACCTAGTTGAGATCCGCCTCGCTCACTCTTCCTCCCCCTTTCCTCCCTTTCTAGGGTCTTCGAAAGGTACCAATTTCTTTCCTCTCTTCTTCGGTTCAGATTCGTGTCGTAGTCACCGGTCGATTGCTCGTTCCTTCTTTTGGGCTTTTTCTGGTTCTTGATCAATTCTTTGTGGACTTGTGTGTCTATTGAGGTTGACGTGATGGAAATCCATGGATTTCTTGGTCAGTGTTCTTATTTGGGAGATCAATACGATCTCCAGTTGCTGATTGCTTCTTGGTTTTCGTTTTTATTTTAATTCGTGATTTGTGTTCGTCCCGAATTCGCTGGTTAACTTTTGGATGGATTTATTAGATAATTTTGAAATTTCTTCTTTATATTTTCCAATTTAACAGTATGCTTATCTTTTGTTAAATGAGATGTTCCTTTTTCTATTCTCATTAACTATTGTTTAGTGGATCTTATTTTGAGTCACTTATTAATTCTCTGTCATCAGGAAGGAATTTTTATTTGATAAAAGAGAGCTTGAGTTGCTAATTTTACAGGAAAAGATTGCCTGCAAATTTTTTATTAATTGTTAATGCCTATGTTTTCGCATATCTGGTCAAAGAGAAACAATAGAATCTTCCTCTACAGCATCTTCGTAGCACTTAGAAAATTCTACGCTACTTCAGAAAACTTTGTGCTTTCTTTCCTTCATTCATTCAGATCTCCTGGCTTGCTGGGTTTTCAGCAGCTTTTTTTCTTGTAGAGTTAAAGGTTGTTTTGGTTTGGGAATAACAAATGGAGACTGTTGGTCCGTCAAAAAACATATCACGTGTGTTGTTTTCCTTAAAACATTACCTGTTGGTCATTAGCAGAAATAAACAATTTTATTTTTATAGATTCGGGCCAGCCCAATATTTGGCCCAAACAACTAAATTCGGGCCGGCCCGATTGGGTTCGGGCCGGGCTCGAGCCTTAAATTTTAAAAAATTCCTAGGCCTAAGCCCGGCCCAAAGCCCAAAAAAATATTTCTGGCCAGGCTCGGGCAGGGGTGTAGCCCAGCCCAGCCCGGCCCATTTCCGGCCCTATAATATTATAAAAAGTATTATAATATAACAAGATGATATTACTATATTATGATTATTGTAGTATAATAGTAATGATAATCATGTGATATAGTATAATGTTATTGTTATAATATATTATATTATTATTATATTGTACCATCAAAGATTGTTATTATAAAGTATTATTAATTTGCAAATTATTTTTATATTTTAATCCAAATAATAATATAATTATTTTTAAGATGATTATCAAGTAACAAGCAATCGGGTTATTCTTGGTTCTAATAGAAACACAAATAGTTGATTTTGTTCACCCAAATACAAAATGGCAATAAAATTGTTCATATATCCACAATCATAATAGTAATAGCAAC
Organism: Cocos nucifera; assembly: GCA_006176705.1. NCBI lineage: Eukaryota > Viridiplantae > Streptophyta > Magnoliopsida > Arecales > Arecaceae > Cocos > Cocos nucifera. The sequence goes on along the minus strand of QRFJ01000468.1, from coordinate 1,758,993 downwards.
GTAAATGTTCACATCAACATTTCTCAAAATCCATGTTATAAATATAATATTCTAAATAAACAAATCAACAACTCATAAGAAGAGTCGCAATAAGATCGCACAAAACATCCATCTCATGGTTATTCAATGTTTGACTTTGTTATACTTTCCTTTCTTCCGATGGTTCATCAATCTAAAAACAATTGGAAGAGAGTAGATCCTCCTCATGATCATAAGGTTATATTTAAAATCTTTAATAGCATGATCATGGCAATAAAATGACAGCAACTTAAATGATCTTGGCAATAAAAAAATATTTCAAGTTAACTTCAAAAAAATCATTGCGAAGACTCGAACCTGGGTCTCTCATTTGTGATCTTGCCACAAAAAAAACAGCTTCACCATGTTTCTCAAGTACAGCTTTTGCCTAAAAGCTCCAAATTGGAGCTTTTTCCTAATGGACTTTTTTCAACTTTTGGAGGAACCATAAAACTGTTTCAAAATTTTCACCAGACACCTAAAAATCACCAAGAAGCAGTTTTTGGGCCCCCAAGAAGTGCTTTTCGGCCCTCAAAAAGCTATATCAATTGGGGCCTTATTAAGGATTCTATTTGGCAGTCCAAGTGAATCTTGAATATGTGAGGTGTAGATGAATGGTTTAACAAGTACAGTGATTGCATGGAGCGTGTATTTAACCTAATAAGTAGTACCTAATTATTGGCTTGTTCAGTGTATGCTTTAGGATTGCATTACACCATTCTCTTGGCATAAAGGTGCTCGTGTCTCATAAACATAGAGTTGCATCATAATGATCTGTAAGTACATGTATTTGTGCAATTGTGTGGTATATACAATTGTTAAAGACATAGGGGTGTATACTATTTCATGGTTCTGAAGCATATGTATACAATCTGCTGTTTATGGTTAATGGTTATTCTTTCATAAGATATCACTTGCTGGTATGATCTCACTTGCTGGCATCTAATGTATGGATGGTACTTATTATCATTCATTTTTTTCCTTTTATTTTTTTACAATCCAATCAGAGCCACTTTCAGAATCTCAAGGCTGCAATGGTTATAGGTCATTGTTGTGTGAGAGGTGTCTGATGAGGGTGAAATTTCTGTGTTGTTACTAAAGAGTTCCTTTGTTCATTGTTAAAAATCTCTAAACCACATCCTTTCCCCTCTTCATTTATTTTTCTTTCTTGTGGAAGTTGAATGATTATAGTGGACATTTTTTTTAGATGATTCTTTTCCCTTATCTGAAAATTTCTTGGAGTAAATTGAGGTTTCCTTTTCTTCCGGCTCTTAATTGTTAAATAGATGGTCTTCTTCCTTCAGTTACCAAATGAGGCGACAGGGACAGTATGCGGATCCTGGCATTAATCCTATGGTGGCTGCTGAGATGCAGCAATTATCAGCTCACAGATTGCAACAGAACTCAGGGATGAATCATTTTCCAGGAAGGGCAGATTCTTTGCGGACTGAGGAAGAACCACAGTATGTGTCTTCTAAATCAGAGAGACAGTGGCAGTGGGATAGAGATGGGCCTAAGGGATCAAATCAACCCTCATCTCATATGTACAAAGAAGGCAAGTTAGGTTTAATGTCATAATTCAATTAATTACACAATTTACTTCATTGATTATTTTACTTCCATCAGCAGTCAAGTTTGATCTAATGAGCAGTGCCAATTATATATATATATATATATATATATATATATATATATATATATATATATATATATATATTTGGAGCCTTTCTGACCACTGGAATTTTTTTTGGAGTTAAGTTCTAGTCATCAGTGTCTTTAAAGTAATAATTGATCTGCTTATCGCACCATATAAGGTTATATGTTTGTCAAATCAAATTGCTTTTCTGAATTACCAGTTGCTTCATGTGATTGATTATCATTTATTGAACATTTATAGTATCTGACAATGTTGAAGTGTCATTCTGCAAAATAGTTCAGTAGTTGATTGGTTAGGATCATTTGTTCAGATTGATTTTGGACCATGGTCATTCTAGAACATGATCTGTCCGTTTCCAAAATCAAATTCGTCTTCTGGATTAGCAGTTTTTCCACGTGGTTGATGTATGAACATTTCTGAGTATCTGAAAATGTTAAGTGTCATTCTGCAAAATAGTTCAGTAGTTGGTGGTTGAGGATCATTTGTTCAGATTGATTTTTGGGCCATGGTTATTTTTGAATTTGATCCTTCGGTTGAGCAGCCCAGGTTTCGGAATAGTAGGTTGGGCGCCCACAGTGTGATTGTGATGATGTCCGAATCAAATCCAATATTGATCTTCAAAGGAGGATATATTACACCATGTAGTGTCTGTTGCCTGTGGAATCTAAAGCTGTCTGCCACTTGGTGGGAGGTCTGACAAAATGTATCAAGTTGCACCTGCAAATACTTTTTCCAATGTGCCATTTTCTTTGTTGCATTCTATTTTGTATTTCCTTGCCATGACTGAAGCTGATAAGGTCTTGATATGGAGAATAATGTATCTTAAAATAGTTATATGCTGTAAGCATAGTGGAAAGGAGCAAATTTAACTCTTGCTTTCAAACTATATTGTCATATTTGATAAGTTCTGGGAAGAATGGCGTCCATGGCTAAATGACATCTGCTTTGAGACAATGTACTTCATTTGTTTGAGCGGACTTGTGTAAATGATAATTTGTTCATATTGCATCTTCAATTTGTCTCAGAAGAATTAGGTGCCATGGGAAACCTACATAGCATGTGTAAGAAAGCCTTTGGAGAATTTTGCTTTGATAAAATGTGTAGCCCATGATAAGAATGAATTGCAAACCTGCATACTGGTTTTAAGAAAGACTTTGGAGAATTTTGCTTTGATGAAATATGTGGCCCATGATAAGAATGAACGGCAATGAAGGATCCCGTGAAGCCAACATGAAAATGATGGAATAAAGCTAGTTGGTTATTTTTTATGACCATATCCATGAAGAAAACCTTATTCTTAGAAAGGTGAGTTGGACTGAATGATTGTTGCATGCAATTTCAAATTAACTTTTCTTCTTTCCTGAGAAACTTTTAGTTTACCTAAAGGATTTTCTACCATACTACTAGACTTTCTTAGATTAATGCCACAAGAGAACTTGACTTTCCACTTTCTATAAATATTAACTGTAATATATTCCTTTGAAAGTGCAGTTGTTTTTTCTTAAGGATTTTCCACCATACCACTAGCCTTTCTCATGCTAATACCACAAAACAACTTGTCTTTCCACTTTCTGTAAATATCAAGTGTAACATATATTCCTTTGAAAGTGTAGTTTAAATGTTGGCTGGATAATGTTTCGTAAGCTATAAACCACAAATTCCATATGTCAGAATATATAGGATCATGTAAGTGTTCTGCAAGTGCATCTCATTGTTAATTTTTAAATGTGTGCAGATATTGTTCATGTGTCTGCCAAACCAATTGAGGTGTTATCTCTTATTTTTGCTTGTTTATTGCCTTTGTACTTACGGAGACATGAGTTGTCTGAATGTAGGTCAAGGAAGTGATGCTTCACGATCTTTATATGAGGGTCAAAGGTCTGATTCAAAAATAGGACTGGAAAAACAAGCCATTAGAGACCCGAGAGCTCAAGCTCGTCAAGAAGAAATGGAAACTGGATTTGAGGATAACACTCTTCCGCAGACGTTTGAAGGTCTAGAGCAGAAATTTCTTCATGATATAATGAAATTATCCAAGGAACATCAGGATGCAGAAGATGCAGAAAATGCTAGGCACAGGGAAGTAAGTTGAAGTATAGTTTCATTTAAATAAATGGTCTAATTGACAGATAATGGTCTGCATTTTTTTTTCCAAGTTATATAAAAATGGAAAAGCTGTGCAAAACCATATGTTGGAAACAAATCTTTTTGTATGAAAGGCATAAGCTTTTATTTCTTAGTATATGCTCTCTTAGCAGCATGGTCCTTCTACTACATTCTGTAATTTTAATTGCATGGATTTAGAACTTGAGCATGGTGGTTATTTGTCTAACACATTGTTGACTTCGGAAACTTGGTTGAATATGTGCAAGTGGTGGGAGGGGTACTCGTGTGTATAAATGTATTTTTTAGGTTTAAGTAATGCTAAAACACTCCTGGTAGATACTTGTTGACATCAAAATCAAATTGCTGGTTAGGTTCATTAAAGTGGTGTGGATGTTGTTAAGCATGTCTTGAAAGTTGAGCAATCAACTTTACAAAAGTTTCAGTCATAAATAATCTCCTGGAGCAAATTGTGTTGGTATGTTGGTCTCAGAAGTTGCCTCACCAGAAGCTAAGAAGACAAATTTGGTGCTCTTTTTATTCCATGGTCCACAGTTTGAGTAGCTTTAATCAATCGTGTGCTTCTTTTCTGGGAGGAATGTGAAGGAAATGGTTGAAGACTTGCATTTCTTTTTGTGCGTGTATGACATTTCTGTGGGCTTGTGACTCTGTGTTCCATTTCCATGAGCCATCTTCTTGCTATGATTTATTAATTATGCGTACTATTTCTTTTGGTTGGTAGTTTTATTAATTTCCTGGTCCACCAACCACCCGGCCCACAATTTTTGCATGGAAGGTGCTAATTGTTATCATTCCTGCATCTTACCAGAGGCTGAGCGAGATCAATGCACAGTATCAGGAGAAACTATTGGCTGTCCGAGCTCGTCAAGCTACCCACCGAGAGGAGTTCCTTCTCAAGGAATCACAGGCTCGCCATCAGCAATACCAACAGGCTAATATGAGCAGCTATCAGAACAGTGCTGGACCCAGCGAAGCTTATGGTTATGGTTCAGCTGCTGCAGCTGGCAATGCATATGGAGATGCACATCGAGCATATGCTGCAAGTCATTTTGACCCCTACGGGGAGAGGTCTGAATTTATGGGAAGTGCTAGGGGTCATGGTTTTGAACCTCGTGGTCAGTATCCTGGTGGCCGTGCTTACAATATGGGTGGTCGCCATTTTTGAGGGAAAGTTGCATGAATTAGCGCTATCTTTTGAGCCTTGCTTTTAGTTGACTGGTATGATATTTTGCTGTGTCCTTTTTCTGTTCCCCTAGTGTTGTTTACACATTAATGGTCCCTGTACTAAGCTGCAAGGTTTCATTGATACCATGCTTGTGTCCATGTGAGATGAGTGATGGTGCAACTTACTGTGGAGTCTTGGGGACCTCATATCTCATGGTTTGTTCACTAATGAATTGTGGTAGACTTCCAACCCTTAATTGCATTTCTTCATTTGATTAGCCTAAGTAGGCAGTTTGATTCGTGTTTCAAGCCACATGTAGATGCCAATTATGGATGGGAAAAGAATCGTTGTATATTTTGAGAGATGGAGTTTCTACTTGCTTGCTACCTTTGCCTGGTTTTGCTGTTTGATGCATTTGTCTCTGCACGGGCATTAAAAAGGACCTAAAAACATTTTATTCAGTGTTGAGTATTATTTGTTTTGTTTATTTGTACTTGCACATCTCATTTGTTATCTGGGCATTATATATTTGTCTAATGGGTCATGATATTTCTTGTTGATAGATTGCATTTGTATAGGATCACATTCCTGCTGCAAAATTGAGTGTGAGTGGCTGCGAAAGATCCATGTCGTCTGGCAACTCCAGTTACCTTAGAACATTTGTTGCTTAGCTATGTAGCCCATGAGATGATGAATTAGATTTTTAAAATTTTAAAATTAATTTAAAAATATCAAGATTGATTGATGGTATGTAAAATATGTGTCAAATAATTTAGATTAAAAAAATATAAAAAATAAAAAAATAAAAATTTAATAAATTAAGAAAAAAAGATAGTAAGTATATCATAAAAAAAGTAAGATTTATAATAGTTTGATGCTGTTTTTACATTTACATTTATTTTTTAAGTTTTTATTTAAAAATTAAAATTTACTAATCGTATTCAAATTGAATACATCGTTGAAAATCTTTAATTCTAGCTATTTCAAGCTAGAATATTTATTTTTTTGGGTATAAATCAATCTAATACAATCTTATTCAAGATTAGGATAGTTTTAGAATTCTTAAAATTTGAAATAAAATAATAAAACAGAGTAAAAGATTTAATGATAATCAAATATAAGTTTAGCTCTTTTTATAAGCAAATAAAATTTTAAGAACGCTTTTCATAATAATGGATGAAGTTTTTCTTATTTTTCTCAAGGTGGTTGGAGATTTGAAAAAGTTCTTGAGACGTAGAAGAATTTGAAACAAAAGCTTCTTTGCTTGAATATAATTTTTGCTTATGGTTGAAATTGAATCACACCAATCTCTTATGTTTTTTTTTATTTAAAGCCTTTTAAATCTTCAATAAGTGGAGGAGAGAAATTTGGACAAAATTTGTAGTCATTGAAGACCTTAAAGAAACCATTAAAATCTGCCAAAATAAGAAAAAAATAGCCATTGCAGAAAAATTTTCGTTGCAGGAGTCGACTCATGGCATGGATCGACCTCGAGGTCGACTTCTGAGATAAAATTTAGAAAAATAGTCGTCCTGTATTTTTAGCCTTCGAAACAGCAGAGGTCGACCCTGGGATTGATCCTTGGCACAGAGACGTATACCAAACAGCTCTTTTCAGCATGAGACGACCTAAGGGTTGATCATTTCGCTTTAAATTTGATTTTCTCCCAAAATAAGCATCCAAAAATCATGGAACTGTCTCTAAAGGATTAGAAATCTTCTATACTTGCTCTTCAAGCTCTCAGATCAAAACTTAATAAAATTATGATTTTACTCTTGAAATACAAAAAGTCTTTTTTTTCAAGCCAAATTCATTAGTAATCTTCTCAAATACTTTATAATCATCAAAAATAATTTTTTGGAGCAACAATCACCTCCTTTTTTATGATGACAAAATATTTGAACATAAGCAAACATAAAGCATGTAGAAGCATTGATTGAGGGTTTCAAAAATTTTGAAGGAATATGCTACATCACATACTAGGATATTATATTTAATTATTTGACGAATATGACATCAAAAGTAGTTTGATGATTACTTATAGTCAGGCATTTAAATGATTTACAAAAGTGTTTGACTTATTTATTTCTTTTATCAATTTTACTTCTATTTTATTTCTTTTGTCAATTTTACTTATAGCCTAATTTTATTTACTCTACTTCCCCTTTTTGACATCATCAAGAAAGATCTTAAAGAATTTTAAAATTTAAAAATAAAAATGCCTCTCTCTTAAATTATTTCATATATTTTTCTGTTAGAATAAGAGTTTATAACAAAAACTTTCAATTTACAACATAATGATCATAATGAAATTTAGCCAATTCACAAAAATTTTATTTCACATCATTTAAATGACATTATTATATATTTATATTCAAATAATTATCATAACATCAGATCATCAAAATATATAAGTGCTAAACATGCAAAATATAAAGGTATCAAAAGTATTCATGAGAATTAGGCCATCAAAACATACAAAATTCATGGATACAACTATCCATGACCTAAACAGCTAACAGTACCAATGTCATAAGTTTGATTCAAAAAAAAATATAACAAATTATGACTTGATCAATAACTCATCGAAATAACTAAAGGATACTAGATCATAACCTAATACAAAGATGACTAAACTAAATCTAGTAGAGATCATAGTTGGAAGCATCTGAATCAGATAAGGAATCAGAGATGTGATGGGATGTGTCAAATAATAGATGTATCAAATTTAAAAAATTAAATCAAAAATTTAAAAAATTAAATCAAATTAAATGAATCAGCTTTCCTTTAAAAGCTTATCATTTGAAAAAAAATTTTACAAAAAATTAGCTTAAACTTAAATATCAAAAGCTCTCCCCTTTTTTGAATGAATATGATTCTTTGAACAGATTTTCAAGTATCTACTTTTAAGCTTTAAGATGATTAGAGCTTTTCAAATATTTAAATAATAAAATCAAGTATAATATTTAATTTATTATTTATTTTTTAAAAAATAAATTTCAGTCAATTAAGCTCGAAAAAGATATATATCAGAAATGTATCGAGCAAAACAAAGATAGTATCAGAACAAAAATGATTTTACAAAGATTTCTAAAGATACATTAAAAATTATGTATTATATTTATATTTTTAAATGAGTTTCAAAATTAGAAGTATGTATTAAAATTAATTTTTTTTGGAGTGAGAATATATTTTAAATTAGTTTTAACTTCAATTAATTATCAAAAATAATTTGGCAATCAAATCAATTAAATTTAAACTGAATAATCACATGAAGACTTAAGTTAAAATGATCATAAAACAGTCAAAGTTCATTATCTTTAATTCAAATTAATTAGAATGTTCAGTCAAGGCTAACTAGATAATATTTAACAAATAAACATCTTTCTCATTATTTTTTAAGAGTAAATACTAGAAAAATTATCATATAATATTTTCTTCTTCTCTTTCCATAATTATTATTGGATAAATTTATCTTTTAGCTTTTCTTCACCATTTTGAAAGAACACAATAAATTTAGAATGAATATCTTTTCTCTTTTTTTTAAAAAATTTTATTTATAAACAACATGAATTTAAAACATATTTCTTTCTTTTTGAATAATATAAATATATTAAATAAAATTATTTTGAACTTCAAAGATTCAAGAGAGATGAAAAAATTTTGAAAAAATATAAGATTTTAAGGATTGAAATTTCATTTATGAGAATGATCAACGAAGGTTAGATTTAAGCTTTTTGAGATAGAAAATTTGAGATATAGGCTTAAGATAAAGATTAATGTCATTTTTTTATAGATTTAAGCTTGAAATCATAAAGATGTTTAGGCTAGAAGATCAAGAATTTCTAATTCTCTTCTAATCTCATAGAATTTATCTTCACTCAACGCCTTAGTAAAAATATCAGTCAGTTGATTTTCAGTATAAACATAATTAAAAATTATGTCATTATTTTGAACATGCTCTCTTATGAAATGATATCTTATTTTAATGTGTTTTGACTTAGAGTGTTGGATTGGATTCTTAGTTAGATTTATGACACCAGTATTATCACATCTTATGGGAGTTTTGTTTAGTTTGATACTAAAGTTCTCAAGTTGTTACTTAATCCATAAAATTTGTGCACAGCAACTTTTGGCTGCAATATATTCGGCCTTGACCATAGACAATGCTATCGAATTTTGCTTCTTGCTAAACCAAGGGATTAAGTTAACTTCTAAAAATTGACAAGTTTCATTAGTGCTTTTTTTATCTAATTTACATCTAGCAAAGTCTGCATCTAAATATCCAATTAAATTGATTGATGAATTTTTAGAGTACCATAAATCTATGGATTGAGTTCCTTTTAGGCATTTAAGTATTCTTTTTATAGTATTTAAATATGATTCTTTTGGATTAGATTGAAATCGTGCACATAAACAAACACTAAACATAAAATCTAGTCTACTAGCAGTTAAATATAATAAAGAATCAATCATGCCTCTATAAAGTTTTTTATCAATACTTTTACCTCCTTCATCCTTGTTAAGCTTACATGATGAACTCATGGGGTACCAATTGTTTTGGAGCTCTCCATCCTAAATCTCTTGAGTAGTTCTCTTATGTACTTGCTTTGAGTGATGAAGATCCTTTCTTTTGTTTGTTTGATTTGAAGTTCGAGAAAGAATATTAGTTCACCCATCATGCTCATCTCAAACTCCCCCCGTATGAGCTTAGCAAAATCTTAACATAAAGTTTCATTAATAGATCCAAATATAATGTCATCAACATATATTTGTATTACTAAGATGTCATCATGATTTCTTTTAATGAAAAGGGTTATATCTACATTTCTTCTTGAAAATCCGTTATTAAGCAAGAATTTACTTAGTCTTTCATACCAAGCCCTAGGTGCTTGTTTTAAACCATATAATGCTTTGTTTAATCTAAAAATATAATTTAAAAAAGTATGATTTTCAAAATCGAAAGGTTGTTCTACATAAACTTTTTTGACAATATATCCATTTAGAAAAGCACTTTTAACATCCATTTGAAATGGCTTGAAATTCATAAAATATGCATAAGCGAATAAAAGTCTAATTGCTTCTAGTCTAACAACAAGTGCAAATATTTCATCAAAATCAATTTTTTTTTCTTGATTATAATCCTTTGCAACTAATCTTACTTTATTCCTAATTACATTTTTATTTTCATCCAATTTATTTCTATATATCCATTTTGTATCAATTATTGGATAATTTTTAAGTCTTGATACTAAGGTCCATACATTATTTCTTTCGAATTGATTAAGTTTCTCTTGCATTGCATTTATCCAATTATAATCTTTTTCGACTTCATCAATGGTTTTAGATTCAAAATGAGAAACAAATGCAAAATGATTATATGTATCTCTAAGTGAAGAGCGAGTTTTTACCCCATGTGTAGGATCATCAATAAGTAGTTCTTTGGGATGATTGTGAACATACCTTAATTCTTTTGGAAGATGATTTGTACCTTAAGGTTGTTCATGTTGTCTTTCATCCTCAATTTCTTGCTTGTCTTCATGATTCTTTTTATTTTAAATTGTTGAATTCTTTAGGGTGATCTTCTTTAATCCTTCTATAAGAGGATCTGCATCATCAATAATTGGTTCTTTTGTTAAAAACTCTAAAAGCTTTACTAGAAGAGAAGTAACCAGAAGAATAGCTTCATCAGATTTTGCATTAAATTTACCTAATTTTTCTTTACCATTGTTCAAAACAAAACATTGACAACCAAAAACATGAAAATATGCAATGTTATGTTTTCTTCCTTTCCAAAGCTCATAAGATATTTTCTTTAAAATTGGTCTGATTGAGGCACAGTTTAAGATGTAACATGCTGTGTTAATTGCTTTCGCCCAAAAGTATCTTGAAAGGTTGCTTTCACATAGCATAGTACGGGCCATTTCTTCTAGAGTTCTATTTTTTCTTTCTACTACTCCATTTTGTTGGGATGTTCTAGGTGTTGAAAAATTATGGCTAATTTCTTTTTCATCATAAAATATTTTAAAATCTTAATTTTTAAATTCGGTTCCATGATCACTTCGAATGCTTTGAATTGAAAATCCTTTTTCATCTATAATTTTTTGATAAAATTTTGTGAAAACATGAAAAGTTTCATCTTTATATGCCAAAAAAAAAATCCATATAAAACGTGAGTAGTCATCGATAATTATAAAACCATAACATTTTCCACCTAAGCTTGTTGTTTTTGTAGAAACAAATAAATCCATATACAAAAATTCTAATGGCTTAGAAGTTGAAATAATATTCTTAGATTTGAATGAAATTCTTATTTATTTACATAGTTGGTATGCATCATAAATTTTATCTTTTTCAAAGTTTAATTTTGGTAAATTGGTAACTAATTTCTTTTTGATAAGCTTTAAAAGTGAATGCATATTAATGTGTGCAAGCTTACGATGTCAAATCCAACTAATCTTATTAATTTTGCCATTCATAGCTACTAAATATTGCATGTTTATCATAGAAAGATCATTCAAATCTACCATATAAACATTACCATGCCTATGACCAATAAACTTAATATCATCATCATTAGAACTAATTACAATGCACAATAAAGATTCAAAAACAACTTTGTAACCCTGGTCACAAAGTTGACTAATACTTAAGAGATTATATTTTAAACCATCTACTAATAAAATATTTTTAATATACTTGAAGGGAGTGATACCGATATTACTTATACCAATAATCTTTCCTTTGCCATTGTCTTCAAATATGACCATCCCTCCATTTTTAGCATCAAGTGTGATAAATTGGGACTCATCACCGATCATGTGTCTTGAGTATCTACTGTCAAGATACCATCTTCGATTTTTTTTTTTTGATACAAGATATACCTACATACAAAATCAAGTCCTTACTCTAGGTACCCAAGTTTTCTTGGATCCTTTAAGGTTAGTCACAATAGTTCCTTTTGGAACCCATATTTTTTTTATATTTGAATTGTTAGAAAAGCATGTATAAGATTTGTGTCCTAGTTTACCACATTTAAAGCAAGTAACATTTAAAAATTTGTTGCTTTGTAAATTTATAAAAATATTTTTCAAAAATTTTTGTTTTCTTAGGGGGTTATAGCCTAGACCAGTCTTATCATAAACGGTCTTTTGATTTTCAAGAATCATATGAAGTTTATTTGAACTCAAAGTAAATTTTTCAACTATCGATTTTAAATTGTTGATTTTATTTTTCAAGTTTAGATTCTCTTGAGTTAAGACTATTTTTTCACTTTGGATAGCTTCATTTTCTTTTAGCAAGACTTGATTTTTTAATTTTAGTTTCTTATTTTTAGTTCCTAACTTCTTTAAATTATCTACTAAATCATAGAAGGCTTCTTGAAGTTCTTCGAATGTAAATTTTTTTGAGATTTCAGTACTTACCTCATTCTCATGTGCCATAAGGCACAGGTTGGTTTGTTCATGGGCTTCTTCCTCTTCGGAGCTTGAATCGTCATTATCACTCTATGTTGCTACCATAGTCTTTTTCTTGTATTTTTTGAGAACCTTTTTAAGTTGAGGACATTCAGACTTAAAGTGCCCTGGCTTCTTATATTCATAGGAAATAAGAGGCTGCTCCCTATCCTTTTTTTTGCTATGCTCCCCTTTGGTAGGTAGCCTTTTTCTCATCCCTTATTTTTTCTTCAAAAATCTCTTGAACTTTCTTGCGATGAGGGCTATTTCTTCATCTTATTCTTCATCTTTCATTTCATCGGATTCCTCATCTTGTTGAGTGGTAGATTTAAGGGCTATTGTCTTCTTTTTCTTGACATCTTCTTCTTGATGTTGTTTCATGCTTAGCTCGTGCGTCATTAGAGATCCTAGAAGCTCCTCCAAGAATAAAACATTAAGATCTTTGGCTTCTTGGATTGCAGTCACTTTGGCCTCTTATGTCCTTGGCAAAGATTTAAGAATCTTCCTCATAAGGTCACTATTAGAATAAGACTTGCCAAGACTTTTAAGACCATTTATAATATCCATAAATCTAGTAAACATTACAGTTATTGACTCATTATGCTCAATTTTGAAAAGTTCATATTTGTGCACAAGCATGTTAATTTTTGACTCCTTAACTTGATTTGTGCCTTCATGAGTTACTTCTAACCTATCCCATATTTTCTTAGCCGGCATGCATGTTGAAATATGATTAAATTTATTAGCATCTAGGATATAATATAAAACATTCATGGCTCTTGCATTGAGTTGAGCCATTTTTTTATCAATCTCATTCCATTCCTTTTCGGATTTGATTGATTCCTCACTATCAATTATCTTAGTGGGTGTGTGGTCCATTAACTATGATACTCCACATATCATAGTCAAGTGCTTGTATGAAAATTCTCATCCGAGCTTTTCAATAGGTATAGTTTGTCCCATTGAAAAATGGAGGTCGGTTTGTGAACTGCCCCTCGGCTAGAGAAATACTAACTTGGGTTGCTATAGATCTTTAGCTCTTTAATGGTTAAATTAAAGTAGAGCTAGAGCACCAGGCTTTGATACCACTTGTTGCCCAGCTATGCAACCCAAGAGGAGGTGAATTGGATTTTTAAAATTTTAAAGCTAATTTAAAAATATTAAGATTGAATGATGATATGCAAGACGTGTGTGTGAAGCGATTTAGGTTAGAAAAAATATAAAAGATCAGAGAGCAAGAATTTAACAAACTAAGGAAAGAAAGATAGCAAGCACACCACAAAAAATAAGATTTATAGTGGTTCGGTGCTTTTCTTGTACCTACATCCACTCCCCAAGCTCCTACTTGGGAATTAAAATCCACTAACCGTATTCAAACTGAATACACCGTTGGAAACCTCCAATCCTAGCTATCCCAAACTAGAATACTTATTTCCCATGTATAAGTCAACCTAATACAATCTTATTCAATGTTAGGATCAACCTTCCCAAGTTTTGAAATCCTCCCAAAACTTGAAACAAAACAGTAAAACAGAATAAAAGATTTAATGATAATCAAATATAAGTTTAGCTCTTTTTGTGAGCAAATAAAATCTTAATAGTACTTTTTACAATGATGGATGAAGCTTTTCTGATTTCCCTCAAGGTTGTTGGAGATTTGAAAGAGCTCTTGAGAGATAGAAGAACTTGAAACGAAAGCTTCTTTGCTTGAAGATAACTTTTGCTTAGGGCTGAAATTGAATTACACCAATTTCTTATGTTTTTCCCTATTTAAAGTCTTTTAAATCTTCAATAGGTGGAGGAGAGAAATCTGGATAAGATTTGTAGTCGTTGGAGACCTAAAAGAAACCATTAAAACATACCAAAATAAGAAAAAATAGCCGTTGTAAAAAAATTTCTATTGCAGGAGTCGACTTATGGCACAGGGTCGACCTCGAGGTCGACCTCTGAGACAAAATCCAGAAAACAACCGTTATATTTTTTTAGCCTTTAGAACAGTAAAGGTCGATCCTTGGCATAGAGACAGCATGCCAAACAGCCTTTTTTAGCAAAGGACGACCTAGGCATCGATATTTTTCGCTTCAAACTTGATTTTCTCCCAAAATAAGCATCCAAAAATTATGGGACTGCCTCCAAAAGATTAGAAATCTTCTATACTTGCTCTTGAGGCTCTCGGATCAGAACTTGATAAAATTATGATTTTGTTCTTGAAATACATAATTTTTTTTTTAAAATCAAATTTATTAGTAATCTTCTTAAATATTTTATAATCATCAAAATTAATTCTTGGAGCAATAACATTGATGCTTAATATGGATAAGAAAGAAGCTTGTTATTTGGTGGGAACCAAACTGATGTAGAATTATTGCAAATCTAGCTCCGGCTTTGCAGAGAGCAGAGGATTTTGGTTCCAGGCTCAACAGAATGCTACGAGTTTTAGTAGTTTTTGTTTGGACGTAGGTTTAACATATTGGACCTGGAGGTTGGTTTATGGCCAACCGGACCCGGCCTCCTGTATTAATTGTTAGCATTTTCGTGTGCAGGTTTGGAGGCATGCGTTGTAGAGTTCCGATTCCATTCACATATACAACCGCTCAGTCTGATTTTATGTAAATTCGTCTTCACTGGAGACCATTGGAAATATCAAATAATAAATGAATAAATAGAGCACACCATCTCTTCAACAAGCAAACAGAAATTCTTCATTTATATTTTGCCAGTCTGTATCTTTTTCCCGACTAGCTTACCGGTGACAGAATTTACAAGACCTGCGTACTTTTATTATCAAAATAAACTTCCTCTTTATTACGGTAATAACATTTTTTTTTTTTTTTCCTCTCGTTTTTGTACTAATACAGGTTACTATGATCTTATAATTTCAGCCACGATAGTTTGTCGTCTGAATACGCAAGTATATGCGTGGGCTTTTTACATTCACATTAATTTCTCTCTCTTTTAGTTAAATGGAGTAAAAAGTTCATATCTTCCAGGTGTAGATCTGATCAGCCATGTAGTCGGGTTGCGAGGAGAGCTATACTATCCTCAGGTAATGGGTTGTATGAATACATTTAGTGGTCTTTTTGGAGGTGTTGTCACGTAAGCAAGTTGGAGAATGATGGGCCTGCCATAAAAGTGATCCAAATCAAATAAGCCATGATACAATAACGAAGAGAAATAATATGTGGTGACATAATATGCCAAGGAATGCCTTTATATGCATCATTATTATTATTTGTATTATTTTTCATTTTGAAGACAAGCCCCTCCACTTTGTATTTTCAGAAGAAAAACTATCAGCCAATGGTCGTGGCAACTCTTTTTGAGCGCAGCAGTTGTATGGCAAAAGTTGTGAGGGCGATTCATCAATTCATAACCCTAGTTTATATTCGAATTTCCTTTGGTCATACTAAAATAACAAATGAGATGCGGTATATGTATTAATTTGTTCGAGCTCGATCCACTGCCAATGCTTTGTTTCTCCTCTCTCCAATCGCCAATGCCGACTTCGATTCGCCGATTTCCCTTCCAATCTTGGAAATGAGAACTCGGTTTGTGTCTTGCTTTCTAGGAAAGAAATTTTGAAAGAAAAGGAAAAGGCCATCATTTTTGCCATCTAGACAGTCTGGAAAAGCCGTTTGATCCGGAGCTCGCAAACCCTTCGTTCGGTCTCTCTCAGTTCGCTCGGATTCAGAGAACCCACCTCTTTGTCTTCCTTTAAACAAAGTGAGAGAATAGACAAGAAGGAAAAAGGAACAGGGGTCTGAGTCGATTCCCTTGGCCCTCACCCTCCCACGTCCAATATTCTTCCATCTTCTCAGGATTATATAATAATACCTTTTTTTTTATTAACAAAAAGGCTATCTTTAATCTTCCTTCATTCCAACCTGAGCTCCTCTGATTTCGCCGTCGCCGCATCGCGTTCGTTTCTCCATCACAGGAGGAGCCGCCGCAGCCGCCATGGACGGCGAGGAGGCCCCCAATACCGAGCAGCAGCAGGATGAGCGCGTCTACCTCGTCCCCTACCGGTGAGTAGCACCCCCACCCCCTCCGCGAATAACCACAATCAGCATTTGGATCGATGATGGAATCGAATGATGGATCTCATCTCTCCATGTTGGATCGAATCGATCAGATGGTGGAGGGAGGCGCAGGCGCAGGAGCGGGAGGTGGGAGGCGGGATCCCGTACACGGCATCCCCCGCCCCCTCCTCCTACAGCGGACCCATGAAGATCATCAACACCATCTTCAACTCCGATCTCGTCTTCACCCTCCAGCGCTCCACTAACACCTCCGACGACCACCAAAATAATTCTAGGCCGCAGCGGCAGCGGCAGCAGCAGCATGACGATGCCGAGCAGGGCTGCTGCTCCACCCGGAGCAGCTACGCTCTCCTCCCCGCCGATATGTGGCACAGAGCGCTCAGGCGGTAAGACAACGCCCAATGCTTGTCTTGGGTTTATCTAATCTTTTAACTGCTGCTGCTTGTCTAAATGGCAATGCACGTTAATTGGTTGAGTTTGGTGTCTCCTCGAGTTTCTCTTAACTTTCTTTGGGGTAGCTGCTCGAATTGCTTATATCTGTTTAGCTCTGGAATTAGATGATATTTGTGATCACGATTAACCCTACCACCCCTCCCCTCTTACACAACCCCTCCTCTTATATATATATATATATATATATATATATATATATACTTTAATTGTTGTTGCTTCTATTTCCTCCTTTCTGAAAATTTCCATCTCTAGGCGCAATGATGGTGCTGGTCTGAGAAAAGAGAGTGATGGGAACTCATCCTTCGAAGAAGATGCACCAGTTGATGTTTATCCTTTGAAGCTTAGGATCTCTGTTATTCGGGACACCTGTATAATGACTGTAAAGATCACCAAAAAGGTCTGCGCCCACTACCCTTATTGATAGTTTCTTACTTAACCATGCCGATCCTGGACCGCCCACTTGATACGATCACAATATAAAAACAATATTTGTATGCGCTTTTCATTGGTGGAAAGTTTTAGTTTAATGACATGAGTATGGAATGTACCATGCCATACAAACCATTTGTACCTTTCGAAGTTAATGTGTAATCTTGCCTTATGCATTCATTATTTACTTCCTCTTCTGTTGGAAATGTCCTGAAACTTTAATTTCCCATTATTGTTGTTGCTGTTAGCAACATTGTGATGCAGCAGCAGCAGCAGATGTGGTAGCTAATTTTGTTCAATGCTTCTTAGGAGGTTGCTACAACTAAAATTAATAAATTTTGGTAATGGGATACATTGAGATAGGAGTCACACAAACTTATCCACTTGTTAGCAGTGGCGTAGTCCCATAAAAAAACTTTTCTTTGCTCTCGCTCACTGAAATATATGTGCTCTCTCAGGACAATGCAAATGAAAATTACAAAAAGGCATGCAAGATCTTCACTGTTGATTCTGAAATGGTATGTTGCTACACGAACTAGGCATTTATATTATTCCCTGAAATTTTTTTAGCATAACAAAGTTGTTTACTTGTTTTTTTGCATCTTTTTATCGAAACTAGGTCTGCATCTGGGACTTCTCTGGGCAAACAAATCTTATAATTATGAATGAATGGAATAGGATGTCTCAAGATGGTCAATGTCAGGCAGATAATGAGGTATGACTTATTGTAAGATATGCCCTTGATATGAACTCAAAAAGAAGATTATTTGCATGCACTACTCTTTTTTGCACTTTCAATTGGTGGTTTTCATAAAAGAAAATGTTCTCATATAGGAAAACCTTTTGCAACTTGAATTTCAAATAAGGAATACATGTATCATTATTTTTCTTCAGCATTTTGCTCTTGAGCCTGTACCTTTGGAGAATTTTAGATGCCTCTTTCGTGCAAAGGAAACAATTTACTCAATTTATGTGTCAGTCAACTTGTTTGTTTCAATTCAATAGTACCATAATTCTAAGATCTTATTCAAGAAGAATCAGCTGTATTGCTAATGCATCTGACTGATGATGCCTAATGTACTAAATTCAGCAACTATTGATTTCTTTATATGATGAGTGGTGTGCACTTATGCAACAAGTACATACTAAGTATATGATTTGAATGGGCATCATTACATCGAGGGTCATCTTGAGAGCTTGTTTCATGATTGATTCCGAAGTGGTTATTTTGTTGCAGAAAAGTCTCCATGAATATAAGATCCCTTGGTGGACATGCTTATATCTTGTACCAAGGGTCTAACATCCTTAATGGGGAGGCATGCAGGATTGTTGACTGTAATGGTTTTGTTGTCTTGGATAGCTGGTTATATAGGAGATGAAATTGTTTTCATTTTTAAATTGGTGAAAATAGATATGCATGAGTGTGGTTCTTTCTTTGGATATTCCTTACCATTGTCCATGTACCTAGACATTTACCAGATAAAAATAACATTAGAAATAATACCAAATTTTCCTATTCTCTCTTGCACCCTTGCTTCTTTAACATATTGAAGAAGACTGAAGATGCAAGCTACTTATGTTAGAATTAAAGGAGAGTATTAGAGATCTATGTTCATCTGTATGCTGTCTTGATCTACTAGGCTTTTTGTTTTTTGGAACTTATGTCCAAGTCATAACTGGGGTCTTCTTCTTTAAGTACTCATGGTTTTTCAGATCTATCTGGTAGTAACATTTTTTCCAGAAATTACAAGGAAACTTTATTGGCTTATGGGATCATTCTTTTAGAATTATAGGATTTTAACCTGCAGCTGGTTTGAAACAAACAAGAGAACTGGTGCATTCTAGGTTTATGTAGATCTACTTTGGTGTTGCATATACTTATCTTGCAATTTAGCATCATTTGCTGGATGAGTACTTGAGCATTAGGAATGTAGATTTTTGAGTGATGTTCAAGTTTTTAGGTTCTTTAGATTTGAGATATGCATGTTTGACAAAGGTCAAAGCATACAATATGTTTAAAATAATGAGGATTTCTCTATCTGGTACACTGACTATGACTTTGCATTGTCTTTTCCATTTCTCATTTGGAAGTATATTACCATCACCTCCTTTTTGAGTATCTTTTCCTTAAATGAGATCAAATATTAAGGTCATCTGGAGAAGAACTGGTGCTCTTTATGAATGAAAAAGAATCAATGACATTTAAATTTAATAGATCACTGGTGTTGATTTTGCATGAATTATCTGTTCCTCAAGGATAAGCCCTTTTATCTGGAATTTTATCTAAACTTTAGTGTACAGTGCTGCACTAGCAACATGGGTATTACTTTATTTCATTTGGAATTTTACTTCACCCTTTCATTTCAAGCATGCGTAGGAGTTTTATGTGTATGCACATCAATGTCCATATGTGCAATGTAGCTGTCTATGTCAGCCGATATGCATGTGTCTATACACTGGCTGGATGCTTTGTTGCTTAAGTTGTTGGACTTCTTTTGTGATTGCATGGCAGTTGGCGCATGCAGGACTCCAGGCAGGCCAAGCAGGATACTCTGCCTGAACTGCATCTCCCCCATCATGTAGGCCAATCAACACACAGCCATAGAGGAAGCCAAATGGCATTGGCCATGGAGGATCCACACTCACATACAAATATTCAGAAATGTGTGAAATTATCTTAAATATTTTGAGAAGTTACAAAAGAACCTGGTGTACGCAGATTGATTAGGATTCTTTGATATGTTCTAGGTGCCACAATGCTTTAGGAAGGCGCTCATGCTTTAGCCTAGCCTTTCTCACTGCTCTTGAAAGCATTAGCTAGGGGCTCTAGTAGACTAGACCTGTCTCGTTTCATTTGGTCTTCTGGGACATTCTTGTCAGTTCACAGAAGTGGCACATGTGTGCTTTCCAGACAACAGCTGGCTGCTTAATGCTGTATAATGTAGTTTTTAAAGAAGAATTAGTTAAAAAAGAAAAAAAAATGTACATGTGAAACTCTTTTTGGTTGATTGTTTCTCTCCTGTTGGTCAACTATGAGATCGTGTGTTTCATATTGGTTACTTGTTTTAACTTAAATTCTTTTAATGCTTCTATCTTTGCAGATTTTTCTGGAGATTCAAGTGTATGACTTGGCAGAATTAAGGACCTGTAAAAATGAAGGCAAAAAAGGTGACTTGGCGCTGCAGCAATCTAGGACAACAAGGTCCTCTTGTACCGCTTCACCTGTGAGCAATGGCAGCTTGGAACATAAGGACTCCAATTTTTGTTTTAGTGGAAAATGTACAGGAGTTGGTTCTCTAGGGTTAACAGGACTGGAGAATCTCGGAAATACATGCTTTATGAACAGTGCAATCCAGTGCCTGGCTCACACACCAAAGCTTGTTGAATATTTTCTTGGAGATTACACTAGAGAAATAAATCATCACAACCCACTGGGAATGAATGTAGGTTTACACTTGCTGGTAGCTTCATCTTATGCTACTATGTAATCTTGCGATTGCATGATAGTTTCTTTTCTTTTCTGTTTAAGCAATTGGTTTTCATGTTGTTAGAAGTTTCATATTTATGGTTAGAAAAGCTGTCTTCCAGAGTTTGAAGTATGATGTTTCTTGACAGGGTGAGATTGCTTTAGCATTTGGAGAACTTTTAAGGAAGTTATGGGCTTCAGAAAAAACTCCAGTGACCCCGCATGTTTTCAAAGGAAAGCTTGTTTGTTTTGCTCCCCAATTTAGTGGGTTCAGCCAACATGATTCTCAAGTAAGTGAAATTTCCTGTTTCAGAAAACTGTTAAGTTTATGCTATAAATAACAATTTTTACTTTAAATGTCAAAACCAAAATTAGGAGATCGGCTAGTTAATTTTTGGTTGCTTGTAGGAACTTCTTGCTTTTCTGTTAGATGGGCTTCATGAAGATCTGAATTGTGTCAAATGCAAGCCGTACAAAGAAGCTAAGGATGCATGTGACCGTCCAGATGAAGAAGTAGCAGATGAATACTGGGAAAATCATTTGGCTCGAAATGACTCCATTATAGTGGATATTTGCCAAGTGAGTGTCTTTTGTTTCCATGTTCTTATAACCTGCATGTATCATGCCTTTTCGTTCAGATGTCAAATAGATATTTACCTTTTTGCTCCTAAGTCTTTAGTCATTACTTGTAATCTTTTCTTATGGCAATCTTTTGCAGAGTGAGTTAATTAAAGTATTTTCTGGATACAGTTTCATGAGCCTTCATGTTGAATGGCCTTGCATTTTGTGCCTCCTGTTCTAGGATTATTTTGAACTTGGTGTTCGGTCTTCAGAGTTTCTTTCTTTTTTCCTTGCCAATCTGATTTTTTTTTTTTTTTTGTGTGAATTATTTGAGTTAATGACAGGGTCAATACAGGTCAAGATTAGTATGTCCTGTCTGCAACAAGGTGTCTGTTACCTTTGACCCATTTATGCATTTATCTCTCCCCCTTCCGTCAACAACAATGCGGACAATGACCGTTACAGTCTTCAGCACAGATGGTAGTTCAGTGCCATCTTCATATACTGTGAATGTGCCCAAGTATGGAAAAAGCAGGGATCTTATTCATGCTTTAAGTATTGCCTGTTCATTGAGGGATGATGAGAGCCTATTGGTTGCTGAGGTACATTTTGTGTTGCTTGACAGGTTCTGCTGCATGCAGCCATAGTGACTGCCTATGTGGGTGTTTTCTTGTTTTCTGAATAATTAATTTACAAGAAAAGCCTTCTGCAGGTATACTCTAACCGCATTATTCGTTACCTTGAGGATCCTTTGGATTCACTGTCGTTGATTAGAGATGGAGATCGGCTCGCAGCATATAGGCTAGTCAAAGATTTTGAAAATCTTCCCTTGGTGGTGTTTACACACCAGCCCTTGAAAGAGTAAGCTTATTAATCATTACATTTATTTATTTAATTTTATTACTGGTTATACTTTGCCAATTCATTACTTTGAAATTATCTTGCCATTTCCCCCCTACTTGTAACCTCAAACTGTTACGTAAACTTAACTCATTCTAGTGATAATGCAATCTTGGTGTATGAAGCCTGGATGCAGCAGCCTCTGCGCATGCGAACAGATTTTTCTCAGTCTGGAATTTGGCTTTGTGCTAGATAATGCATATGCATATATGGTTGATGTGGCTGCCAGAGTTCAAGCTTGTAGATTGGAGGCTTGGGGACTGAGATGATCTAGTGATGATCAAGGACTTTAGTTGAGTCAGTTGTCTTAGTTGATCGAAACATTTTTCTTCTTGGTCCTTACTTTTATTGTTTGAGTGTTTAGATGAATTCATGTAACTTTTAATCGATTTCTTTTATTTTGAATCACCACAAGTTATTTGGGAATAAAATATTGTCTAATTTTTTTTTAATTTTTACTTGGTAAACAAATTACTTGAGCAGGAGGAATGCTGAACATAATTAGTTTACATGTGGAGAGATGTTTTGATCACAAGCCACTTTTAGGTCATTTGTAAATATTGGTGCGTCCTCTACAACGAGGTTGACATAGTATTCATGAATGGAGGCACCCTTCTCTTCATTTGAGTCATCCTTCAGGTGATACAAAGTTTGGATGTGAGGCCCTCTATAGCTAGATCCAGTTACCATATCTCTTTGTCCTCGATCTCTTTTCTCTGAGGCATGAGGTCCAATCACAGTATGAGAATGCCCTGGAGTGTCTGGATCTTTCCATCTTCCTTTCCATACGATGCTTTTTATAATTTTTTTTTCTACATTTTCTCTTATGTTTTTGATCTAACTCCTGGGGTGAGTCTGGATCTTTCCATCTTCCTTTCCCTTCAATCCTTTTCATATTTTTTTCCTCCACATTTTCTTCTGTTTCTATAAAACCATCTCTTTTTTATTTTAAGCAATTGCCTCATGCCCTTAAGGATAACTTATGAAAGTTTGTCTCTTCTTGCATTTTTTATGTGGAAATTAGTGATGACCTCTTATTAACTACCAAAATTAGAAGACAGAATAGATGTTTCTCTTAAGTAGTTTTGTCTGATGTTGTAGTACGTGGATTCTGGATTTTAATACACATTTTGGTATTCAAGTATCTGCTTAGAGCTTTATAAGAATTCTAACGTACATCAATATCAGATAAAATCAGGCCAAATTTTGATTTAAAACTTTAATCACATTGAAGTGCATGACTTAGTAAAGTATGCCATGCTAGAATCTATCTCCGGGAAGCGTGGTACAGTATCCAAGTCTAAGCACAAAATTTATGCATGTATTTTTAGGAAGATCATGCCAAATTTACATAGGGTAAATCTTAGGAGCTTAGGCTTCAAGCCTTTGTTTTATTCTGCTTAGCTAAGTTTACCCTTTCCAAATATTGTTGATATGGATGTATGTGCTATTCTGGATTCTCGTCTGGAAGATCTTTATTTGATACATTTCTGTTGACAGAGACAGGTGACCTGAATAAATTTTATGCACATTGCAATGAAAGAGGAGTACTGAAAAATGCGAGATTCTTTCGTTGCAGTTTTTCTCCGATGTACAAGAAACTTTTGAAGATTATGGTCCGGAGAAAACATTGTCTTTTGTTATGCAACTGCTAAGAAGTAGGGCCGAGTTGGTATCAGAATAAGCCCCCCGCCATCCTAGCCCCAAACACACACACGCAAAAAGAAGAAGAAGGAAAACTAGAAATGAATAAACAAACGTAATGGCAGGAATTTCAGGTTTATCCATTTGAACTATTCTTTGCTTGATACCAACTCGGTGTTTTTAGATAGGACTGACTGGTCTATTCATGATATAATAATATCACTTTACTGATAGGTCATATATATATAGCTAGGCATTATGAGGTTGCAAAGTAGTTGGACGATAGGATCTATGATGAGCCAAATCCAATTTTTACAAAATCATATTTTTAGCTGGAATTCTTTTATTTTTGTTTCTTATCATATTTGTAGAGTTATCTGATCTTAAATAGCTCCACAATATATTAATATTTTTCTTAAGATTATTTTATGTTCTAATAGTGTCCACTAACATCTTCAATCTTTATGTTGAATGTTGCTATCATCATAGAACATCATTACTGCAATGGACCTATCAGTTCCATTATTGGAATGTTCATATCATAGCTATCAGAGGCAGACGGGGCCAGCCAACTGGACTGGAAACTGGGTTACCTGATCATGGTTTGGTTCGACATCCTTGGTTCAACCTGCTGAAACCTATCTGGTTACACTCAACCTGGTGACTTTCAGTGAACCGGGTGAAACCCTTGTGATCCGTTTCAATTAAAGAATGCCTACCAAAATAACTGGGTAAAACGGGATGCAAAAGGTGGATTGAATTGGTGACCTGTGATAGGTAGGCTTGTTCTTTTGACCAAGGAGATCCATCCCTGAAGTTGTAATACGATTCTGATAAAAATTACTTAACTACTTATTATAGTATATAATATAAATATTTTAAATTTTTATTATCTCCTTGTCTGACTGTTTGACCTGGTGGTTGGACTGGCAAACTGCTGATCTGGCCTCTGGGCTAGGTCAATGTCCAGTTTGGTCTTGAACTTCTGATAACTATGGTTCATATTGTTATTCTTTTCCTTGGTCAAGTAGACTAATGATCATGATCGTCTGTATAGATATCAATATGTAATTTATTGAATGTGATGGTATGTAATTTTAGATATAGCTTTTAGCTCCCCCCAATGTAGTATGAGAATCTAAAGAGCATGCTGACAAATCAAATTGTTATCAAAATGTATTTTTACATACAGATCTATGTAAGTCATTATTGGATTAGTTATTGGGTTATTGGTGGACTTGGTCATGTTCCCATCTGATTCACTACACTTATCCAGTCTAATATTGGGATCAAACACAAAATTTTTCAAGCGATCAGGTCAGATTATCATGTCATTGGGTGCCATTGACATCTCTAGTAGAAAATATAGTGCATATTTTGCTGATTATATCCAGATTATGCTTTGTTAAGGAGCTTTATCTTAAGATTTTTTTTTGTTCTCAGCTAGCAGATTTGTGATATCATTTTTTTTTGTCTTAATTTAATTCTCTGCTATATGAACTTATGGTATCATCTTTTCTGACTTCTGAGTTTTGTCTGAATTTGATTCCTTTGCTAGATGCATCATATATATTTGTTAATTGATTTTTTCTGATCAGACTATGTACATCCAGGCAGTACCTTCATAGTATATCAAGTCCACGTTGGAAAGCATTTGGTGTCCCTCTTATAGCAAGCACATCAAGCGTTATATGTGGATTAACAATTTGCGACCTGTACTTGAAGTTGCTCCAACCTTTTCTGAAATCAAAAGTTGCTGTCTTAGATGTTGATCAAGATGATGGCAAAAGTAGTTCTTCTAGTGAAGTTACTGAGATGGACATGGGCTCCCACATGGAAGATTTTGAAGCCACGGCTGATGTTGCAGAGGAGGAAAAAGATTTCATGGATGAATTTCAGTTTTACCTCACTGATGAAAAGTGCCAAGTGATGCATTCCAAGATAGAAATGAGTGAATCAATTTTACAAGCAGGGTTGCATAAGCAATTGCATGTGCTTGTCTGTTGGCAAGACAAAGCAATGGGACGGTATAATATTTCCCTTCTCAATTTCTTACCTGAGGTGCACAAGTCTGAACTCTTTGCGGAAAGACCTCAAGAATCTGTTTCTCTATATGCATGCCTTGAAGCATTTTTGAAGGAGGAACCGCTAGGACTGGAAGACATGTGGTCAGTATACTTTGAATATCTTTTATTTTAAAATTTTAGTTTCAGAAACAATCCTATACAGCAAAAGTAGACCTCTAAGGAAAATGACAATTAAGAGAGAGGTGTAATGATAATTTAATTCTATTGTTATGATTTATGAGTAAAGGATTCTTGAAGATAGATGAGATATGGTGTGTTGTTTGCATATGTTATAGATACTGAGAGAGTGTCTTGGATCCTCCAAAGTGTTGTCTGCACAAATAACCAATTTTTTTTGAGTTTATATGCATATAAAAATTAAGCACTGATATTATGTTGCTATATAACAGTAATATTCAAGAAAAAAATGAATTCATAAATAAGTGAAACATCTTCCATGCAACCATCATCACTTGGTATATAAATCTGTATATGTAAGTTCTCATCAATGAAACCCTAGGAAGAGTTGTTAATCTTGGAGCCAGCATGTTCGTATAAGCTGTTTAGCAAAACTGGTATGCATTAATATCCTATAATATAGCATACCTGTCTCTATCTGCTGACCTCCTGTTGCTTTTAGTGACCATATTTTTCTATGCCAGATGGTGATGATTGCTAAACTTGAAGCCGAACAACCATGGTTGTTTTATCCTTTCTATAATACAGTTACATTGTTTTCATGGAAGCCTCTAATATGTTTTTCCCTAACTTATTTGGAAGCATGGCTTCTTAAAATCCTCCAGGACAGATTAGTAAATTGATCATTGTAATAGCTTGTCAATTTAGCTGTTACCCTTTGGCCTTTCCTGACTCAAAGAAAAGCAATTTCTGATAGATTGCTGGCATGTTAAATGTAATTCTAATGTTAAATTGTTCTTTTATTTTATAGTGGTTGATCAGATTCCTCTTAATTGTTTCAGCAATAAAAACTGTTAACCTTTCTGTTGCAGGTACTGCCCAAGCTGCCAGAAGCATCAGCAAGCTAGTAAGAAGCTAGACCTTTGGAGGCTACCGGAAATCCTTGTTATTCATTTAAAAAGATTTTCTTACACACGGTTCACAAAAAACAAGCTGGAAACGTTTGTAGACTTTCCTGTCCATGACTTGGACTTGTCGCCGTATATTGCTAATAAGTCTCCACGGCCATCCGATCATTATGCATTGTATGCTGTCAGCAATCACTATGGGAACATGGGAGGTGGTCACTACACTGCATATGTTTATGTAAGTAGCATTTTAACTTGCTTGAGATTTCATTTTTGCAAATTCCAATTGCTTAAGTGCATTTGGCAAGATGTTCATTTCTGCAATGCTTGTGTCATCTGAATTGTATTTAACATTCATACTTTTCATCCCCAAAATGAATTTATTAGATTTTCCATTTGATATGAATGTGAAAATGCAGAAATTTTTTTTTTTCTCTTACTATGCTGACACCCAAGTTTTCCTTGCAGCATGAAAGAGAGGAGAGGTGGTATGATTTTGATGACCGCCATGTTCTTCCCGTATCCGAGGACAATGTAAAGTCATCAGCTGCATATGTTCTTTTTTACAGGAGAATTCAACCCAACAACTCAGATCCCTGGGCTACGCCATTACTGTAGTTCTAACCATGGTAGAGCATCGAGGTCAAGTTGCTTGTATATTCTGGTGCCTGAACAGATGCATTTAGTTGTACAAGATTTTTGTAGCAATACCTACTCACGTGTATCTTGACAAAGTAACCTTGGTTTTTGCGGGGGATGATCAGACTAACAGAACTTGAAGCAAATTAGCAATTGAGGAATGGGCTGGAAGTTCAGTAGGTATGACACATAGCACACTTAGAAGTTGTAATTCTTGAAGCAGCTCATAAAACCAATATTGTATTCGTATGTGCATTTACACAAAATTGTTGTGTCCAACAGAGTTTGAGAGGCTAGAGGGCTACCTCCTAATTCTTTCTTCCCTTGGTACGATTGGGGAAGCTTCAGTGTATTTTTTTTTTTTTCAGATTACATACTGGATGTCATTTGTTTGATTGGTTTAAGAAAAGCAGATCGCACATGGTCTTTGATCTCGCTTCATGAGTTTTTCTTTTTGTTTTCTTCTATTCTTGGTTTTTATTCTGTTTGCATCAACGGTGAATGCTGTTACATTGTGCATGTTCGAAGAAGTTCGTCTTGTGGAATTTGTCAGTCATGTGGGAAAGTTGCAGATATTAGCTTGGTTTCAGTTGTAGTATGTTCAACATTGCCTTGACAGGTGATTGATCATTTTAATGCTAGACTACCATTTTTGCCCTCCAAAGACCTTAGCGGGCCCTGACTTTGATCTTTAGCTGTGATGAAACAAATGATTCAGCTGAGACCTCGGTGCAGCTGTTGAAGACCGGTCATTCTGCCATGTCTCCCCTTTTTTTTCCCTTTGGTAAACGACCGTCTGACCCGCAGGCCCGTCCAGCCCAGGTATCTGACTGGAGGTGGGAAATTTTTCTGTATACCACACAAGCGGTGCACTCTATCTAATTGAGCCATGCTATCACTTTCTAATGCACATTTAATTTCTCTAATTTTATTTTTAAAAATTTTAAATAAAAAATATCTTTCATCTTCTAAAAAATTATGATATTTTATATTGATATTATGATGTTATATATTAAAATTATAATTTTTTACATATGATATTATAATTTTTTTTCAAGAGCCAAGATAGATATTTTTATCATAAAAAATTTATAAAATTTTTAAATAATAAAAATAAATTTTTTTATAACATTCTATAGTTAAATTATGGTATTTTATATACAAAATCATAATTTGAACACAGGATGTCATAATATGTTAGAGAATAGAGAAATATTTTCATCATTCATTATTTCAAACGAAAAAAATATGAGATATCATAATTTTTTAAAAATAAAAAAATATTTTTATCGTTCAAAATTTTAAATAAAAAAGTATAACTGCACGTATTAAATGAAAAATGATGGCTATGTGGTTTAATCAAGTAGAACAGTTTAGTTTTTCATATGGTGCATAAAAAATTACTCGAGTGGACATACGGGAACTTGTGAATGGGTACTAGGCGAACTTGCTTTGAAGGAGAACAGGTAGGAGACTAGATCATGCTCTGATGTGTTCATCGTATGGGAGAATGGATCAAATATAGTGCGCGATGACCAGGGTGAGACCAAGCATCTGAGGATATTGGTGTTGTTACTGCGGGGCCATTGGGCCTCGTATTCTAGGTGTTGAGGCTTAATTATCCTGAAGAAGCAACGGAGTGCACAAGATCATCAACATCTACGGGCAACGGCTCTCATGGCTGTCACACTTGCCCGAAACACGCATCCACATCAACGCCCAGTGGTCCTGGTCCACGACCCGCGTACGATCACAGCGACAGCAGCGGCGATCGCGACCATTCGTTCATGGGGACGACATGTCACCTTCCCCTCCCCAACAGAGTTATATATGCATGTGGCGAGCTCTGTGCCTTTTGTCCACCGACCGCACCCGACCACACCGATCCAGTGAACCAGTCCGTGGTAAGGTATACGTATCACAACCATTAATTATAATAAGCGTGGTGATACAAGGTGGAAAGCTGACAAAGCTTTTCTTCCAAGAACAAGGACTAGCTGTCAGGTGAGTACGATGGTTGGGATTCACCTCTCACTTGTATTTACGTGTGCGACAGCGTGCCCGTGTTCATCCGTCCGCTTGCCTGCTGATATTTTGAGTAATGACAATGGCTTGCTCCTATACAATCTGGTCCACCACCACCACTTTCTTCTTCTTCTTTTTTTTTTTTTTTTAACCTCCTCCCGTTCTTCTTCATTAATGTTATTATTGTCGTTGTAGCAGCAAACGAATCTTGCATTCAAAGAGGTTAAGCCCTTTTTCTTTTTCTTTTTTTTTTAAATGTAATGAGGTTCAGGCGCGAATAGAGAGAGGGTACCGGGCATTAAGCTGCATCTATGCATCATTGTACTAATGCCCACCGTCAATGTTCATTCCCCGAAAAAAAAAAAAAAGTATCCTTTAATCTCTCTCCTCAGTTATGCGGGACACATTTCATGAGGTCAAGCACAGAGATTGATAAGAGGACGGATTGCAGCCACTCATGGACTGCCAGCAATTAACCCAAATCATGTTGCATGCAAGTTGCACAGTGTCGGTTGATGTCTGGGCATCAATTTTTCCATCGCGAGCAAGCTGCATCGATCGTATAATGTCAGGGCAGCTCTTCTCTAATTTGATATCAGCATTTTATTTTATAATCAATAATTTTGATGAGACGGTGGTAGCATCAAATTTTTAACTATTAATTAAAAAATTAATTAACTATCGATAAATATTTAAATTATTATTAATATTAAAAAATAAATAGCCGATGGTCGATTCATTATTGATCATAAGAAATAGATAATCGATTGTCAATCGATAAACCGATTGGCAATTGATGATTCTCGATCGATTTTCTGACGGATACAATGATTTGAATAAATATGTAATCGTTGATCAGTCAAAATATTAGAGTCACCGATCGATAATCAATCAGTATGTCAATGATACCGATATACAATCGACGTGATGCTTAATGATACAAAATCAATATATTAAAAACCGCCAATGCAGAAAATGCATAATGATTTTTTTATGGATATTAACCGCTCGCCTCATAACCAAATAACACCGAAACAAGTGGGACCCATGTGTCTAACCATTGCGTACGGTTACCAATAAGTTTGTCTATAAAAAGGAGGTAAATGAATAGTATTGAAAAGAAAGGCACTTCTAGACATTCTACCAGATTTTTATTATACTTACTGTTTGACCAACTCCCCACCTATAACTTAAGCATTGGAGGATCCCATCAGAAATACTTTCGGTTAATATGAATGTTGTTTTGTAGGTTGCTCTCAAGCAGAACTAGGCGCATCGAGAATTTGGCTGCAACAGATTGGTGCGCCAGGTAGGAGGAATAGGACATTTCAAATTTGAAACTTATAATGGTAAAGACAAGAGCTCAAAATTTCATCGACTCCACTAGACAATCTTCCCGTTGGGAAAATCTTCTTCTTGCACCTCCAATGGTAGAGCCTAGTCTTCGTATCCGACCATTACAGCGGATGTCCAAATCCAATAACTTGTTGTATTGATACAACAAATAAAGATGCTGACGAAGGTAGTGCACAGCCTCCAACAGCAATAGACTCAGTAGTAGCAACTGGTGGCAGAGAAGCTAGGAGTGCATATAGTGCCATTCAGGCACAGTCATCATGCTTCATGATGATCTACTTCTCTATCACCGGAATGATAACCGACACAATATTCTCATCATGTTAAAGCATCACCTTTTTGGCACTCTCATCCCGTCACCCGCCATTCGTGGTGGTCTGCTTCTGCTTCTCGTCATCTTAGCATCAAGAAGGGGAAGAGGCCATACACACCTTCGACTTTTCGATCATTGAGTTCTTCAGGGGATTCTACCTCTAAATTCTCATAGCAATGGCAACTTGATGATTATGATCGCAAGTTTAAAGAAATCGACCGTCAACTTGCCCGACTTCGAATGAATATCGAGGGTCTTCCAGCAACCTTAGCATCTGCACTGCCCCTCCCTTTTCTCAACGCATCTTGGATGAGTCAATTCTATCTCAATTCAAGATACCGTAAATGGAATCATACGACTTGAAAACTTTATGCCCACTCAACTTTGGTTTAGCAAGAAACATATCAAGTTGACTCTGATCAATTGAAGAATATTTGACTAACCCTCATTTATCAAATCTTAAAAACTTTATGCCTAAAATTTAGTCCGTTGATACCTGATTAGCAAACAAATTTTACGACTATTACTATCGATCGACATTCAGTATACTGATTAAGATTTGACTACCAATTGAAATTCAGATTAATTGATAACAATTATCAACAATGAGTAAAAGGTTCAACACTTAGAAAAATTTTTCTTTTATTCATATGCAGGAGAAGTACAGAATTAGAATAAGGCTTGGTTACAAAATTGGATCATTGTCTGATAATAAAAGAAAAAGAGAAAGGAGAGCCTATCGCATCTACCCCAATCACCAGTCGGTCTCTTCCCCCGCAAAGCCAGTAGCCATGATAGCATCGGTCCTCTGGCCTTCAACAATAGCCAGACTACTCTGACTGATGTCGGTGCTACCTCCTCAGTAGGTGGGGTAGTCTTTATGGCAGATGGTGCATCTTCTACGATTGGAGCGGTTGCTCCTTTGGTTGTCTCATCTTCTAACTCTCCTTCGGCTCCCAGGATAGTGATGCAACTCAGGTCTAAGTCTGGATAAAATTTTTTGACCGCATCCTTGCCATTTTCATATCCGACCCAATATGATGCATTACTGCCCTCGAGGATTTCATTTTTGAAATGTTATGAGTTCTTATAATCCTCGATGGCTTGCTCCTGTGCCCGACTAAGAGCCTCTTGAGCCAATTTCACCTCCTCCTTGGTGGAAGCCAACTCTACTTCGGTGGCCCAAAGCTTTCTTCGATCTTCATCTAACTCTTTGATGCAACCATCACGTTCCTTCTGGAGCTGGTTGACTTCA
Source organism: Cocos nucifera (assembly GCA_006176705.1). Lineage (NCBI taxonomy): Eukaryota > Viridiplantae > Streptophyta > Magnoliopsida > Arecales > Arecaceae > Cocos > Cocos nucifera. Next base: position 1,726,382 of record QRFJ01000468.1, on the reverse strand, counting down.
TGTTTCTTTTTCTTAATTCAAGACTCATGGAACTTGACAGTCTGCTATGCCGACTCTAGGTTGGCATGGCCCAACTCCAACTTGGCCTTCATTCGGGAGATCTTCTCTTCTTTTTTCTTCTCCCATTCCACTGCCTCCTTCTTTCACTCAATTGTAGCCTCGAGGCATTCGAGAGCTGCAGCCTTCTTGGCATTTGCAGTCATAACCTTGTTGGACCAAGCCTGATAGAAGTCAGCAATCGATCGATATTCTCTCTCTAGTGCCGACATGTCATGCGCTAGCTAAAGAAAAGAAGAAATGAGTCAAGAAAACAAGCAAAGGAAAAGATAATTAGAAAGTGTTGACTAACTTGCACCAAGGATCATCGGATAGAAGGAGGAGGACATTTTGGACATCATTCGATTCTTCCTATTCTCCCTATTAGTTAAGAGAAGAGTAGCTTTGATAAGCCGTTTAGCAAACTTTGGGTTCGCCAGGGCCGACTCACCGATGGAAATCCTAATGTTAAAAAGCTTTGCGAAGTCAGTCAAAGCTTCGCTACTAGCAGACGTCGTGGGTTCCTTCCCTCGCCTCTGTGTTGATGGCTGCACAACTGGAGCCAACATCCATTCAGGTGTTGGTGGTGTCCGAGATATAGTTGGCTCTTGGTCGGCCAATCCAAATTCAGGCATTGAAGCAGCCTGAGATACTGTCGGCTCCATGACGGTAGTCGGAGCTTCAACCACTATGACATCATCATAATCATCTAGCTCTTTAGCTGTTGGAGGAGCGTTGATGGGAGGAAGGGTCATTGGAATCGCTAATACAATGACCATTTCAATGGCAATCTCGAGAATGATGACTAATGGAACATCAGTCTGCCTTATTACTGCCGATGGTGCTTTTAGCTGACTCCTCTTCGATGCTCGAGATGACCTATCATTGGCCGTAGCCCTTTTCCTAGCGGCAAACTATTGGATCTTAGCCTCCGAAACTCGTGCCACAGGCATCATATCTACAAATAAAGGCAAAACAACATAGTTAGAAGATTGACATCAAACAAAGCTAAAAAATCTAAAAGAGTTATATTAAACTATACCTACGGCAGGCACCAGACCAAGTCTAGTATCGTATAAAGTTTGATCCGTCAACAGATCCCGCTACAAAGAAACTTTCATATCCTTCAGTCAGAGGAATAGTTTCTCTATTGACTGCATCGATTCGACTATTTTTATTTGGACTGGTATTTGGGTTTCTCCAGATGAAAGGAAACCCCCAGGGCAAAGAAGAAGAAACAAAGAAATATTATGTCTTCCAATCATGAATGGAAGAGGGAAGATTGAAGATAAAAGACAAAACTTTCCTTGGTGAAAAGAACTACCAACCCTTAATTTTAGGATGGGAACGAAGGACGAAAAAGGATCGAAAAAGGGAAAGTTGAGGGATACATGGTTTAGAAATATATTAAATTCTAATATAAAAATTAAATCTTATAATAACTTAATTAGTAAATAAGATTTGAAGTTCTTATTATGATCTATCATGACATAGAATCTAAATAGTCACCAGTCCTTTTAGACTGGTGTGTGGCCTACCATAATTGTAGCTAGTTTGGTGGATGACTCAGCTACCGTATCTATAATAAATAAATAATAAAATTAAATTAATTAAAATATGCATATAAGAGTTTTTATAGTTTTAGTGAAGAGTTTTGGTATTGATTTTTTATCAATTTATTAGCCACAACATGTGCTCCGATCGAGCCGCTCGTGTATGCCAGATCGAATCCTGCTGCTAAATCCGATTTTGTCAAGCCCTCTACTGCCTACTGAAGTACTCCTCACTACTTTATTGGTTGCAAAAGGCTTGCCATATATCCACCTGCATCTAGTGACCCATGAAGAACCTCTAGTCTGATGGTAACTAGAAATTGGAGTGCCAGATGGTGGACTACCTAAGGCTCTAGAGGCCATCTCGAAGCCTCCGTATGGCCACCTCCTCAAAGGTCTGATGGCTAGCCTCTTCATCCTAGAAAATCTTAAATTGATAGTACTTCTATAAGATAGAAGCAAGCGTATTTAGAATTTAGCCATTTAGAGTTAATATTTATTTTTTAAAATTAATTTTGTAGTACGTTTAGAGAGTCTGGAGTATCTCATGTGGTTACTGGCATCATCCGACATTTGATGTCGGGGCCAGTGAACGAGTTCTCTAGTTGGCCTTCTAGAGCTCATGATGCAGCTCGAAAGATATTTCTGATAAGTTAAAACTAGTTTAATTTTTAAATTTTTGATAAGTTGATATTTTACTAAGAGGTACGATAATGACCCATCTTCTGAGCCCCTCTTGACCTTGAGGGATGGCTCAACACCATTGGAGGGGTGAGTAAGAGCTGGATCATAGGATTCGGCCATAGCTTCAACCCTTCACTACCTCGATATCTTTCGACGTCTTCACAGGCCTCAATATTGCAGACCTGGAGCAATGCGCACATGAAGGAGGTTGTGCAAAGATTTCTAAGCCAGTGACTTCAGAGCCTCCTAGATGCCATCCACAATAAGATCATGAAACTTCTCCAGGATCCATAGCTGCATGATTAGTTGGACTCTTCATCCCAGTCATCACATCAGATAATTATATTATTAAATTTTTTTAATTATTTTAAATTTTCATATTTAGAAGCTTTGTATATTTAGATTTGAGTCTAGGAAGCGGATCTAAGGGCTAAAAATTTAATCTAATCGTTCAATCGATGGACCGAAGGTGTCTATAGTTTCATATTATCGAATGAAAAGTATAAAAATAATCCATTCAAGAATCGAAGAAATATAGCGAAAGATACACCTTCGTATCAAAAGATATACCTCCATATCAAAACTAATCAGTACTATTTTATTTTCTTCATTACAGGATGTTAGGATATCCGGCTCTCATCCACCAGCTGTTGGAGAGGAACAGGAGGAGGAGGCAGATGACGATGAGGATCGAATCTAATTTTTTTTGATGTATTGTATATTTTTTGATACTTCTTATAAAAAAATATAATTTATATTTTTAATATAATATAATTAGTTTTAAATTTTTGATTATCATATTTTTATTGAATTTTAATTATAATAGATATTAAAAATTATATTCATTATGATTAATTAAAATATATTTTAAAAAAATATTATTATTAATTTTTTTAAAAAATAATTAACTATTAGCATCGGTATTAGAGACAGCAACTACCATCACTAATAATTATTAGTAATGACACTAGACTATCATCGCTAATATTTTTTAAAATAATTTTTTTATTTTATTTAAAATAAAAAAATAGAGATAATATTAGCAATGATAATTTTGATCACTAATAATTTTTAGCGACAGCATTAGCCATGAAGATGTCATCGCTAATATTTTTATTATTTTTTAAAAAATTAATTATATATTAAAAATAATTAGTAATGAAATTAATTCATCTTTAAAGCCATCGCTAATATGTTTACTAGTGATGGTATGATTTTTCATCGCTAATAATAGTAATTAGCAATAAAAATTTTTTAGATTGGCTTTTATGGTATTAGCAATGGCATGACTATTAGCGATGATGGATGGACTATTAGCAATGGCTCTGAATTCTTGTAAAGAGGGAAAGTCGGTGCACTACCATAGGAAAGAGCTATGGCAGTGGTTTCGAACCATTGCCGTAGTTTAAAAAATCACTGTCATAGGATGCCACAGTGATCATTCAACCACTGTCACTGAAGCCATCATCATAGATTTATGATAGTGATTGTTGCAGCGATTATCGCAACCACTGTCGTAGATCGATATAGCAGTGGTTTACTAACCACTGCTATAGATTGAACTATTGCAGCGATATATAGCAGCGGTTAACCAACCGCTGCTATAGGATCAATAGTAGCGGTTCATCAATCACTACAATAGCTTCAATAGAAGTGGTTACATAATCGCTGCTTTACGTATTTATAGCAGTGGTTGTTAAACCATTGCTACAGATTTTATGGCAGTGGTTGTGTAACTATTGCGATAGATCATCTATAGCAATGGTTATACAATCACTACCATATATTTAATATAGTAGTTTTACAATTGCTGCCATAAGTTATGATAGTAGTTGATACGTGATCTACGATAGTGGTTGGCATGCTTATAGCAGCGATTTTCAACCATCGTCATAGATTTTGAATAATATAAAAAATATAATTTTTTAATTTTTGATTTTTTATATGATAAATGCAGTTTAATATATAGCATAAGAATATATCTAAAATAATATAAGAATATATCTGAAATACTCAAATATGTTATTACTAAATAAAATTTATCATAATATTTTTTTTAAAAAATATATCAAAAGTTTGCTAAATCTAAATCGAAGTCATTATCATCGGAAGGAGATGGAGCATGAGCTGGAGGGATTGGAGCAGAAGTGCTGGCCAACATGTCTTGAATGTCTATAAAGTCAGTTCCAAAATACGTGGAGAGCATCGTCACCATAGTAGTCATGATACTTTATAGCTGAAATGTGCACTCTTTAGCCTGAACAGTCCATTCTGTAGCCTGACCTGCCTGTGCTAATGCCTCCTCAAGCTGCTCCTACTGACGACCCTGGAAGCATGTGAAGAGATGCTCACCTCAGATCAATAGCTCATTGGCGTATGTTCAGACCTGCATCGGATCCTTCTAGAGTATTTAGGCCCCAAGATCTGAGGCAGATAATCATAGGGGCCTGAGTGTTCGAACCCTTACTTGCGAGCATGTCTAACTGCTCCTGTAATTACAAATTTAAATAAAATATCATAAGAAATGCTATAATATTAATCATATTAATTTATTTATTACTTACAAAATTTTTTTCGATTACGGCATCATCGGCCTATCCTTCTTGTCCGTATGGTTGAATCGAAAGATGGCGCTATGGGTGGGCATCATCCTCTCTCTCATTACTATAACAATGGATCAACTTATTAAAAATATGCAAAAAAAATTAATTTAATTTGTAAACTAAGATTTAGAATTCATTACCTCTTTATGCATACGACTGGCCATAGACTCATGATCGAGAGTATACGTGTACTCCTGATTCTAATTAGAGGCAGCTTAAAATATATTTAAATTATAAATATTTAAATAATAAGTATTTAAAAATATTTAAATATAATTATTAGTGTATAGAAAAATTTAAAAGTTGTAAATTAAATTTGAAACTCCTGACTCCTTCCATGCCTAACTATCCTCTCCTGTTGACTCGGGAGATAGTCTTGAATTTAAGGAACAAGCTCTTTCGGAATATTTCATTAGTGCTCGAGCCATCCTCTATGGAGCTTGACCTTGTAGCTCCGGTATAACTCTCCAATCTTCTATAGTTGGATATTTTGAGCCCTCTTATAATATGAGAAGTTATATCTCATCTGCATAAAGTTATCAAAAATTAGTTATGAAATTATTCTAATCAAACATAGTATAAACATATCAAATGCATAAATGTAATTAAGATACACATACCCAAATCTTCTTCCATACTCGGTTCCTGACACCAGCATTTATCAATTGCTAATTTATGGACACAATAAGAATAATATTGGAGTGCCTGACAAGTATTCCAAAAAAGAATACATCTTCCATATGGTTGCTCTGACTGGTCTCCCCTCTCAATTGTATTCCACCATGATCTGATGCTGGCAATTACATACATGCAGCATGCATGTAGGATCATGAATTATCCTACTAGATGATGCACCTAGAATAAAAATATATTATACAAATATATAAGAGTGTATAATAATTATAAAATAAATAAATAAATAATATAATAAAAATCTACTCTCATTGGCCATGGGATCGTGCGACGTGGATGCCAGTAGAGACTCACCGATGGGTGGAGCATGTGCTAGAGATATAGTTGATCGTGGAGGCTCAGATGCCAGTGGAAGAATAGATGTCAATGGAGTAGATGTTGGTGGTGTCTGGGCAGTCGATGTAGAGGTAGATGGAGTATGCTCCAGCTACGACTCAAATATGAAGCTCTGCATAGACCATCGAGGGATAGAGATGAAAGCTAGATGGCATTTCAGTGCCATCGTGATCTGCAATGTCAATGAACATTAATCAATATAACATATTGAACAATAATATTAGTAGAGCATCAATAAATAGACTTTAATATTTATATTAGAATGTCGAACTCATTGCCTAATGGTATTTATAATATGGACATCACCATCACTTTTGACAAATATATCTAGGATCTTGATAATAATAGATAAGTTTTGTCCTAGAAGAGCACTTTGTATGTATGGTCCAACATCTTCATCAACCTCGGTATCATCAAATATATGCCTAGGCACCATTCTCACAAGAACATCCTATTGAGGCTCCAAAGGATTACTAATGTAAAAGACTTAACTAGCTTGGAAGGCAATTATATATGGTTCTTTAGTGCAGAGATGGCATTGTATGTTAATGAGAGTAAAATCACACTCATCAGTCTTCATCCCTGACTGAGATAAGGTATCAAACCAATTGTATTTCATCAATGCAATCTTTCTTTTAGAATAGTAGTCCAAGATGACCATCTTCTCTACCATCTCATAATAATTTAGATCCTCCATACGAGGCTATGAATTTTTCGAGCTAGCATAACATGCAATGGTGGCGCTCAACATCATGCCACTATTTTCTGTTGCCATGTTTATGAATTGACTGTGAATATTGAACCTATAGCCGTTAATGATGAGCTATTTGTACTCATACATGATACGGTAATCTCCACACCTAAGGAGATTACACCTAATTAGTAAACATATTCAAATATGATGCATAAGGTAAGAATATATACTCACTTACATGATCTTTGAACCACTCAAAAAATTCTTTGCTATACATTTTTTCTTTCTCTCGCATACTTAGAGCACCATATTTTACTCTTATGATCTTCTTATGTTTGCTACATTCATAAAAAATAAATTTAGATGTAATGGAATATATTCTTCTAAGTATTATGAAATAAATAAGATTGAGTAATTTACCTTATATGTGGCTCAATGACATCAAAGTTAAAGAGTACATAGCGGTGCACCTTATTTCTTTCCTCAATACTCAAATCAGTAAGGTGGTATGAAGTAAAAAATTCACTTACTATGGAATAGACTCAAATGCAGGCTCAATTGACTCATACTGATCATCTTAATTTCTCATTGATCGATTATGACATGTCTCAAGCTTGTTAAAGTACATTATACAAAAATTCATACACTCTTGATCCAAATAATCTTCTACTATGGATCTTTTCGAGTGATTTATATTTCTTACATAAGATTTCAGCATTTGAATATTTCTCTCTGTTGGGTACATCTATCGGCAAAATACTGGACCTTCAAGTACAACTTTTCATACAAGATGCATGATGAGATGCATCATAACTATGAAAAATGATGATGAAAATATCTTCTCTAGATCACATAATATAATCACCGTCCTTGCCTTCATTTTCTTCATATCTTTCTTAAGAAACCTTTTTACACAAATATCTTTGTAGAAGTTACAAAAATGAATAACAACAATTCTGATATTTTTTGGCAACACGTGGTGAATAGCGATTAGGATCAACTCTTGAGTCAACACATGATAATCATAAGTCTTCAATACTTCAAATTTGACATTCTTATTATTCACATGCTTTGATATGTTGCTTGAGTATCTATCTAGAATCTTTACGTTCTTCAACACTCAAAGAAATATGGACTGTTCGAAGGCATTCATAACATAGTATGCATGAGGAAGCCTCCACCATTCTCTTTAAACTGGCTCCAGATGGAGTAATCTTCTAATATCCCATTCTTTCAAGTCAAATAAAAAATTCAAGTCATCCTTGGTCTTATTCTTGATGTTCAAGATTTTTGTTAATAGGAGTTCGCATACGTTCTTTTCAACGTGCATTGCATCTAAGTAGTGGCATAATAAGTTTGTCTCCTAATATGTCAAGTCAAAAAAATGCTTTTTATCTTCATTTAAAGTATATGTCATCTGCCTTTGATCGATGCTTTCTTTTCTTACCATCAATTGGATCATTTTTTCCAAATTCAATACTGAGACCATCCAACTCTTTCAACACTTCACTCCCAAACATCTAGCTAGGTGCCTTACCTTCTTCAATAGTGCCATCGAAGAAGCATGCAGCCTTTCTATATGAGTGGTTTTGATGGAGGAAACGTCGATGCCCCATAAAGTTAAAGCTTCTTCGATGTATCAATCTTTTAGATCGGTATTTTTTTTCACAAACTAGGCATGCTAGCTTATCTTTCATGCTCCAATCCGATATTAGAGCATAAACTGAAAAGTCATTTATTATTCATAGAAGTGCTGCACGTATGGAGAATGACTCATTCATCAAAGCATCAAAAGTTGGAATATTTTGAATGCTCCACAACTATTTTAGCTTGACAATAAAAGACTGTAAATAAATATCAATATCATTACCTACCTCCATCGGTCCAGGAATGAGCACTGTCATGAAAGCAAAAGATTTTTTTATACATATCCATAGTGGAAGATTGTAAATATGAATAAATACTAGCCATATACTATAAGCAGTATTCATATGCTTGAATGGGTTGAAACCATTGCACAACAAACTTAATCTCATTGCGTATCTCTTGTGTGAAGTCAAGATATATTTCATTAAACTTGTATCATATCTCTCTATTGGTTAAATACTTCAAGACATCATCTTTTTGTTAGATATATGTGCCCTAGAAGCCAGAATTGGCTGACACTTGTAATACACTTATAGGGGCAAAATTATAATTTTGACTAATATCAATAAAATGGGTTATTTACTATCACATATGTGTATTAAGTGTCTGTGATACATCCTTTGAGTTAATGGTAATGATAATTCATATTTTCAAGAGTTAAAAATTTAATACATGAATAATCATTATTAACTCATAAAATGCTCCCGACCATAGGATCATTATGAGGATGGTGATTGATCCGAAAGATTGCTGTACAATCGCTTCTCTTTAGTAGATGAATCTTGAGTCTACGGTATGGAGACACCAGAGCGAGAGTACAGATACTCGTTAGAGAATGAGGGCACTGAGTGTGACCATCTCGAGTAGTCATTAGGAAGTCTACCTTCTCATCAATGACTGACTCGATGCTGTAGTAGTGTGTCTGATTCTTTACCTGAGGTGCATCGATAGTTCACCTTGAGGGTGTTATAGTTTGACTACACCATTACTCGATCTCCTAGCCATTCAAAATCCTGAGGTGTATGTTGGCTATAGCATGTTCATTGTAGGAACTGGATAGCATCAAGATGGAATCTATCTACCTCGGTGGTAGAGGAGCAGTCCTATGATGATCATAAAAATCAAGTTCAGAAGCCTATGGCCATGGTAGAGTGAAATAATAGAAAGAGTTTCTATTTAGATTTTCACATTGGACTTGAATCGAATGATTACATCATATGATAGAAACTAGGGTTTGATGAGTTCACCTTAATCCCTAATCTGATCGGGGCTCAAGATAGAAGAACTTAATCACATAGATAGCTGCACCAAGAGGTTCGCATTCAGCTCTGATGGGTTGCCACCATATACTGCTAGGTGTCACTGATGGATTTTGGAAGCAATTAGAATGATTTAGATGATCGATCATTCTAGCTGTTCGAATCAGAAGAGTTTTGATCCATTGAAAGAAGTTTCGATGATATCGATGATAGAGATCATGACATATCCCATTATCATACAGAATTGAACCTAACTGGATCACACAAACAAGGGTTTGAATCTGATGATCATCAATTAAACTGATCCAGTTCAATTGATCTGAATGAGATTCAATTAGATTCAAAAAAATCATGCTAGCACTCGATTGAACCTAACATTCTTCTTTTGCTATCATAAATAGTTGTCCTGACTGAGCCAAAAAAGTTTGTGCTCAATCAGAGACCTTCACTTTATCTGACTAGAGCTTGCCCAAGTCAAAAAAGATTGTCTTATTTTGTAAGACATTACCTACCATTTTTGGTCATCTGCCATTTCTCGTCCTTTGACTTTGGTCAAAAGTTGACCTTTGACTGGTCAAATGTTGACCATAGATACTTTGACTTCTATCCATGTGTCACACACCTATTGGAGGGCTGGTAGGGGCTTATCCTCTTGCCAGAACCTAGCAAGGAGGAGGGTGCATGCCACCCTTGGCGTGCGCCCAAGTTGGAGGCACCAAGGAGTCCCTGTTGGACAGGGACTCCATCTTCTTTTGGATTTTAGTTAGAGTTCTCCTAAGAACCAACTTTGACTGGTCTTAGGCACCCTCTAAGAAGGAATCCAAAGAACTCTATTTCCATCAATTAGATTTAGATCTGATTTCATAAAGAGTTATGATTGATTGGAAAGAAGAGGAGTTGGATCACAGATAGTCTATAAATAAGACCCTGCACCCAACTCAAAGAGCAATTGAAAACCCACACCCCAAGGCTGCCTCTCCTCTCCTCCTCCACGCCAAAGCATCTTCTCCCTCTACTCTCCACGTCCAAAAGTGTTTTAGTCCTTGGTTGGTGCAATCCAGATGAGAGAAAGGCGATTGAAAGCTAGAAGGCTGCGCTGCTGTATAGGATAACTGCTGATCTTCGAAAGGAGTTTTGAAGATCCTTCAGATCAGATCCAGATCTAATTTTTGGAGATATGATAGAGAAGAAGAGGATCTCTAGATCCAGCCTGAGTGGATATCGATAGAGGCCAGGCACTTGCGTGGCTAGATCTAGAGCCTTCCGCTGCTTACAGATCATCAATGGATAATAGGATTACCCACTTCAAGATAAATTAAATTTAATTTAATTTATCTAAATTTATTTTAATTACTAAAATAATAAAAATTAAATTTAAAATATCTCAAATCTGATCTAGATCAAAATTTTTTTTTTTTGAAATATATCTCTTGATCTGATCAGATCTAAACGAACCTGATCCGAAAAATCAAGATTTTCCTTCAACTGGTATCAGAGCAAAGATTCTAAAAGTGTTTAAATCTAATTTTAAATTTATTTTAATTAGAAAATAAATAATTATAGATATCACATAAGATGTGATCAGATTTAAAATCAGAAAAAATTAAAATTAAATAATTTAGATCTAAGATTAGAAAATATGCATGACTAGTTCTAAAATAGAATAGTTCTATAGAATAGTCTTGCATGTTTTTAATTTAATTTGATTAAATAATATTTTAAATCTATTTATTTACTATTTTTTGATATTATAATTATTATAATAATATCTAAAAAATAGCAAATTAAAATTATTTAATTTTAAGCATTATATGAGATATAATTGATGCATGCCTAGACTAGTTGTAGAATAGTTCTACATAATTATCTAGATTAGAATTTATTTTGATTAGATTAATTTAAATCTAATTTTTTAGATTATTATGAGATAATTTAGATCTGAAAATATGTATGATTCGATATATGAGATGTATGCAAAATATGCCATGATTAGATCTAATTTGTATATGAGATATATGATATAGATCTAAAACTATTTTGTAGTATTGCATATTCCTGATTAAGGCATTCCTCTTGGCCGTCCGGTCATAAGAATGAAAAAGGGTTTAAAGGCCCTCTTCTCTCATTCGATGGGATATTCTTATGATGTGTTGGGGTGCTGCGTGTTCGTCCTTAATTAGAAATCCAAAACTTACTTTCTGCAAAATCCTAGATCCTGAAATCCTAGAATTTATTATGCATATTTTATTTATGAACCCTACTTAATTAAAAATTAAGATTATGAAATATTAATTAGATCTAAAATTAAAAATTTTAGATCTAAGACATATTCATAATACTGGGTTTGGGCTTGGGTAGCTCAATTAGGTCTAAGCGGTTGATCAAAATGAATCAAGAGTTGGTTAGATGGGATCAACAATGCTTAAATTGCCCAGCCTAATAGAATTAAGTCTAGGTCAAGATCGAATCACGATCAAGCAAGACCTAATTAGGCTCAGAGGTTAGAGTCTGAATTGTAGGCTAACCCAATTGGTTCTAACTCAATAATTTGGTGTCTAAGGTAAGTTTGGCACATACGATCGACTGATTTTTAATTGGAAGCTACTTGACCTGAATGCGTTCTTGTACGAGTTAATGGCATATTTCTTTCACCGATCTCACTTACCTGGCCATATCTGTTGGGATCTGAGGTGGTTAATAATCCAAGCTAACCCATGCCACTAGGTTAGTCATAATTATTATGACTATGATAAGTCTAGTTTAAAGAGACCTAAATCAATTCTCCCTAAGAAAAGATTAAGTCTGAGGTCTTCCACCATTGTAGATGTGCGGGCCCTTTCCAGGATTGATTATTCTCGACTGGATACAGTGGCTCAGTTGCACCGAAAAGATGCAACCATGTCTATTAGGCATTGGATGCTATGGGCTGGAGGATGAGTTGGGCTCAATATTTTGGATACGGTAAGAGACTCAATTAGAAACCCAGTCTATGCAAATGGTGGGTCTGACTTAACTAAGGAGTGGATCAATATTTCGGACATGGTGAGATTCATAAATTAGAGACCAAGTTTGGGTGCACCATGATTAGAGAATCATTGAACAAGAGTTGTTCACTCATTGGCTAACCCATCACCAATAACTGTTAGGTGAGGTGATGAGTCAGTTGGTGAGACCGCACCACCCACTAGAAATCATTAATCATGGAGATTTTTGCATCTCTACAGAGGGAGTGTAGGAATTCAAGAAAATAGTGGAGAGCTAATTTATTTAAAAATAAAATCTTTAAACAAATTGGTCAAGTCATAATTACAGTATCTAACTAAAATCTTTGACTCTCTACAGAAAAATATTTGCGTCCAATCCATTGGCACGTATCCTGGACACACATAGACTGACTGAATCCAATTATAAAGATTGGCTCAGAAACTATAAAATTCATTTTGATTTTGAGAAGTTAACCCATGTATTGGATCCAGGACCTCCCACCTTACCAGCCCGTCCATCCATTGAATAGAGAGCATCTCTGAAAAAATGGATAGACGAAGATAATAAGGCCAGATATTACATGTTGGGCTCGATGTCTGATGAGCTCCAGTGCCAACATGAAGATATCGGGACTGCTCGTCAAATGTTGGCTCACCTGCAGGAGATGTTTGGTGAACAGAGTCGCGCAGCCAAATATCAAGTCACGAAATGACTTTTTAAGGCTAAGATGCGTGATGGGCAGTCAGTCCAAGATCACTGTCTGATGATGATCAAGGACTTGGAAGAGCTTGAGAAGCTCGGTGTGAAGTTAGACTTGGATCTGCAGAACGATATTATTCTGCAATCCTTGACTGATGCATATGGGCAATTCATCATGAATTACCACATGCATAAACTTCAAAATTTCTTGGCCGAATTAATGAACATGCTGGTCACCGCTGAGCTTTCTATGAAAGGTTCTAAAGGCTCAGTTCTTGCTATGGAACGGACTTCTTCCAAAAGAAAGTCTTATGAAAGAAAAAAAAGTCTGCAAAAAGCAGAAGGTGGAAGGAGTAAAGAAGAAGAAGGCAGAGCCGAAGAAGAAAGGCCGATGTCAAAGAAAAGTATTTCCATTGCAACAGCGATGGCCATTGGAAGCGGAACTGCCCTACTTACCTGGCCACCCTGAAGAACAAGAAGGAAGGTCCTTCTGGAGGTATGCTCGTTATTGAGTCTAACCTTATGGTTTCTTCTGCATCCAGTTGGGTGCTTGACTCTGGTTCTAGTGCTCATCTGTGCACTTCCATGCAGGGTCTTGAGGATAGCAGGAGGTTGAGGGATGGAGACATGATCCTACGCATCGGTAATGGAGCAAGAGTTGCTGCAGTAGCCGTGGAAACATATCCTCTTCGATTACCATCTGGTTTAGACTTAGTTTTGAAAGACTGTTATTATGTGCCTGCAGCTAGCAGAAATTTGATTTCTGTTTCATGCTTAGCACTAGAAGGCTATGTGATTACCTTCTTTAAGGACCATTGTAACATTCTTTATGAAAGAAATAAAATTGCAAATGGTTTTCTTATTAACGGTCTTTATCAGCTACATATTGATGTACCTATTCTAACTATCGAGCAAAATATGAATGCCAAACGACCTAGGGATAGTCCAAATGATAGGTATCTATGGCACCTAAGATTAGGTCATATAGCAGAAGATAGGATCAACAAATTGGAGAAAAATGGGCTATTGAGTCCATTGACTTCCGAGTCATATCCAACTTGTGAATCTTGTCTTCAAGGCAAAATGACTAAACTCCCTTTTGTTGGACATGGGGAAAGGGCCACAGATCTCCTTGCCCTAGTACATACTGATGTGTGCGGCCCATTTGATGTGCCGACTAGAGGCAATTTTGTCTACTTCATTATCCTTTATCGATGATCTGTCTAGGTATGGGTATGTGTATCTTATGAGACATAAGTCTGAAGCTTTTGAAAAGTTCAAAGAATTCAGACATGAAGTAGAAAAACAAACTGAAAAATCCATTAAGGTTCTTCGATCAGATCGAGGAGGTGAATACCTTAGCCGAGAATTTCTAGACTATCTAAAGAAAAATGGCATAGTCTCTCAATGGACTCCACCAGGAACACCTCAACTCAACGGAGTTTTAGAATGGAGAAATCGAACTCTATTGGATATGGTCTGATCCATGATGAGCTTCACAGACCTTCCTGATTTTTTTTGGGGACACTCATTGTTAACTTCAATTTATCTACTGAATAGGGTTTCCTCTAAAATCCGTTCCTACCACACCGTATGAGATATGGCATGGTAAGAAACCAAGTCTGAGTCATCTCAGAATTTGGGGTTGTCCGGCTCATGTCAAAAGACAACAAGCGGACAAGTTAGAGTTTAGGTCCTTCAGAGCTCGATTCATAGGATATCCTAAAGAGTCATTAGGATACTATTTCTACATTCCAGAAGACCACAATGTGATTGTGAGTCGACATGCCATCTTTCTTGAAAAATAGTTTATTCAAGATAGCGGCATTGGAAAGCAGAATCAAGCTTGATGAGAAAGTCTCACAAGTACAACGAGCTAAGGACCAATTGGAACCAAATCAGGTTGAGCCAATAAGAACACTACCTCCTCCACCTCGTAGATCGAAAAGAGTTTTCCATCCCCTTGAGAGATACTTAGGTATTATTTCAGAGGAAGTAGAGAAAATGTTCCTCGTAGGTAATGGTGCTCATGGTGATGATCCCAAAACCTACAACGAGGCGATATCAGATATCGACTCTGAGAAATGGCTAGAGGCAATGCAGTCAGAAATTGACTCGATGCACTCAAACCAAGTCTGGACCTTGGTAGATCCACCAGAAGGTATAGTACCTATTGGATGTAAATGGATCTTCAAGAGAAAGATTGGTGCAGATGGAAATGTGGAGACATTCAAGGCTAGACTAGTGGCAAAAGGTTATAGTCAACTGCAAGGCATTGACTATCAGGATACCTTTTTCCAGTGGCTATGCTAAAATCCATCCGCACATTGCTTGCCGTTGCAGCCTATTTTGATTATGAAATATGGCAAATGGACGTGAAAATGGCGTTCTTGAAATGGATATCTTGAGGAAGATATCTATATGGAACAGCCGCTAGGTTTCACATCCAGTGATACTGATCACAAGGTTTGCAAGCTGCAAAGGTCCATATATGGACTTAAGCAAGCATCTCGGAGCTGGAACACTCATTTCAATGATGTGATCAAAATATTTGGTTTCATCAAAAATGAAGAAAAATTATGTGTCTTCAAAAAGGTCAGTGGGAGCGCTGTTGTCTTCCTCGTATTGTACGTGGATGACATCCTCCTTATTGGGAATGATATTCCCATGTTGACAACAGTCAAAATATGGTTGTCCAAGGAATTCTCCATGAAAGACCTAGGTGAAGCATCCTTTATTCTAGGAATTAAGGTCTATAGGGATAGACCGAATAGGATGCTAGGACTTTCACAGAAGATGTACATAGAGAAAGTACTAAAGAGGTTTAGTATGGAAAACTCTAAGAGGGGATTAATACCCTTCAGACATGGTATTCATCTTTCCAAGAAGATGTGCCCTAGCACACCTGAGGAAATAGAACGCATGAGCAAGATCCCTTATGCTTCTGCAATAGGGAGCCTCATGTATGCCATGCTATGTACACGACCTGATATAGCCCATGCTGTGAGTGTCACAAGCAGATATCAGTCAAATCCAGGTGAAGAACACTGGACTTCTGTGAAATGTATCCTTAAGTACTTAAGAAGAACTAAGGATATGATGTTGGTCTTTGGTAATGGAGAACTCCAAGTCCAGGGATACACAGACTCGGATTTCATGTCCGATATAGATGATCGAAAGTCGACATCTGAGAGTCTATTTGTGTGCAATGGTGGTGCTGTCAGCTGAAAGAGTTTCCAAGCAAACGGTGATAGCAGATTCCACCATGGAAGCAGAATATATCGCTGCATCAGAAGGCTGCGAAGGAAGCATTCTGGTATAAGAAGTTTGCTGTAGAAATTGAAGTAATGCCATCAGATGCCATTCCTCTATACTGCGACAATAATGGTGCCATAGCCCTTGCTAAGGAGCCAAGGTCTCACCAGAAATCCAAGCACATTGGACGATGATACCACCTCATCCACGATTATCCTCGAGAAGGATTATATCGAGGTCAAGAGAGTCAACTCCGCAGACAATGTGGCAGACCCACTCATAAAGCCGTTGGGACAACAAAAGATCGAAGCCCACCTTGAGAAGATGGGACTTAGACTTGTAGCCAATTGGCTTTAGGATAAGTGGAAGATTGTTAGATATATGTGCCCTAGAAGCCAGAATTGGCTGACACTTGTAATACACTTCTAGGGGCAAAATTATAATTTTGACTAATATTAATAAAATGGATTATTTTCTATCACATATGTGTATTTAGTGTCTGTGATACATCCTTTGAGTTAATGGTAATGATAATTCATATTTTCAAGAGTTGAAAATTTAAGACATGAATAATCATTATTAACTCATAAAATGCTCCTGACCATAGGATCATCACGAGGATGGTGATTGATCCGGAAGGTTGGTGTACAATCGCTTCTCTTTAGTAGATGAGTCTTGAGTCTATGGTGTGGAGACACCGGAGCGAGAGTATAGGTACTCGTTAGAGAACGAGGGCACTGAGCGTGACCATCTCGAGTAGTCATTAGGGAGTCTTCCTTCTCGTCAATGACTGACTCGATGCTGCAGTAGTGTGTCTGATTTTATGATCTGAGGTGCATTGATAGTTCACCTTGAGGGTGTTTTAGTTTGACTACATCATTACTCGATCTTCTAGCCATTCAAAATCCTGAGGTATATGTTGGCTATGGCATGTTCATTGTAGGAACTGGATTGCATCAAGATGGAATCTATCTACCTCGGTGGTAGAGGAGCAGCCCTATGATGATCATGAGAATCAAGTCCAGAAGCCCATGGCCATGGCAGAGTGAAATAATAGAAAGAGTTTCTATTTAGATTTTCACATCGGACTTGAATCGAATGATTACATCATATGACAGAAACTAGGGTTTGATGAGTTCACCTTAACCCTAATCTGATCGGGGCTCAAGATAGAAGAACTTAATCACATAGGTAGCTGCACCAAGAGGTTCGCATTCAGCTCTGATGGGTTGCCACCATATACTGCTAGGTGTCACTGGTGGATTTTGGGAGCAATTAGAATGATTTAGATGATCGATCATTCTAGCTGTTCGAATCAGAAGAGTTCTGATCCATCAAAAGAAGTTTCGATGATGTCGATGATAGAGATCATGACATATCCCATTACCATACAGAACTGAACCTAACTGGGTCACACAAACAAAGATTTGAATCTGGTGATCATCAATTGAATTGATCCAGTTCAATTGATCTGAATGAGATTCAATTAGGTTCAAGAAAATCGTGCTAGCACTCGATTGAACCTAACGTTCTTCTTTTGCTATCATAAATAGTTGTCCTGACTGAGCCAAAGGAGTTTATGCTCAATCAGAGGCCTTCACTTTGTCTGACTGGTGCTTGTCCATATTAGAAAAGGTTGTCTTATTTTATAAGACATTACCTATCATGTTTGGTCACCTGCCATTTCTCGTCCTTTGACTTTGGTCAAAAGTTGACCTTTGACTGGTCAAAAGTTGACCTTTGACTGATCAAATGTTGACCATAAATACTTTAACTTCTATCCATGTGTCATGCACCTATTGGAGGGCTGGTAGAGGCTTGTCCTCCTACCAGAACCTAATAAGGAGGAGGGCGCACGCCATCCTTGGCGTGCGCCCAAGTTGGAGGCGCCAAGGAGTCCCTGTTGGATAGGGACTCCATCTCCTTTTTGGATTTCAATTAGAGTTCTCCTAAGAACCAACTTTGATTGATCTTAGGCACCCTCTAAGGAAGAATCCAGGGAACTCTATTCCCACCAATCAGATTTAGATCTGATTTCATAAAGAGTTGTGATTGGTTGGAAAGAAGAGGAGTTGGATCACAGATAATCTATAAATAAGATCCTGCACCCAACTCAAAGAGCAATTGAAAATCCATGCCCCAAGGCTGCCTCTCCTCTCTTCCTCCATGCCAAAGCATCTTCTTCCTCTCCTCTCCACATCCAAAAGTGTTTTGGTCCTTGGTTGGTGCAATCCAGATGATAGAAAGGCGACTGAAAGCTAGAAGGCTGCGCTGTTGCATAGGACAACTGCTTATCTTCGAAAGAAGTTTTGAAGATCCTCCAGATCAGATCCAGATCTGATTTTTGGAGATGTGATAGAGAAGAATAGGATCTTTAAATTCAGCCCGAGTGGATACTGATAGAGGCTAGGCACTTGCGTGTCTAGATTCAGAACCTTCCGCTGCTTATAGGATCATCAACGGGTAATAGGATTTCCCACTTCAAGATAAATTAAATTAAATTAAATTTATCTAAATTTATTTTAATTACTAAAATAATAAGAATCAGATCTAAAATATCTTAGATCTGATCTGGATCAAATTTTTTTTTTTTTGAAATATATCTCTTGATCTGATCAGATCTAAACGAAGCTGGTCCAAAAAATTAGGATTTTCTTTCACTTTTATTTGGTCCTCTTCATACCATCTCATGTCTTTTGATGTCCTTGCCAACATTAATAATTTTTGTAGTCTCAAAATCAAAGAAAAGTGCCACATCAACTTTTGAGGTACATAGATTGATATGCCATTTTTATTCTATTTTCATCTTGGTACGCTGCACCTCATGCACTCATTTTGGTTGGCATCCCTTTCCAATGGAGCATGCAATTATTGGAACATGCATGTATCTTGGTGTAAGTAATGCTCAGCTATTTAATAATATTCGATGTCTCATAATTATTCTTTAAAATTTATGTATTGTTCGAAAGAATGTTCTCCAAAAATTTTAGTATGCAGTTTACTCCATTATTACTCAACCTATTGGAGCATTTCACATGATACAATCAGATTAAAAAGTCAAGCATCACTATCTTTTCACACTTAGGATACAATGAAATATTAGCATTCTCTATTAACTTGCGGACCTTCTCTACATCCTCACTGTTTGTCATTTCACCAACCATAGAATTAGGTATGGACGTAGATGCATCGTCATTATGGCCAACAAACAAAAAAAATATCATAAACTATTTATTCCACTCTCCCATCATGTTGATCGTCTTTTTATAGCTTGCTCTCACCATGCTAATCCTAACAAATTTTATAACCAGATTTAAAGCCATAAATAGTAAGGTGATCATTTACATCTTGGATAAGTTCATGGTCCTCAAATTTTTCTGTAGCAAAATCAAAAAATATTTGAAGTCCTGCCTCATATTCTAGCCAAAGCCTACTAAACTTCATCCATCCCTTATCCATTATAAAAATGGTGATACTATAATTAAATTATATATGAAACTTACATTATATACCAATACATTATAAATAAATATATATTATAAATAAAAAATATATTATAAATATATAGAGATTGAAATAAATATCATGCATGAAATTTATTTTAAATATCATTTTTAGATATGCAATAAATGCATCCCATTACCAACTAATAGGTAAAGATAGGTCCTATCTTATTCAAAAATTGTATTAATTCTATAGGTTCATTATAACAATCAAATGATATACAACAGGGATTGAAAAAAATTTTGGTAGTATTTTTTCTTAGTTTTTTCATATAGAAAGAACAAAAGAGAAAAGCTATCTAAAATTTTTTTTAGAATTTTTAGCATACCGTTTGATTATAATAATTATTTATATAATTATTTATAATTTTTAAATTATCTAAATTGGATAATCAATTAATCATTATACATAATTCTTCAATCCATACAAATATATATATATATATATATATATATATATATATATATATATATATATATATATATATATATATGGATACTGAAGATTATGTATACTAATCAATTGATGGGTCTATCATTATGCAATATAATAAACAAAAGCAATAAAATATAAACAGTAATCTAAAAAATTTTATGCAATAAATTCTATAATATGAATTATATTCATAAATAAACTCTAATATTTATATCAAAACTATTAAAAAATATATCATAAAGCCAATCATTTAAGTTATAGATGATTAAAAATGATATATAAATTATCAAATAATAATAATTATTTGACTTATTCATCATAAAAATTCTATCTTTCTTAAATAAACTTCTAAATTATGATGAATCTCTTAGAACCACTCTTAATCGATAAAGAAAGATTTATCATATGACTCTTAAATTTGTTCACGATCAAATGATAAGTTATTAATAAAAATAATAACTTATTGAGTGTAGGTCGCTGTATGTCATATACGTTGGTTGTCCTCATAAGCAAGTAGTATGAAGATACTAATATGGCATGCAGGTGAGATGTAGGAGTGCATCTGTACTGAATGTGATCAATATAGCATTCTTCTATCAAGAGTAGCTAGCTAAGGCCAATAGATATAAGTATCTCTCTGACCTGAGATCACCATAGTGACTTGCAAGCAATTCACTATACTTTAGTGCCAACCTACCTATATTTCTAAAATAGCAACGAAAGATTTTTAGGTACAGTCAAGTACTTATAGAGTCGATGTATAAGTCAAGATGGGATTGACCACTCCTGATTAACTTTAAAAAATGAATATCTCATGATGTTTCAATTTAGTAAAATCTAGGCCTGGATAATCCTCATGAGGAGTCACAAGATTTATAAAATTTTGAGACACAATATAGATGACTTGTATGAGTATTGACAGCAAACTCGAAGTCATCCTAAGCATTATTGGTCAAAGAGATGAACTATATGATAACCATAGGTCAGGGTTCTAAGAATGTTGCTTTACATATATTTGACCTATCTGGATATATCAGATACCATTGCTAGATAGTCATTTCGATTGGTATAGAAATTAATTTATATGCTCCTGACTTAGGCTCAAACCTATGGAGTCATATATATAAGAGATTATTACCTGATCAAATGGTTGATCAATGATTGAGAATCGTTCAGTGATCGAATCATTAATGTGATTAATGATCAATCAAGTATAAGTATTGCATGAGGATCAATTAGCAATTGGATTGCTAATTGGTATAATTTAATTAAGCAATTAGACTAAGATCAAGTCTAATTGAATTAGATTCAATTAAAATTGGTTTGGACTTAGTTGGATTAAGTGCAATTAATTTATTGGATAAATTAATTATAAGAAAAAATAATTTCATGTTTGACTAGGACTTGAGTGCACCTAATTTCTAATTAAGTTAGAATTTAAATTAGATTTAAATCTAGTGTAATCTAATCTAATTGGACTCCTAGTTGAACTAGGATCACCTTTTAATTAGAATGCATTAATCTAATTTTAATCGAGTTTAAAAATGGCGTTGACCTAGTCTACGTTAGAGAGTTCTAGTTGAACTAGGACTCCTCCTACATCCCTTGTGCCTAGCCACTTAATTGCCCATGCCATATATTTTTCTATTTTAGGTGTTTACATGATTTTCCCACATCTTAAAAAAGGTTTCTACATCCACTCCAAGTTGGTTTTGGTATAAAATTTGACTTAGTCATATTTGAAAGTTTGTTTGAATGAGTTAAACTAAGAGTTTTAAATTGTTAAAACTCTTCTTCTCTTCTTATGGAATTTAATTCCCACGCTATTTTTTTTTGTGCACCCTTTATTTCCACCTTTTTGGATGTTGGTTTTCTAATCTCCATGCACAAAAAATTAGGGAGGCATCCAAGAGTTGGACCCCCCCCCCCCCCCGCCAAAAAAAAAAACTAGGATTTGACCAAGTCCTCCCTTATTTATGGGTGCCTCATTTATAGGGGCATTTTGCATGAGAGTTTTCCATGCACAAACCTGAGAAAAAAGAAGGTTGGGGCTTTGGGAATAGGGCGCCATGTTTCTAGGAATTTGGATTTTTTTTGGACATGATATGGATCATGTCCTATTGAGAACAAAGAAAGAGAAGATTGTCTTCTCTAGGATTCCTTTGTAAAATCTTTTCTTCTCCATCCTTTGAGAAATTGTTCTATGAAGAAAATCAGAGAGGAAGAGATGAGGGGTGTGGAGGATGGGTACTCCAAGCTATTGGGGCATTATGGTCTCTTTTGGATATGATATGATCATGTCCTGATGAGAAAAAAAAGAAGAGAAGATGATCTTCTCTTAGAGTTTCTTTGAGAGACCTTTTCTTCTCAATTTTTGTAAAATTTTTTTATGAAAAAAATCAGAGAGAAATAGAGAAATAGCATGATAAAATACTAAAAGAGAAGGTCTCCTTTTGTCAAGGTATGGAGATCTGTTTAGGACATCAATGGTTGATATCCTAAAGAGAAGATGTGTCTTCTCTTTATGATCTTTCTTTAAATTTTTATTTTCTTATTTTTGAGAGATCCAAGGATTGATCTTCTATCTTAATCCTCCTCCTAATCTTTATCTCTTAGAGTGTCCAAAAGATCCGAAGATCATTTTTTAGATTAACCATCAAGAGGAATCTGCAAGAAGCTAGCACTTCGAGTAGATCTTTGTTCGACAAACCTCTGATTAGAGTGGCAACTTCGTGTGGACAATTTGTGGAGGTCAGATGTGATGTGCAGCTCCAAGCAATAAAGACAACATCTATTATCAGTTGCAGTATTCTCAACCTGTGCAATGGTAAGAGATCTAATCTCTTTTCTGACCTAGATGCGATCTAGGTTTTTTAGAATTATTCTAAATTTAGGATATTAATATGATCAATACTAATTATTATTTTATTTTTAAATTTATATTTGCATCTTGATTTATCATAGATCCTAGATGTAGGGTTTAGTGATTAGATCATATTCATAAATAGATTAAATAATTTAATCTATATCTTCGACTGCATCTGATTTCGAAAAAGTTTCGAAAGTTATACATGAAACCCTACATATTTTCCAACAGTGGTATCAAAGCTCTAGGTTCTTTTATGACATGATCATACATGCTTTAAAATAAATCTAAAAATAAAAATTAAAGATCATACATATTAATTATAAGGTTGTCTTGTTGTAAGGTTAATCCCTTATAATGAAAAGATTGTTCTAGTTTGTACTGATCTATAAATTTGAATCATGAATAAGTTAGATGTGATCAAAGTAAATTTATGATTTATTTTTTTAATTTTAAATTTAAAATAAATAGATATTAGATCTATTTTAAATTATATAAATTAGATCTAAATAATATCATATTGCACATACTGATTATAAGGTTGTCTTACTGTAAGGTTTATCCCTTACAGTGGAGAGATTGTCCTAGTATGTATTGATCTGAGAAATCTAAAATATAAATATGTTAGATAAGATTTAAAATAATTTATAATTTATTTTTAAATTTTAAATTTAATATTAATTAGTTTATGATCTGATTTTGATCATTTAAATAAAATCTATATGATGTGTTTCATGTTTAGATCTACATCCTCATATTACATATGTTTGATATATAGTTTTGATTTTTGAATCTAGAATATATATGTATGATATATATGCTTTGTGAAATTTAAATTGCGAACTTACTTTCTACAAAATTCTAGATTTAAAATCCTAAGACATGGTCTAAACATTGAAATAAATCAAATCTAAAATCATGAATTAAATGTGATTTAATGTAAATTGTTTACACCTTGAAAATATTTCAAAAGTTGAAATCAAAAACTAATTTTGAGCTTCCAAACCCCAACCCATAAGCCTTGAACTTAACTGAGAATTAAGTGATTGTTTAGGATCTAGGCTTACGATTTGAAGATTCTAAGATAATTTCATAAAATATGGGTTAAAGGATAATGGATTAGCTTGATCAGATCATTAACTAGATTAGACCTAAGATTAGATTAAATATGAACTAAGTTAAAAAATTGATCGGACCTAATTAATAGTTAATTAGGATTAGATCTTTTTTCTCTATAGATCAATTCAATTATTGTAGTTAATCAAAATCCATATATCTAACAAATGGATCTGATCATGGCTCAGAGATCGAACCCGAGTCTTTAAGCTGACCAAATCAAAACTGATAAATCAATTAGTATCTAAGATAAGTCTAGCATTTTCAGATCGATTGTCTTTAATTGGCAACCTGCTTATCTGGCCATCTCTAATGATGTCTAAGGCAAGCTTTGGCAAATCCTTCCATCGATCTCACTTACCTGATCAATATAGTTAATTAGCTTTTGATTAGATTGTTCATTGATTCATGCTAACCTACATCACATAGAAAATCAGTGAGACTGATTTTATTTAGTGAGACTGATCTAGGTGCCCATTGACTTAAATTGATCCTAATCTTCATCTATGACTTAAAAAGTCAGTGGGAGGATTTGACTTGGTAAAGTTAGTGAGAGTAATTTGATCCATATCTTCTCTATCCTTAAATCACTAATAATTTAAATCCTCTAAAATTATTAGATTCTTAAAATGATAAAGTTATGAAGATAAATGGGTCATAGCCTTTCATTAAGTTGGATGATAATGAATCAATTAACTCAATAATTATTGGAGGTCCAAAAGCCTGGTGTTTATTGACTAATGAAATTATTATTGATAATATGATAACTTAAAAGTGTCTCTCTAATGGTGGTTAGGTTGACCAACCAAAGTTGAGCTTAATCATTTATTGGTTAGATGCATCAAGTATGATCATATTAATGGTTGGACCTAACTTGATCCTTATAGTGGAGGCTAAAGCCTACTGATTAGATTTTTGAGGCAAAATTAAATTACTAAAAGTTATTTATAAAAATAATTGATTAAAAAATCTATCCATAAATGCACATGGGTTGATCGACTAAAGTTGGACTTATGTGCAGTCTATGTGGATTTTAGGATCTACTAAAAAATTAAAATAATTTTTTAAATTGGAGATAGAGGCTATCAGTTTATATAAAATAGTAGAAGAACCTTTAGACTAAAGTCCAAGTCTCTAGACTTTAAATAATTCATGTACATTAGGTCATTATTCTCTTTTCTTTAGATTATGGCTAAATCCTAATTGCTCCGATCACCATCAGACAGTGATGTATTTATGGGATCCAACTTTGATAATCAATATCGAAAGTTGAATTTGATTGGCTACTAAGCCTAGTCAAAATAAAATATCCAAAGTTAACACAAATCAGGCAGAGTGCTTCTACTGTCAGAAGCTGAGCCATAAGAAGAAGTATTGTTTTGAATATCTTGCTATCCTTGATCTTAATAGATTGAACAAGAGAAAGGAGCAAAGAGTTGCTCATCAAGAATATTATATGATAACTCCCTATTATTTCTCTATTTAAATTTCTACTACTTGGGTATTAGATATCGATAGTCTTATGCAATTCGTTGCAAGAACTTTAGGTAAGTAGAAAGTTTGAAAATAGTAAAAAAATTGAATGTTAGGTTGGAAATCTTATTCCAGTCCTAGCTTTAGGAATTATCGAGTTTATTTTCAAAAATTATCATTTAGAGTGACTATCACTATTGTCCATTATTTATAATGAAGTGATCCTTATTGGCCTTTTGGCCAAAGATGATCATTATTTATTAATAAAAAAGATTATCATGATATCATTATGAATAATGTTATAATAATATGTGGATAATAAAAAAATGACATATATATTTTATCATAGCCTATTAAGTGTAATGTACACATCTACTAAATATTCTAAGTTAGATAATATCAAGGATGGCTACCTTTGGCATTATAGGCTTAGTCATATTAACAAGAATAAAATAAATAGGTTAATCTTAGAGAAAAATCTTGACATCAATAATTATGAATCATTGTCGACCCGTGAGTCTTGTTTTCTTGAGAAGATGACAAAGTCACCTTTTATTGAAAAAGGTGAAAGAGTTGGTAAAGTTTTAATTCTCATATATAGTGATATATGTAGACCTATGAACTCTAGTGCCAGAGAAGGATATCAATATTTCATTATATTTATAGATGACCTATCTAGGTATGGGTACGTGTAGCCTGAATTATTTAAAATATTCAAATGATTTCATGATGAAGTAAAACAATAAACTAGAAAAAAATATTAGAACTCTTTGATCAGATCGAGGAGGTGAATAAGCATCAAGTGAGTTTCTGACATATCTAGGAGAAAATAGGATTCTCTCATAGTGGACTCCTCGCAGAACATCATAAGATGTTGGTGTATCAAAAAGAAAAAATTAAACTTTGTTAGACATGGTTTGATCCATGATAGGGGTTTACTAGTATGCTTGTTTCAGGATTAAGCTCTAGAGACTACTTGTTTCATTCTAAAAATTTACACAAGTAAATCTATCACAAAGACTTCATATGGGATATGAATCGAGTGTAGACCTAGACTCTCTCACATTTGGGCTTAGGGTTGTTAGGCCTATATCAAATATTTGCACACAGATAAACTTGGAGCTCGGTTCCATAGGTGTATATTTATAGGATATCCTAAGAAAACTAGGGGTTATTACTTCTACCATGCTGAAGAACAAAAATTATTCTCAACAGTAGGGCATTCCTTTTGGAAAGAAGTTCCTTAGAGAAGAAACTGATGCCTAAAAAGTTGAACTTGAGAAAGTTCGATCGGTAAAAAGAACTGATATAATCTAGTAAACCTATAGAACTGGATTTAATTAGATCAAATCTGAAGTCTATTAAAGAAGCACCTTTAAGAAGATTTGATAGAGTACCATGTCAGCTAGATAGATACTTTGATTTCTAGATCTGGAATGATGATCCTGTTGAGCTTGATGAGAACAACAAGGATTCAATCATCTATAGGTATACAATGCAGAGGTCTGACTTTGAGAAGTGGCTTGGAGCCATCAAATATAAATTGGAGTCCATGAAGATCAATAGTATGTGGACACAAGTTGATTCACCTAAAGGAATAAAATCTATTGAGTATAAATAAATTTTCAAAAGGATTAGAGTAGCATAGATGCAAAAGTAGAGATATATAAAGTCCGTTTGACTATTATCTCGGAGTTGAAACATACATTTTGAATGTATAACTTTGTTATGAATAAAGAGAAATCCTGCATTTATAAGTGAAAAAAAAATCTGCAGTGTTATTCCTTTATTGTCTATGGATGATATTCTCTTAATCGGAAATGACATTCTAGCATTACAAGAAATAAAGATTTAGCTATCATCTTATTTCTCTATGTATGAGATCAGATATGGTATATTCATTAGAGGTAGTGAGTAGATACTAGTCTGATCTGGATGAGAATCACTGAAAGATTGTATAGACAATCTTTAAGTATTTGAGAAATACTAAAGTCTAGTGACTCTTATATGAAGAAATTGACTTAAAACTTATGAGATATTTTGATTTCAGTTTTTATTTCGATCAAGATGATAGTAGAAGAGTATCGGATCATGAATATGCCCTAATTAGAGAAGTAATCTACTAGAAAAGTTTCAAGTAGAATACTATAGCCTATTATGTAAGTAATGTAGAGTACATCATGGTATTTAATGCTGCCATCTAGGCTATGCGGTGGCATAAGTTTATTAGCAAGCTAGAAGAGGCACCTTCCATCGATGGTCTAGTCCTAATGTAGCACTAAAGCCATAGTTCAAACTAAAGAATTGAAGGTATATCATAGGACCAGCATACTTTGCATTGCTACCATCTTAGATTTTAAATCAGAATGATGTCGACTTTTGGAAGATCAATAAAAAAAGAAAACTTAATCGATCTATTTGCTAAAGCCTCGAAACTAAGAAATTCTATGAGCTCAAATGGAAGATAAAATATTTAATTTTATTTTGATTGACTTTAGTCCAAGTAGGAGTTATTAAGAAATGTGTCCTAAAGTTAATCATTTAAGTTGTAGATGATTAGAATCAATATATAAATTATTAAATAATAATAATTATTTTACTTATTCATTATAAAAATTCTATCTTTCTTAAATGAATTTCTAAGTTATGATAAAGTTCTTAGAACTATACTCAATCGATAAAAGAGAATTTGTCAGATGGCTCTTAAATTTATTCACGACTAAATGATAAGTTATTAATAAGGATGATAACTTATTGAGTGTAGATCGCTGTATGTCATATGCATTAGTTATCCTCATAACCAAGTGATGTAGAGATATTGGTATGGCATGCAGGTGAGATGTAGGAGTACATCTATACTGAACATGATTAATGTAGTACTCTTCTATCAAGAGTAGCTAGCTAAGGCTAATGGATATAAGTATCTCTTCGATCTGAGATCATCATGGTGACTTGCAAGCAACTCACTGTACATTGGTGCTAACCTACCTATATTTCTAAAATAGCAATGGAAGGTTTCTATGTATAGTCAAGTACTTATAGAGTCGATATGTGAGTCAAGATAGGATAGACCACTCTTGATTAATTTTAGAAAGTGAATATCTTGTTGTATTTTAATTTAGCAAAATCTAGGTCTGAATAATCCTCGTGAAGAGTAACAGGATTTATAA
This sequence comes from Cocos nucifera, assembly GCA_006176705.1. Lineage (NCBI taxonomy): Eukaryota > Viridiplantae > Streptophyta > Magnoliopsida > Arecales > Arecaceae > Cocos > Cocos nucifera. The sequence continues at coordinate 1,697,374 of QRFJ01000468.1, read as the reverse complement.
AATTTTGAGATACAATATGGATGACTTGTATGAGTGTTGACCGCAAACTCAAAGTTATCCTGAGCATTATTAGTTAAAGAAATAAATTATATGATAACCATTGGCTAGAGTTCTAAGAATATTGCTTTGCATTCATTCGACCTATCTGGACGTCGGGTACTATTGCTAGATGATCATTTTAATTGATACAAAAATTGATTTCTATGCTACCGACTTAGGTTCAAACTTATGGGATCACTCACATAAGAGGTTATTATCTGATTAGATGATTTATCAATGATTGAAAATTATTCCATGATCGAATCATCAATGCAATTGATGATCGATCAAGTACAAGTATTATAGGAGAATCGATTAGAAATTAGATTGCTAATTGGCTTAATTTGATTGAGCAATTAGGCTGAGATCAAATCTAATTAAATTAGATTTAATTAGAATTAGTTTAGACTTAATTGGATTGAGTCTAATTGATTTATTGGATAAGCCAATTATAAGAAAAAATAATTTCATGTTTGACTAGGACTTAAGTGCACCTAATTTCTAATTGAGTTAGGATTTAAATCAAATTTAAATCTAGTTTAATCTAATTTAATTAGACTCCTAGTTGGGCTAGTATCATCTTTTAATTAGGATGTATTAATTCAATTTTAATTGAGTTTAAAAATGGCTTTGACCTAGTCTACATTGGAGAGTCCTAGTTGGACTAGAACTCCTACATCCCTTGCGCCTAGCCACTTAATTGCCCATGCCACATATTTTTCTCTTTCAAGTGTTTATGTGATTTTCCAACATCTTAAGAAAGGTTTCCATGCCCACTCCTAATTCGTTTTGGAATAAAATTTGACTTGGTCATATTTAGAAGTTTGTTTGAATGAGTCAAATTAAGTAAGAGTTTTAATTTGTTAAAACTCTTCTTCTCCTCCTATGAAATTTAATTCCCATGCCACTTTTTTTTGTGCACCCCTTATTCTACCTTTTTGGGCATTGGTTTTCTAATCTTCATGCATAAAAAATTGGGGAGGCATCAAAGAGTTTGATGCCCCCAAAACTTCTTTTAAATCCCTTAAAACTAGGATTTGACCAAGTCCTCCCTTATTTGTGGATGCCTCCTTTATAGGGACTTTTTGCATGAGATACTTTGAGAGTTTTCCACACACAAACCAATTTAAAAGGAGGTTGGGGCATTAGGAATACGGCACCATGTTTCTAGGAATTTTGGGTTTCTTTTGGATATGATATGGATCATGTCCCATTGAGAACAAAGAAAGAGAAGATTGTCTTCTCTAGGATTCCTTTGCAAAATCTTTTCTTCTCCATCCTTTGAGAAATTGTTCCATGAAGAAAATTAGAGAGGAAGAGATGAGGGGCATGGAAGATGGGTGCTCCAAGCTATTGGGGCATTATGGTCTCTGTTGGATAAATTATGATCATGTCCTGATGAGAAGAAAAAGAAAAGAAGATGGTCTTCTCCTAGAGTTTCTTTGAAAGATATTTTTTTCTCAATTTTTGTGAGATTTTTTCATGATAAAAATCAAAGAGAAATGGAGAAATAGCATGGAAAAATACTAGAGGAGAAAGTCTTCTCTTGTCAAGGTATAGAGATCTGTTTAAAACATCAATGGTTGATGTCCTGAAGAGAAGACGTATCTTCTCTTTATAATCTTTCTTCAAGTTTTTGTTTTCTTATTTTTGGAAGATCGAAGGGTTGGTATTCTTCCTTAATCCTCCTTCTATTCTTCATCTCTTAGAGTGTCCAAGAGATCTGAAGATAATTTTTCAGGTTAACCATCAGGAGGGATCTGTGAGAAGCTAGTACTTCAAACGGATCTTCATTCGATAAACCTCCGATTAGAGTGGCAACTTCATATAGACAATCTGTAGAAGTTGGATGTGTAGTGTGGCTCCAAGCAATAAGAACAACATTAGTTATTAGCTGTAGTGTTCTCGACCCATGCAAAGGTGAGAGATCTTATCTCTTTTCTACCCTAGATGCGATTTAGATTTTCTAGAACTATTCTAAATCTAGAATATTGATATGATTAATACCAATCATTATTTTATTTTTTAGTTTATATTTGTATTTTGATTATCATAGATCCTAGATATAGGGTTTAGTAATTAGATCACATGCATAAATAGATTAAATAGTTTAATCTATGTCTTTCGCAGCATCAGATTTTGAAAAAGTTTCAAAAATTTTGTATGAAACCCTACATGTTTTCCAATAAAAATAATACTAGAGTTAGAGATGTCTAACTGAGAATAGTAATAAAGCTCAAATTCTGCTCCTGTAGCCTATGAACCATCACTCAAATGTATCTCAATGGGTGTTTCACTCATAGCTGGAGGATGGAGGATGGAACTTTGGATTGTAGCTTCTGATAGTAATCATCGCCTTTCTGGCAGCTATCATCACCATGCCTCGACATCCAACTATCAAGCTATAGCCTAGAACATGATGGTCAAGAATCAACTGGCATGGCCCAAAACCCATCAGTATGAGTTCTCTAATCAGCCAGTATGGTCTGGCCCAAGATCATCGGCCTGGTCTAAAACTCATCGGCATGGATCAAAATCTGTCGGCACAGTCCAGAACCCACTGATAGATATTTTTAGCTTACTGATTGGCATAGTCCATGGCATGGCCTAAAACATGCCGGTGGGGGTTCTCTTACTAATTGATACGGCATAGCCTAAGGCTGCCAACATGGTACGGCACGGTCCAAGATTGCCAGCATGGTATAGAACTTGCTGGTATGATTCAGAACCTACCGATGGATGTTTTCAACTCACCAACCGGCACAATCCTCGGCATGGCCTAGAACTCACCGATGGAGGTTCTCTTATCTATCGGCACAGCATGGTCCATGGCTGCCGACATGGCATAGAACCTGCTAGCATGGTCCAGAGCCAACCAACAAGGGTTCACTAATTGGCCTGCATGGCCCACGATCGTCGACATGGTCCAAAACCTACCAGTCGGCATGGTCCAAAACCTACCAGTCAAAATTCTCTTAGCGATCGGCATGGCCTAGAACTGTTCACAACTGCCAACATAGCATGGCTCAAGGCCGCCAGCATGGCATGGACCAGAACCCACCGATATGGCTTAGAATCAACTGGCAGGAGTTCTCTTACCTACTAGTACAATCCACGGCCACCAGCACGCTCCAGAACTCATCGATGGAGGTTTTTTTTAAATATTATTATAAAATTATTATAAATGATAATTAATAAATATTGTTATAAAATAAAATTAAAAAATTATACCTGTGACTGTGAGGAGGAGATCGCACAGAGCCCTAAGGGTCGCCGGCGATGATGATGGTGCTAGAGGGAGGGGGTGGCGCTAGAGGTAGCCTGAAAGAGAGACAAACAAAGATAGTGAGATACAGAGAGAGAAGAGAGACAAAGAGAAAGAGGGAAGAGAGAAAAAAGGAAGAGAGAGTAATAGATAGAGAGAAAGAGGGAAGAGAGAGAGAAAGAGGAAAGAGATAGAGATAGAAAGAGAGAGAGAGAGTAGGGAGGTCGAGGGAGCGACGATGGCACAAGAGAGAGGGGGCAGTGTCGACGGGTCAGGCCGAGGAAAGAGAGAAGAGAAAGAGAGAAAGAGGAGGTGGGGTCGGTCGAGAAAGAGGGAGGTGAGGCTGGTTGGGGAAGAAGGAGGAGGCAGGAGAGGTGGTAGGGCCAGCCAGGAAAGGAGGAGACGGTGCCAGTTGGGGAAGAAGGAGAAGATAGGGCCAGAGATGGGGCCGACCGGGGAAGAAGGAGGAGGCAGGGGAGAAGGAGGAGGTGGGAGAAGAAAGAGGAGGTGGGGCCAGCTGAGGGATGATGGTGATGAGTGCATCAATGGTGGAGAGGTAGAGAGAGAAAGAGAGGAAGGAGTAGCTCACCGACGGTGGAGAGGGAGAGAGAGAGAGCTTGAAAGAGGAAAATAAAAAATAAGGCAGGCCAAAAGGAAAAATGATTTAATCTATTACAACAATTTTTGTACTGCCATAAGCCTATGGCAATAGTTACTAAAAATCGTTACCATAGACCTATTGCAGTGGTTACTGATCCGCTACTAGAGTTTAATATAATTTTTTTATTTTTTTGAACATGATGTAATTTTAAAATTTAAAGCCTATATTTATAATTCATTATCTAAATAATTATCATTAGAGTATCATCATAAAAGACTGTCTCAATTTGATAGCCTTAACTTCATCGATCAATAAAATTTGATTTTGACAACAACAAACGATGTCATGATGATTTGATAGATGGAGACTATCGATGGATCCGAAAATCTATAATGATGATCTTAGTGATGTTTGTAGCACATTATTAAATTTTTTTTTCAATCAAATATTATTATGATGATCAATTTAGTATAAGATAATTTTGGCCGTTAAATAAAAAATGAGTGATTGATCCCTGTCATAGGCGATCAAAAATAAAATCTAACTCACTACTATATAGATAGCATGAGTCAGGATTGTATCCTCAGGGATACTACTATATAAATAAGATGAGTCAGGATCATATTCTTAGGGATCATATTAATTATATTTAAATAATTTAAATTTAAAATAAAAATAAGATTAAGATTAATTAAAAGACTACTTAAATTAAATAAATAAATAAATAAATAATTTAAATAGAGGTTGGGTTGCAAGTTTTGATAGCTAGTATCTTTTTTAATATGCTTAAATTGATATCTAATTAATAAAGACATAACCTCTCTTATAGAGCATGGCCTATATCCTTGGATCACAGTCCATTCCTTAAAGTTATAGATTAGTCTAAATTAATTTACATATAACAAAAAAATTAATTTAAAAATAATCTATCCTAAGAGTACGAATCAGACCCGTAGATCATGGCTCATCCCAAGGATCATAAACTATTCTAGATCAATCTCATGCAGAAAATAAAGACATAAAAATATAATAAAGAAAAGTAGTCTTTATTGTATATTAAAAAAAATACAAAAGATGAAAAAATAGAAAATACAATCAAAATAATATCATAATGATCTTCTTAGAACAAGACGAACTAGCCACCATTGAAAAGCTTCTTGCTGATATTTTCATCCTGGAGCTTTGAGGAAGAACCTGGATAGCAGCTGGGAGTAGAGATCAGGAGCAACAGAGAGGATTTGTGGAGACAAAGAAGGCCTATGATTATGCAAAAAAGAAAGAAGAAAGCTTGGGAGAAGAAAGAGGAGGAAATTAAGGAGGCTGCTGTTTGTGGAGGAGAAAGAGAGAGAGAGAGAGAGAGAGAGGGAGAGGACCAAAAGAAGGCTTAAGAGGCTGCTATTCTGATTTGTGGCATCAGGAGGAGGGCATTTAAATAGAGGAGAGGGTGAGAAAGAGTCCGAATCAGAAATAAAATGCTTTAATCAAGACTTATCTTCAATGAACCTGCTCCAGCATCTGTCCGTGAAGATCCGACCGCAAACTCACAATGCTATGCACAGCGCTCGCTATCAGCCTCACGGATCCGCTATCAGTGCTCGTGAAGCCGTGCCTACAAAATCCTTTCTAGCACTTATGAAACTACACCCGCAAAGATCCTCATGGACCCACTATCGCCACACGCGCCTGCAATAGGCTCTTATGAAAACAAAATCCAAAACTAGCACCTCTTTTCACAATTACAAAAAGAAACTTTTGTTTTTTTTATAATGATGCATATATCCTATAAGGGTTCCTAGCATAATATCTTCATTTTTTATAATACTATATGCATCCTTTTTTATTTTAAATCTATAGTCTAATTGCTCCTAATTTGAGTTTTTTTATTTGCAAATCAGGCTCTTTGTATTGATGATCATTTTTTCTACAAAATATTAAAAAAAAGTATCAAATTTTTAATATATAATATTTAATTAAATATAATTTTGTGCTTCGGGTGGCTTAAATTAAGTGTTCATCGTATCTTTCAACTTGAACTTTGCTCATCATCGAGTAAAATAGATAAATTGGCAATATATACTGACTCAATCTTGAGTTAAAAGTTAGGTTAAACATTTCTAAAGACAGCTAATATCCAGTCAGACCATTAAAGAGTTACATCATTGGATTATTAATTTGATCCAATTAGTGGTTAAGTATTAGCCATTGAAATTTTTAGATATCTTCTTTCACTAACTCTCCACTTTATTCTTTAAATCCTCTAACTTAATAAAAGAAGGGTTTATTATCTTCTTGCAATTTAGTCTCCTTATTATTCACTATTTTTATTTTTTTTCTTGTATTCCCATCTTTTGATGCAAACCATAATACTTACTTAGATGAAGAGGCTCAATTATTTAGTGAGACAATGCTAAAACTCTCTATTCTCTTTATTCTTTCTTTTTTTTTAGTTTACATTGCCTACTTTTTAACATGAATATCATTGCTTGCTTAGATATATAATGAGACCCGATTACTCGGTAAGAGTTCAATGTATTTTTTTTAATAGATTCTAGCTAAGAAAAACTTTTGCAGATTTTGACCTTTCCATCAAACTTTCATGAAGCAAATTCTTTATTGAGATTGGTAAGAAGAAGTTTCTAGAATCACTCTTAATAACTGGTCTAATCTAAATCCTACTATTCATTAAATTTTTTTAATAATTTACTTCTCAGTATCTCTAAAATTATCTAAACTGTTAATCATTTATTGATTAGGATGTCTAATTAACTCTTAATCAAAATAAAATTTGGATACATAAAGCTAATTATTTTAAATCATACTTGAAGACTCATAAATTTTAAAGTTAGTTATTCTTTCCTCAACTTAATTTTCATTGTCCTCAATGAAAGAAGAGAAAAATAAAAATATTTATCAGAAAGGGATACCACCTAGTTTATTATTTGTAGATCCTTCATTATACTTCATCAAGTTCATATAGAATGTTTTGATGATGTGCTCCCCCAACTTGGGCTAATCATCTTTATTAGTTTCCTACAATAATAAAAACTAGAAATTTGAAAGGAAAAAATGATGGATTGTCTCTCAATAAGTGCTAAGTTTAAGGTCTTCAGCTAGATCAAGTGATTCTATCAATCCTGTATCAAAAATTAGATTAACAAATTTTAATAATTTTAGATTGCCAATCTCAAGAAGATGGCTTATGATCTCATTATTTATAAATTTTAGTATTTTATCATCAATTTTTAGAAAGTAGCTCACAACCCCATTCTTTGTTAGTTTTATTTTTCTAATTTTAAGAAGAGAATTTACAAACCCATTCATAGACACTTATTTGTTGAGAATTTTTTTTATTTGTTCTTCTAATATGCTCATGAATTTAGTTATTGGGGTAAGGATTTAGTTCGATGTAATGGGTACCGGAAGGGTGTCACTTAATTCTAAACATGCATACTTAGGTGTGACTAAGGGAGGATTCAATTCTGGAGAAGGTGGTGATTCTAGAGGAGAAGCTATTAGAGCTGATATTGATTCATATTTTTTAGCCCATGGGAGAGTGGTGCTAAAATTTGATGGCTCTAATAATATGTTTATATTTTTGGTATATCCATTTATGTTGAAATTGTCCATCCCAAAAGAATCTCAACGTGTATGCACTGTGTCCTGAGAAATAATTTTAGGGATCATTTTCTTAATTATATCTTTAGATACATCCATCTTAAAATAGTTTTCAGTTTGTATATTAGGCTGTTCTATAAGGATTTCATGAACATTAGAGCTCTCAGCTATATATTGCTCCCTTGGGTTACTTATGGACTGACTAGATAATTTTTTCTCCTTTCAATAATTAAGTACAATAGTTAGTTGACCGACTTGGGATTCTAGCTTTGCTATTGATTGAGTTTGGGAGTAGATGAGCTTAGTGTTCATTTCTAGCCCTTCTAATATGTGTAAAATATTCTCTTCAAATGCCGAACTATAAGTACTTAAAGAAGGTTGATGAATATTTTAATATTGGTATGTTGTATAAGTTTTATTCAGATAACTAGATTAATAGTCAATTACTAGTTGTGGTGTCCCTGAAAAATTTGGATCATTTCCCAACCTAGATTATAAGTATTGGGAGAAGAATTGTAATGAACAGTCCGAATTTGGGTTTGGTAAGTTTGCTCATGCACAAACTCCCATGATTTATTTGCGAGTGGACATTCACTAACCAGATAGTTGGGACTCAAACATATGTCATACACATGCAAAGATGAGGTAGGAGAGTGTCTCATATTCGTTGGGTATTATATCCTAAAGGCAATTGTCTAAATTATAGATGGTTAAGCTGTATGTAATTTATACTTAAATTATAAATAAATAAAATTATTATTCTAGCATTTCATCAAGTTTGTACATCTTTTTATAATGAACTCTTTTGTGATGAGATTCTTAGGACTATTTAGACTTGATAAAGAAGGATTTATTGTTTAGTTCTTAAACCTATTCATGATCAAATGATACGTTGTTGCCTAGGATGATAGCATTATCGAGTGTAGGTCATTGCATGCCATATGGGTTGGTTGTCCTCTTAACCAAGGAGTATAAAAATACTGGTATGACATGTAGATGAAGTGTAGAGATATATTTTACTAAATGTGACTTAACTACGGAGCTCTCTACTGTTAAGAGTTGCTCACGAAGGATATGGGTATAAGTGTCCCCTAGACCTGAGATCACCATGGTGACTTACAAAAAATTCACTGTATTTTGGTACCAGACAACCTAAATTTTTAATTCAATGATGAAAAGTTACTGGGTGTAGTCAAGTACTTGTTTAGTCGGTGCGTGAATCAAAATGGAATTGACCCCTCCAAGTGTTGGAGTAAATGCATCACTGTATTTTAATTTAGCAAAATCTCAATCAGATAGTCCATGTAATGGACATTGAATTTTGAAATACAATGTAGATAATTTTTTAGGATTGATAGTTAAATCTTAGATCATCTTTTAAGCATTTGGGTCAAGAGGATGAATTATATAGTAACCATATGCCACAGGTTCATAGATGTTGCAATGCGACTATTCAACCTATCCAGATGTTGAGTACCATTACTAGATGGTCACATAGATTGATACAAAAATTGATTTTTATGCTATCAGTTTAGGATTTGAACCTATGGAGTCACACAAAATAAGAGTTCCTACCTGATCTAATGGCTGATCAAGAGTTCCAATGATTTGGAACTCTATGATCAGGAGTCCCACTGGACTGGAACATTACCTTTATAGATCCCACTAGATTGGAACTTTAAAATTATTGAAAGATTAATTAATAATTTAATTATTAATTAGCTTAATTTAACTAAGCAATGAGATTCGATCAAATCTAATTGAATCAAATTTGATTGGGTTTGACTCGATTAGGTTATGAGATGACTTAATCACTAAGAAAGATTCGATCCTGATTTGATTAGGATCTATACCTAATTAATTTTTAATTTAATTAAAATTTTATTAGGTTGGGTTAAGCCTAATTTGATTAGGTTTGTCTTAGTCTAATTGGGTCTGAACAAATTAGTTTGGATGAAACCAATTTGAATAGGTCAAATTAGATTTGAATTTTGAACTCCCTTCTCCTTGCGCAACCTTTGACTTTTCCACGCCATTCCCATGCACATTTTGAAATTTGCATGAGAGTTTCCCATGCCTAGATGAGTTTGTGTACCTCCCTTCTTTCTGCCTTTAACCTAGTCTAAGAGTTGGACTGGTTCAAAGGAAGTTGAATTTTGAATTCAACTTATTTGTTAGAGGTTGGAACTAATCTTATCTTATCCATTCCCACGCTATCTTTTGGGTTTTTGTCACCCAATTTTGTGTGTTCTGAGTATGGGTGCATAGAAGGAGAGTCTTTCTATGTGTCATATACTTAGGAGGAGCGTTGGAAGAGGATAAGAAGCTTACTTAATTTTTGAAATCAAGTGAGTGGTTGAAACCTCCTAACCATCCATCCTCATCCACTCCACATGCAAATCACTTGGTGGATGCCCATTTTAAATGAAATTTTCTTTTAGCGTGCAACAATCTGAGTGAGGCTACATGATGGGTTTCTGAGAGACAATAAATTCTAAGAGAGGGCACTAGTTTTGGCATGGAAAAAGTCAAACATTGAGTTCCTGTGCCACACTTCTTATCTCATGCAAACATTAAAAGGAGTTTTAAATGTCGTGCATGTGAGAAAGCTGAGAAAGAATTTTTCAAAAACTAGAGAGTATGGCATGAGCTTCTATGAGGCATAAGATCAATTGTTGGTCACAAAAATCTTGAGAGTGGGGACTCCAAGGTTTTGGGTGTGAGTAACCCTAGGGTTTCGACCTAGGATTTGGATGGAGAGATTGAGCATTGTGAGTGCATGATCACTACCAAACTTTCCACACAATCTCATCTTCCTCTAAAGCTTATCATCTAGTCTTTTGGAGCATCTAGAAGATTGAAAGAAGGTGGTCGATTGGATCGACTAAGATTGGCTATCGAAGGTTCCGGTGAGGAGCTAGAACTTCGGTGGAGTTGGTCCTCCATGTAGACTGACCGTAGAGGCCGGACAATCGTGCAGCTACACTGCGATGCGAGGAGATTCTTCTTATAGTTTTGGATTGCGGAGATCGGCTATCCATGTTAAGGTATCATATTCTGAACACGAGTAGATTAGTAGATATGATTTTCTAATCTTATGTATTTAATTTTTCTATTATATATAAGCATGTCTAGATTCTAGTGTAGAATTTTTGATGTAATCAATGCATGCATAAATTTAATATTAGATTAATTTTAGCTTTCGCTGCACATATATTTCAAAAAAATTTTAAAAAGCATGCTTAGAATCCTGCATTATTTTCATCATTGGTATCAGAGCAACGGGTTGCTTGATATATTTTGATCTAGATAACTTAGTAATTGAGGATGAATGAGCCACTAAGCCATCCGATCATAAGAGATAAGTATAGTTTAAAGGCCATCTCCTCTCATTCGATGGGGATCTCTTATGGAGATAGGAGTACCATCATGAACTCATTCATTAAGATGAATAGTGTTGGGGATAAATCCCGCTCCTGCCGAAGCTCGGCCCAACGCTCAGCCCAATGTAACCAGTAGCCGCTGAAGAGCTTCAGTGCCAGGCGCCTGGCCGAGCCCCTAACACGGCCGAACTGCCTAGAGGCCGAATCAGCGAACCCTGGCCGAACTCCTTCGGACTCCCCACGGCCGAACTCCTTCGGACCGACCCCGGGCGAGCCCGTGCAGCCGAACTCCTTCGGACTGCCCACGACCGAACCCCTCAGCGAGCCCTGGCCGAACCAACTAGCAACCGAAGTCCTTCAACTGGCCAGCCGAGCCTCTTCGGGCCTCTCAGCGGTCGAACTCCTCGGCAACCGTCCCGCGGCCGAACTCTACGGATGGCCGACCCTTCAGTCAGACGAACTTCCCCAGCCTCCCCCTCGGCCGAACTCTGTTACAAGCCCGAACTCCATTGGACGAACTGTCGCACTGCAGCAAGACCGGACGGCGCCTTCCTCTCCGTACCGGACTCCATGCGGCCGACGACTCGCCAGTATGGCTCCCACGATCTACCGAACGACGCCTTCCTCTCCGTACCGGACTCCATGCGGCCCACGGTTCGCCGGTATGGCTCCCACGATCTACCGGACGACGCCTTCCTCTCCGTACCGGACTCCATGCGGCCCATGGTTCGCCGGTATGGCTCCCACGATCTACCGGACGATGCCTTCTTCTCCGTACCAAACTCCATGCTGCTCGACGACTCTCTGCCAGACGGCACAGCCGTCACCATCAACTAAGCTCCGCTATAAAAGGACCCCTCCCGACATACTAAGGCTAAGCTCTCTAAGCTCTCCTCCACATCTCTAAGCTCCGGAACTCATTCCGAGCACTCCATTACTATTGGCCGGAAACTAACTTGACCGTCGGAGGGTCCTGCCGGAGCCACCACCCCACCGGTTTCGGACGGGACTTCGTTTTGCAGGTCCCCGGCGGCGCCCAGCGGCCTCGATTGCGGCGACCCCCGGCGGCGACAGATTTCTGCACCAACAGATTGGCGCCGTCTGTGGGAACAAGGGATTGAACCTTCGAGGTTCCCTTGTTCTTAAAGGAGTGCTCGGCGACGATTTCCCTCCCCTGTTTCGGATCTCTCTCCTCCCTCTTCAGTATTCCTTTTCTGAAAGAAAAATGCCCCCCAGAAGAACCTCGACCCGGAGGTCGGCAGCCTCCGCGGCCCGATCCCGTTCGGGTCCGTCCGCTCCCACTCCGGCCCCGGTGATGCGGGCCCGCTCCGTACTCGCGGTAGATGCGGAGCGGTTCGACCTGCTTGCCCAGCAGGTCCGCGATCTTACGGAGGCAGTGCAGGCAGTGCAAGCCACGCATTCGCGAGGTCCAGTGCCCACTCGACCGGCGTGGGGTTCCCCGGAGCCCGGGAATCCAGTCCAGGAGCGACCGATGTGGGCTACCCAACCTCCGGCCCTCGGGAGAGAAGGGCAGCCGGCAAAGAGCCCCTGCTCGGACCGCAGCTCAACCCAGGGAGAAGCTTCACACCTATTCCGCGAGAAGACCTTGGGGATTAAGGATCGCGAAGATTTCCTGGACCAAAGGCTCATGGAGATGGGATGGCGCATAGAAGAACTCCGTCATACTCCTTCCTCCCGCGGTAACGATATAACGATATTTGCACTGATCCTCCCTTCTCACTGAAAATTATGCAGGAACAGGTACCACCGAACTTCAAGCTCCCGCATTTTGAAAGCTACGATGGGACCGCTGACCCGGTCGACCATTTGGAGGCCTTCAGGACGACGATGTTACTCCATGGCGCCCCTGATGCCATTTTGTGTCGGGCTTTCCCTTCTACCCTCAAGGGAGCGGCTAGGAATTGGTACTCGGCGCTTAAGTCGGGCACCATCCTGTCGTTTGACCAAATGAGTCAACAATTCGCGGCCCACTTCGTCAGCAGCAAACGGCCGCGCAGAGGCTCGGATTCCTTGTTGGCCATCAGGCAAAAAGAGGGGGAACCCATCCGGACTTACGTCACCCGGTTCAACGCTGCCGCGTTGGAAGTCCGGAACCTGGACCAATCGGTTGCTATGGCCGCCCTCAAAGGCGGCCTTCAGAAGAATGACTTGTTGTTCTCCCTGGAAAAAAGGTATCCCAGGGACTTCGCCGACCTGCTAGCTCGGGCCGAGAGATACGCCCGTGCGGAAGAAGCCTTCAAGCTGAGGGACGAAGAAACCTTAAGGGAGCGGCTGACAGGCGATAGGGAGCCGAATGAAGTTCGGCCGCGCTCACGGACTCCCTCCGGTAGCAGGCGGGCCCGAACCCCTCGAGCTTGCAGAGAAGCGCGAAGAAGCCCACCTCCCAAAGGATTTCGCGACTATGTCCTCCTCAACGCTCCCCGAGCACAGATCCTCACCGAAGTTAAGGACCAACTCCCCAGACCAGAAAGGTTACGGTCTCCCCCAAACAAACGTGACCGAAGCAAGTACTGCCTCTACCATCGCGACCACGGCCATGACACTGAGGAATGCATCCAGCTCCAAGATGAAATCGAGGAACTCATCAGAAAAGGGGCGGCTGGGTAGAATTCATTCGACGCCAGTCTGAAGCAGAGAAGATCGGTGTAGGGCGCTGCCGTAACGAGAAACAACAGAAGGTCGGCCGCCTCGCAACGTCGTCAACGCCACCCCGGGGAGGAGCTAGGAGCTAGCTACATCGGTGATTGTCATCCCCCAGCGACGAAAGCCAACAGAAGCACGCTTCAAATTACAGAAGGAAGGCATCGAGATGAGGAGGTAGTCTGAAAGGGACTTACGTGCCGCGTGGAGAAGCTCCGCGGAGGACTAACGCTTCCCGACGACCTTGGAACTCGGAAAATGTGCTGAGAATCAGCTACTCACTCGGTAATAGTTTCCCCTCTCAATAAAATCATTTCTGGATGCGAAATCTATGCGATGACAGGAAAGAAGCAGTCAGTCGCGTTAGGAACAGGAGGAGAACCTCGTCCTAGCGTGAGCAAAGTCGAAGGCCCCGTCCACAAAGGACGGGATGGGGGGAGAAGGCGAGGACGACGGTCCTCATGTGCCCCCACAGCCGGCTAGGAACAGGAGGAGAATCTCGTCCTAGCGTGAGCAAAGTCGAAGGCCCCGTCCACAAAGGATGGGATGGGGGGAGAAGCGAGGACGACGGTCCTCATGTGCCCCCACAGCCGGCTAGGAACAGGAGGAGAACCTCGTCCTAGCGTGAGCAAAGTCGAAGGCCCCATCCACAAAGGACGGGATGGGGGGAGAAGCGAGGACGACGGTCCTCATGTGCCCCCACAGCCGGCTAGGAACAGGAGGAGAAATCCTCGTCCTAGCGTGAGCAAAGTCGAAGACCCCGTTCACGAAGGACGGGATGGGGGGAGAAGCGAGGACGACGGTCCTCATGTGCCCCCACAGCCGGCTAGGAACAGGAGGAGAACCTCGTCCTAGCGTGAGCAAAGTCGAAGGCCCCGTTCCACAAAGGATGGGATGGGGGGAGAAGCGAGGACGACGGTCCTCATGTGCCCCCACAGTCGGCTAGGAACAGGAGGAGAACCTCGTCCTAGCGTGAGCAAAGTCGAAGACCCCGTTCACGAAGGACGGGATGGGGGGAGAAGCTCGGACGACGGTCCGGATGTGCCCCCACAGCCCGTTAGGAACAAGAGGAGAACCTCGTCCTAACGTGAGCAAGGTTCAAGGCCTAGCCACAGAGTCTACGGCAAGCTTCACTACAGAAGACGAGGTCTCCTTCGGACCTCAGCTTCAACTTCGGTGTCAGCATCAGCGGGAGACGGGATCTCCCCCAAGCGATCATAACCTTGACTGCAAAAGAGGAGGTCTCCCCCGAATCGACTTCGGTTGATGAAGGCGATGTCAACTCCGACCCTGACCACGGGGGGCGACATTGACTCCGGCCTCAACGTCGACTTCACCAATTTTGGCTGGAAACGAGTCCCACTTCAACTCCAAACATCGACTGGAGATGAAACCTCCCCCAAGCCTCAGCTTCAACTTCAGCGTCAATATTGGCTGGAGACGAGACCTCCCCCGAGCTTCAGCTGCAACCAATGCGGAGCCTGGAAGAAGACTTCGGCAGTCGCCTGTTTTGGTACTCCCTTCCTTCAATTCTTGAACTCGGGAGTGGGGGGGCTACTGTTGGGGATAAATCCCGCTCCTGCCGAAGCTCGGCCCAACGCTCAGCCCAATGTAACCAGTAGCCGCTGAAGAGCTTCAGTGCCAGGCGCCTGGCCGAGCCCCTAACACGGCCGAACTGCCTAGAGGCCGAATCAGCGAACCCTGGCCGAACTCCTTCGGACTCCCCACGGCCGAACTCCTTCGGACCGACCCCGGGCGAGCCCGTGCAGCCGAACTCCTTCGGACTGCCCACGATCGAACCCCTCAGTGAGCCCTGGCCGAACCAACTAGCAACCGAAGTCCTTCAACTGGCCAGCCGAGCCTCTTCGGGCCTCTCAGCGGTCGAACTCCTCGGCAACCGTCCCGCGGCCGAACTCTACGGATGGCCGACCCTTCAGTCAGACGAACTTCCCCAGCCTCCCCCTCGGCCGAACTCTGTTACAAGCCCGAACTCCATTGGACGAACTGCCGCCTGCAGCAAGACCGGACGGCGCCTTCCTCTCCGTACCGGACTCCATGCGGCCGACAACTCGCCAGTATGGCTCCCACGATCTACCGGACGACGCCTTCCTCTCCGTACCGGACTCCATGCGGCCCACGGCGCCGGTCGCCGGTACCGGACATGGCTCCCGGTATGGCTCCCACGATCTACCGGACGACGCCTTCCTCTCCGTACCAACTCCATGCTGCTCGACGACTCTCTGCCAGACGGCACAGCCGTCACCATCAACTAAGCTCCGCTATAAAAGGACCCCTCCCGACATACTAAGGCTAAGCTCTCTAAGCTCTCCTCCACATCTCTAAGCTCCGGAACTCATTCCGAGCACTCCATTACTGTTGGCCGGAAACTAACTTGACCGTCGGAGGGTCCTGCCGGAGCCACCACCCCACCGGTTCCGGACGGGACTTCGTTTTGCAGGTCCCCGGCGGCGCCCAGCGGCCTCGATTACGGCGACCCCCGGCGGCGACAGATTTCTGCACCAACAAATAGTAAAAGAATTTTATTTATTAAAATTATTTTAATTAAAAAATAAATATAACTAAGTTTAGATTTGATCTAAAAGATGATTCATGGTTTAATTTTTATTATATTTTATTTTTTATTATAAAATTAGCAATTAGTTCCTATTTATGAAATGAGCTGATCTATTTATGAAATGAGTTAACCCACTTAGTAAATAAAAAATAGAGAATATCTTTCAAAATTTAAAAATTATTTTTGAAATACCAAATCCCAACCCATCAGCCTAAAAGCTTAATTAAAAAAATTAATTATCTAGTGGGATCTTAAATTATGAATTAAAGATCCTAAGATAAAAGCATAAGACTGTGGGTTAAAGAATTAGATGAATTAGGTTCATTAATTGGGTTAGACCTAAGGTTAGTTAAAGAATAGACTTAGCTAGAGTAATTGATCAAATCTAATCAAATGTTGAATTAGATTAGATCAAGAATACTCTAAATACAGCTTCAATAGTTGTAGCTGGACAGGTCCATATCTTTAACAAAGACCAAGATGGACTTGATTCTTCGCTAAGTGGTTCAGTCCAAAATTACTAGATTGATTATATTGAACCTAATTAATCAGTTAGTGTCTAAGGTAAGTTTGGCAGTCTAAACTAGTGATTTTTAATTGGAACTACTAGCATTGATTTGATCTTTGATGAGTTAATGGCATATCCCTTTCACTGATCTCACTTACTTGACCGACATGATCGATTAGGATTTGATTAGATCACTTGGTGATTTGAGCTGATCCATATCATTAGAAATTAGTTTGATTGATTTCAATAAGTAAGACTAAATTAGATGCCCATGGATCGAAATTGATCCTAATCCTCATCTATTGACTTGATGAAGTCAGTGGGAGGATTTGACTTAGGGAAGATATTAGGAGTAAAATGGTCTGTATCTTCTCTATCCTTAAGTTATATGCAAACTAAATTCTCTAAATTATTAGATTCTTAAAAATGATAAAGTTATGGAGATAATTGAGTCATAGCCTTCCATTAAGGTGAATGGTAATAAGTCTAATTTTCTAGGTAAACATTGGAGGTGCCTTATACCTGATGTTCATTTGCATATTAAAATTACTATCCATCAAATGATGATTAGTTCGCACTCTCAGAATGGTGATTAGATTGGCCAGAGCTTTCCTCGGACTTGGTCTTCATTCGTTTGATGCACCAAACTCAATCATGTTAATGGTTGGACCTAACCAGACCTTTTCAATGGAGGCCATAGTCTACTGAATTAGCTTCTAGGATAAAATTAAATTATTAAAAATTATTTTAAAAAAAATTGATTATGAACCTACCTATAGATGCATACGGGTTGGCCAAAGCTTTCCTCGAGCCCATTTATAGTCTATGTGGATTCTAGTATCCACTAAAAAGTTAGTATAATTTTTTGAATTAGAGGTAGAGGCTACCAATTTGTAAAAATAGTGGAAAAGCCTTTAGACTAAAGTCCAAGTCTTTACGATTAAATAATTCAAATGCTAATATGATCTTATATATTTTTTTAGATAAATAGAATGGCTACTACAAGTCCGCTCCATTCACTGTTGGATAGTGACAAGCTTATAACAACTGATTTCAAAAAGTCTAGTATTGATCATAATCAGGCAGATCCAAAGGGGAATGGTCCTCTTGATCTGAATAGGCTAAATAGGAGAAAGCAGCAAGGAGTGGCTGTGTAAGACTGTTATATGATAAAATCTTATAATTTCTCTGTTTGTGATACATCTATCTGGGTATTAGATACCGAAAGTCTAGTTTATATATGCAATTCATTGCATGAACTTCAAATTGGTAGAAAGTTTGAGGATGATGATAGATTCCTCAATGTTAGGGATGGAAGGAATATTCCAGTTCTAGCATTGGGAACTCTTGAGCTTGTTTTCTAAATAAGTAATATCATTTTAAGTGACTGTCACTATTGTTCATCTTTTATGATGAACATAATATCTATTAGACTATTGGCGTAGGATTGTTATTGTTTATCAATAAAGAGAAATTATTATGATATTATTATGAATGATGTTATAATAATATGAGGATAATTAAAAAATGGCATTTATATTTTATCATAGCCTATAAGTATAATGTACACATCAAATAAACATCCAAAACTAGATAATGTTACCAATGCCTATCTTTAGCACTATCGGCTCGGTCATATAAACAAGAATAGGATAAACAGGTTAGTCAAGAAGCGTATTCTTGATATCAATGATTGTGAATCATTGACTACTTGTGAATTCTATCTTCTTGGTAAGATGACCAAATCATCTTTTACTAAAAAGAATAAACGGGCCACTAATCTTTAAGGTCTAGTGCATAGTGATGTATGTGGACCTATAAACATATGTGCCAGAGGCGAGTATTACTATTTCATCATATTTACTGATGATCTATCTAGGTATGGGTACGTCTATCTTATGAAGAGTAAATCGATTCGTTTGAAATGTTCAAACAATATCACAATGAAGTAGAAAAATAACTTGAAAAGTGTATTAAAACTCTTCAATCAGATCAAGAAGGTGAATACATTTTCAATAAGTTTTTAACATATCTAAGAGAAAATGAGATTCTCTTATAATAGATTTCTTCTGGAATCATAATATAATGGTGTGTCTAAAAGGAGGAATAGGATCTTATTAGACATGATTCGATCTATGATGGGATTTATGAGTCTGCCAATTTCTTTTCGGGATTATGCACTTGAGACTGCTTATTATATTTTGAACAATATTTCGAGCAAGTTTATTGCAAAAACTCTATATGAGATATGGACTGGGCATAGGCCGACACTCTCTTATCTTAGGATTTGGAGATATTCGGCTTATGTCAAATGTTTGTAAGCAAAAAATCTTGGACCTAGGTTCGATAAATATTTGTTTATAGGATACCTCAAGAAAACTAGAAAATATTACTTCTACCTTATCGAAGAGTAAAATATGTTCATCAGTAATAGGATAGTCTTTTTAAAAAAGAAGTTCCTTAGGAAAGGAACAGCCATCTCTAATATTGAGCTTGGTGAAGTTTGACAGGTAGAAGAATCGATACATTCTAATGAACCTACAGAACTAAATTTAATAAGATCAAATCCAGAGCCTATTATAAAGGCACTTTTAGGAAGATCTTGTAGAGTATCACATCAGTCAGATAGATACTATGATTTCTTGATCCAAAATGAAGATCCTATTGAACTCGATGAGAATGATAAGGATCCGATCACCTACATGAATGCCATGCAGAGGTCCGACTCTGATAAGTAGCTAGAAGCCATGAAGTCCAAAATGGAGTCTATGAAGGTCAATAGTATATGGACACTAGTTGATCCACCTGAAGGGATAAAATTCATTGGGTGTAAGTAGATTTTCAAAAGAAAAAGGAGTGTAAACAGGAAGGTTGAGACTTATAAAGCCCATCTAGTTGCTAAAAAATATCGTTAATGTTATGATATTAACTATGACGAGATATTTTTTCAATGACAATGCTCAAATTCATTCGGATTATGCTTGCGATAGCAGCATACCTGAACTATCAGAACTGGCAAATGGATGTGAAGATGACTTTCCTAAATAGAGAGCTGGAAGAAGAGGTATATATGATATAGCCTGAGAGATTCACATCCACAGACGAGTTCAAGGTGTGCAAGCTTCAAAGATCGATCTATGGATTGAAGTAGGCATCTCGGAGTTGGAATATATATTTTGATAAGATGATTAAAATATATGGCTTCATTAAGAATGGAGAGAAACCCTGCGTATACAAATGGGCAAATAGTTCTACAGTCATATTTCTTATATTATATGATATTCTTTTAATTAGGAATGATATTCTTGCATTATAGAAAATAAAGATTTGGTTGTCATTTCAATTCATTATGATAAAAAGAGTCTACGACAGTGCATACTATGGCAGCGGTTTTGAAAACTACTATAGTAGAATCTACGGCAACGGTTAAAAGAAACTGCTGCCATAGATCTTTGTAACCGCTGCCATAGATCAGACCTATAGCAGCAATTTTTTTTAACCACTACTATAAGTCGATCTATGGCAGTGATTATTTATAACCATTATCATATATTTTTTTTTAATTTTTTTTAAATATTATATAATTTTAAAATTTAATGTCCATCTTTATCATTCATTATCTAAATAATTATCATTAGAGTATCGTCGTAAAAGATTATCTTGGTCTTAACTTCATCGATCAAAAAAATTTGATTTCGACGATCACGAATGATAATGCGATGATCTGATAGATAGAAACCTCTGATGAATTCAAAAACTTGCAACGATGATCTTGATTATGTTTGTAGTATACTATCAAAGTTTCACTTCAATCGAATATCATTATCTTGGTCAATTTAGTATAGATTAATTTCAGCCATTAAATGATAAATGAGTAATCAAAGAATCAGATGGTATCCGATTATGAGATAATTTTTGTTATAAATAATCTTGGCTACTACTTTAATCATTTTTATTGGTGGTGATTATAAAATTTAACTCACGAGACTAAGAATAATCTAAAACTATACATCATCTGATAACCATTCTTAAACTCCATTAGTTGTTATGCTCGTGCTTTTGTAATATCCACTTAACATGAATAGTTCATACAAAAATGATTTAAATTTTACTATCATCACTATATAAAATAATTAAAATTATAGCAAAAATTATTTAAATAAAAAATTATCTCATAATCGATCATTATTTAGTTCTTTGATTGCTTATTTCTAATTTAACGGTCGAAATCATTCCATACTAAATTGACCATGATAATAATATCCGATTGAAGAGAAACATTGATAGTATGCTACAAATATCACCAAGATCATCGTTGCAAATTTTTGGATCAATCAAAAATTTTCATCTATCAGATCATCACATCATCATTTATGATCATCGAAATCAAACGAATCGAGGCGATCCTTTATGATAATATTCTAATGATATTATTTAGATAATGAATGGTGAAGATGAGTATTAAATTTTAAAATTATATAATATTTAGAGAAAAAATAAGAAAAAAATTATTTCCAATCTACGATAATGGTTACTGAAAATTCGCTGCTATAAATCTATGGCAGTAATTAGAAAACCGCTGATGTAGATCTATTGCAGCAATTTTCAGTAACCGCTACCATAGATCTATGGCAGCAGTTTGAAAATTGACGGTTCGAAAATCACTACCGTAGGTTAGATTAAAAATTTTTAAATTTTTTTTTCCTCCCGTGCGCTCTCTCTCCCCCCTCCTTTCCATCATCGGTGAGACTCCACCCAAGTCCTTCCCCCTCGATCGGTGTCGCGCCTCCTTCCCCCCCGATTGGCCCTACCTCTCGACGATCTTCGCCCACCCCTTATGCCGGCCCCCCACCCATCCAACCTCCCGCCCGTCTCACCCCCTGTGCTGCAGTTTTCATCCCCAACCGTCGTCACCCCATACCCTTCCTATCCTCGACCGTCACCGCCCCTACCCTCCCCATCCCTGGCTGCCCACCCCCTACACTCCCTGGCCGCTGCCCCCTGCCCTTTCCATCCCCAGTCGCCGCCGCCCACCCCACCACCCCTGCCCTCCCCATTTCGGTCCAGCCGCACGCCCCCTACCCTCTCCATCCACGGTCTCCACCATCCCTGCCCTTTCGTTCCCCGACCGCCGCCACCCCTTGCCCTCCCGGTCACCGTCGCCCACCCCCTACCCTCCCCATCCTCGACCGCTACCACACCCTGCCTCCCCATCCTCGACCGCCACCACCCTACCCTCCCATCTTAGTCACCTGCCCCCTGCCCTCCCCTCCCCTAGCCTCCCATCACGATGCCCTCCAGGCCCCTCTCCTCTCTCTCTCTCTCTCTCTTTCTTTTTTCTCTTTCTTTCTCTTCTCTTTCTATCTCACTATCTTGCTCTTATTTCGTAAGTTACCTCTAGCACTATCATCGGCAACCCTCGAAGCTTTTGGTGCGACCCCTCTCTATAGTCATAGGTATAATTTTTATTTTAATTTTATAGTATTATTTATTAATCACTGGACTAGACCTGTCAACGAGTCGAGTTTGGATTTGAACCTGGATATTCAAATCTAGATCAGATTTTAATTACTGATACCGAATCCGAACTCGAATATTCGATGGATCCATACTTGAAGTATCAGACCCGGACCCTAATGGATCTCGGATATCCAGACCTAATTTCAAGACTCGAAACTATGAAAGAAAGTGGGAGGAAGGGAGGAAGGGGTTCGGTCTCACCGCCGTCACTGGCAAGGGAGACCGAGAGAGAGAGAAAGGAAGAAAGGGGATTCGGCCTCATCGGCATCACTGGGAGGGAGGGGATCCGACCTCACCGACGAGGGAGATTGAGAGAGTGAGAAAGGGATGGAGGGGTTCGGCCTCATCGCCATCGTCAGCGAGGGAGATCGAGAGAGGGAGAGAGGGAGGAAGGGGGTCTGGCCTCACTGGTGAGAGAGATCGATCAAGAGAGGGAGAGAGGGATCAAGGAGGGGGTTTGGCCTCACCGACGATGGAGATTGAGTGGGAGATAGGTAGTTGGAAAGATGAGGGGAGGGTAAAGACAGCCAAGAATAGGGGATGGCACACAGCCGAGTCAGCTCGGATACAAAATTGAGCTGGCTTGAGCCGAGATCGAGCCAATTGGGGGAGGACTCAAGTCAGATATCTCAGACACGAAGTTGGCTGTCTCAAGCATGGAGCCGGATCAGCTTTTGAGCGCGTCAGCTCGATGGGTGCAAACAGAATTTGATATGTCTCTCTAAGATTCCAACTTTAAGCCCTAACGTGCCACCATCAATACTTCGTTCTTCTTTCAAGTTTCTAGATTAACACCTAGGTTTGCGCAACAGATCAGATCTATGACTGTTGCTCATCCTTAATTATTTATGAATGTAATTCATGTTGTAGAATTTATTGGATAATATTTTTTGGATGTTTATATCTTATTGCTTTTGTTTATTACATTGCATAATGATAGACCCATCAATTGATAATCTTCGACATTCATGCAATTATATGTAATTATACGGATGAGAGAATTATGTACAATGATCAATTGATTATCTAATTTAAATAATTTTAAAATTATAGATAATTTTATAGATAGTTGCAGTAATCAAACGGTATGTTAAAAATTTTGAATAAAATTTTGGATAGTATTTTTTTTTATTCTCCCTACATGGGAGAACTAAGAGAAAATGCTGCCAAAATTTTATTCAATCCCTGTTGCATATCGTTTGATTACCGTATTGAATCTATAGAATTAATGTAATTTTTGAATAAGATAGAATCTATTTTTATCTATTAGATGGTGATAGGATGTATTTATTGTATGTCTGAAAATGATATTTAATATGAGTTTCATACATGATATTTATTTTAATTCTTGTTTATGATGCATTTTTTATTTATAATGCATATTTGTTTATAATGTATTAGTATATAATTTAAGTTTCATAAATAATTTAATTACAGTATCATCATTTTTAAAATGGATAAGAAATGGATGAAGTTTAGTAGGCTCTCATCAGAATATGAGGTTGAACTTCAAAAATTTTTTAATTTTGCTATAAAAAAGTTTATGATCATAGAGTGATCCAATATTCTTATAAAAAGTATATGGATAGATCGTGGCTATTTCATCAAGATGTAAATGATTATCTTACTATTTATGGCTTTAAATTTAGTTATGAAATTTGTTGGGACCAACATGATGAGGGTAGACCGCAAGAAGACGATCAACATGATGGGAGAGTTGAACAAATGGTTCATAATATTTTTTTATTTATTGGCCACAATGATGGTGCATCTACATCCATGCCTGATTCTATGGTTGGTGGAATGATAAACAGTGAGAATGTAGAGAAGGTACGTAAGTTGATGAAGAATGTTAATATTTTATTGTATCTCGGATGTGAAAATATGGTGAAGCTGAAGTTCTTAATCTGATTGTATCATGCAAAATACTCCAATGGATTCAGTAATAATGGAGTGAACTACATATTAGAGCTTTTGGAGGACATTCTTTTGAACGATGCATAAATTTTGAAGAATAATTATGAGGAATTGAAGATTATTGAATAGCTGGGCTTTGCTTACACTAAGATACATGCATGTCCCAATGATTGCATGCTCTATTGGAAGGGGGATGTCAACCAAAATAAGTGCATGAGATACGGTGTATCAAGATGAAAATAGAATAAAGATAGTACATCAACTCGTATACCTCAAAAGTTGATGTGGCACTTTTTTTTGATTCTGAGATTACAAAAGTTATTTATGAAGAGGATCGAACAAAAAATGATGTATTGAGATATCCAACCGATGGAGAGGCATTGCAGAAGTTTAATGAATTACATCTTGACTTCGCACATGAGATACGTAATGTGAGGTTGGGCTTGTCATGCAACGATTTCAACCCATTCAAGCATATGAATACCGTCCATAGTGTATGGCCAGTATTTATTCATGTTTACAACCTTCCATCATGGATGTGTATGAAAACATCCTTTGCTTTCATGATAGTGCTCATCCCTGGACCGATGGAAGAAGGTAATGACATTGATATTTATTTACAGCCCCTTATTGTCGAACTGAAATAGTTATGGAGCATTCAAGATATTTTAACTTTTGATGCTTTGCTGAATGAGTCATTCTTCATGCATACAGTACTTTTATGGATAATAAATGATTTTTTAGCCTATGCCCTAATGTCAGGTTGGAGCACCAAAGGTGAGTTAGCATGCCCAGTTTGTGGAAAAAATATCTGGTCTAGAATGTTGACACATCGGAGGAGCTTTAATTATGTGGGGCATCGATGTTTTCTCCATCGAAACCATCCATATAGAAGGGATGCACGCTCCTTCGATGGCATTATTGAAGAAGGTGAGGCGCCTAGCCAGATGTCTGAAAGTAATGTACTTAGAGAGTTAGATGGTCTCAGTGTTGAATTTGGAAAAGATGATCCGATTGGTGGTAAAAAAAAGAAGTATCGATCAAAGAAGAATGATACACACTTTAATTGAAGGAAAAAGAGCATCTTCTTTGACTTGCCATATTGGGAGACAAACTTATTATGTCACTACTTAGATGTAATGCATATTGAAAAGAATATATGCGAGCTCCTATTAGCAACAATCTTAAATATCAAAGATAAGACTAAGGATGACTTGAATTCTCGATTTGATTTAAAAGAATGGGGTATTAGGAGATCACTCCATCCAGAACCAACAGAAGAAGAACGGTGGAGGCTCTCTCATGCATGCTATGTTATGAATGCATTCAAATGGTCCACATTTCTTCGTATGTTGGAGAACATAAAGATCCTTGATGGATACTCAAGCAACATATCAAAGTGTGTGAATAATAAGGATGTCAAACTTGGAGGATTGAAGACTCATGATTATCATGTGTTGATGCAGGAATTGATCCCAATAGCTATTCACCACATGTTGTCAAAAAATGTCAGAATGGCTGTTATTCATCTTTGCAACTTTTATAGAGATATTTGTGCAAAAAGGTTGCTTAAGAAAGACATGAAGAAAATGAAGGCAAGGATGGTGACCATTTATGTGATCTGGAGAAGATATTTCCATCATCATTTTTCATGATTATGATGCATCTCACCGTGCATCTTACAGAAAAAGTTGCACTTAGAGGCCCAGTATTCTATCACTGGATGTATCCTACTGAGAGAAATATTTAAACTCTGAAATCTTATATAAGAAATATGAATCGCCCGGAGGGATCCATAGCAGAAGGTTATTTAGGTCAAGAGTGTATGAATTTTTGTACAATGTACTTAAACAAACTCGAGACACATCGTAATCGATCAATAAGAAATCAGGATAATTAGTATGAGCCAATTGAGCCTATATTTGAGTCCATTCCACAGTCAGATGGACTTTTCAATTCATACCGCCTCACTGATTTAAGCATTAAAGAAATAGATAAGGCACACCGCTACGTGCTCTTCAACTATGATGTCATTGAGCCATACATAAAGTGAGTCACTCAGTCTTATTTATTTTATAATAATTAGAAAAAAATATCCAATTATACTTAAATTTATTCTTTGTGCATGCAGCAAACACAAGATGGTCATAAGAGTAAAATATGACGCTCTAAGTATGCGGGAGAAAAAAAAAATGTATAGCAAAAAATTTTTTAAATGGTTCAAAGATCATATAAGTGATTATATATTTTTACCTAATACAACTTATTTGAACATATTTATTAATTAGGTATCATCTTCTTAATTAAGTATGGAGATTGCCACTCAGTGATGTGAGCTCTGAAGTACGTGCTCTTTCAATGGGTCCTAATCATATCATGCATGAGTATAAATAGCTCGTCATTGATGGCTACAGGTTTAATATTGACAGCAGATTCGTAAATATGGCAACACAAAATAGTGGCATCATGTTGAGTGCCACCATTGGATGTTATGCTAGCTCGAGGGATTCACAGTCTTGTACAGAGAATTTAAACTATTATGGCATGGTGGAGAAAATAGTCATTTTGGACTATTATTCTAAAGGAAGGATTGCGTTGATGAAGTGCGATTGGTTTGATACCTTATCACAGTCTAGGATGAAGACTGATGAGTGTGGTTTTACTCTCGTTAACATGCAACGCCATCTCCGCACTGAAGAACCATATATACTTGCCTCTCAAGCTAGTCAAGTCTTCTACGTTAGTGATTCCTTGGAGACTCAATGGGGTGTTGTTGTGAAGATGGTGCCTAGGCATATTTTTGATGATATCTGTTGGTGCAAAAACTGATCGTCATCGAAGATCTGCAAAATAAAGTTTCGTTCGGAGCCGGTAGGGGGTGGCTCCCGTAGGACCCTCCGACGATCAAGTCAGCTCTGGCCAACAAGAATGGAGTGCTCGAGAATGAGTTCCGCAGAGCTTAGAGAAGAAGAGGAGAGCTTAGAGATTGGAGTTAGTGTATCTGGAGGATCCTTTTTATAGGCGAAGCTTAATGGTGACAACTGTAGCCGTATGGTGGCGGGCCGCTCGAGATTCGATGGAGTCAATCTCGAGGGAAGGTGCTATCTGCAGTGGATTGATGGTGACAGCCATCACCATCTGGTAGCAGGTCGCTGTCGTCTGTAGCGGACTGATGGTGATGGCTGCAGCTGTCTTGATACTAAGCCGCTCGAGGCTGAATTAAGGGTTGAAGAGCTTTGACCTATACCCATTTTGGGGGAGTTCAGGCTCCTAAAGGGAATATGGCTGAAGAGGGCCGCTCGAGAGGAATAATAGTTGAAGGAGCCCGAAAGGAGTTCGGCTTCCATAGGGTTCGTCTGAATGAGGGATCCAGGAATCCGACTGAAGGAGGTGTTTGGGAGATCAAAATTCGGCTGCTGAGGGGTTTGGCTAAGGGACAGTCGTTGAGGAGTTCGGTTGAAGGGGGGCTCGAAAAGAGTTCGGCTCAGGCCCGGCTGTGGAGAGTCCGACTGATGCTCGGCCACTGAGGAGTTCGATCGAATGGGGGCTCGGAAGGAGTTCGGCTCAAGCCTAGCCATGCAGAGTCCGATTGGAGCTCGACCGTTGAGGAGTTCGGTCGAAGGGGGGCTCAGAAGGAGTTTGGCTCAGGCCCAACCTTGGAGAGTCCGATTGGAGCTCGGTTGCTGAGAGGTTCGATCGAAGGGGGAGCTCGGAAGGAGTTTGGCTTAGGTCCGACCATGGAGAGTCCGATTGGAGCTCGGCCACTGAGAGGTTCAACTGAAGGGGGAGCTCGGAAGGAGTTCGGCTCAGGCTCGACCGTGGAGAGTCCGACTGAAGCTCGATCGCTGAGGAGCTTCCATGGCTATCGATTGCGTTAGGCTGAGCATCGAACTGGACTTCGACGGGAGTAGGGTTTATCCCCAATAATAGTCCCCCTACTTTCAAGTTCGAAACTCGAAGGAAGGGAGTGCAGCAAAGGCGACTGCCAAAGTCCTCTTCTGGACTCCATGCTGGTTCAGGTTGAAGCTCGGGGGAGGTCTCATCTCCTGCAGCCGAGGTTGATGCAGGCGCTCGGGGGATATTTTATCTCCTACAGCGAAGTTTGCTTCGGAAGAGATCTTATCTCCCACGGTTGAGGTTGATGCGAGCGCTCGAGAGAGATCTCTCTTACAGTCGAGGTCGGCCCGGACCCTCAGGAGAGATCTTATCTCCTATAGTCGAGGTTGTCTCGGGAGAGATCTTATCTCCTACGATCGAGCTTGACTCGGAGGAGATCTTATCTCTACAGCCAGGTTGCCTAACGGGGAGATCTTATCTTCTGGTCGAGCTTGCATCGGGAGGAGATTTAATCCTGCGAGCGAGTTTCGCTCGGGGAGATCTTATCCTCTACAGCTGAGTTTGCGTCGAGGAGATCTTATCTTGCCACAGTCAGTTGCCTCGGGGATTCTTATCTCTGCGGCGAGTTTGATGCGGGCGCTTCGGAGAGATCTTATCTCTGAGCGGAGTCCGGGTGCCGTCGGGAGTCTTGTCTTTCCGTAGTAGTCTGAGGTGTTGGGGAGATCTTATCTCCTAGTCGGCTCGGGGGAGATCTTACTGCCGAGGTTGCTGCGTCGATGCTTGCATCGGGGAGATCTTATCTCTCAGTCGAGTTTGCCTCGGGGAAATTTATCTCTACGAGGGGTCGGTTTGCGGGCTCGGGGAGATCTTATCTCCCTGCTTTAGGAGGAACCTCACGGAAGATTTATCTCTTGCAGGAGGTTGCCCTCGGAGAGATTTTATCTCTCACGGTGAGCTTGCTCGAAATCTCTGCTCTTCTAGTTGCGAGGTTGCCTCGAGAGAGATCTTATCTCCTACATCGAGCTTGCATCGAGATTTATATTCCTACATGAGTTGCCTTGGGGGAGATCTTATCTCCTAATAGGACGTTTGCCTCGGGGATCTTAATCTCCTATCTTGAATTGATGCGGAGTCAAGTCTTATCTCCTAAACGAGGTCGGACGATCTCCCTCACGGGAATCTTATTCTCCTAGCTCGAGGTCTTGAAGTCTTCTTCAGAGCCTGGCTGCATCAATGAGTGATTATCTCCCTGAGGAGTTGGCCTCAGGAGAGATCTATCTCCCAGTCGAGATAATCGGGGATCTCTCTATCTCCGAGGTTGCTGCGGCTACTCGAGAGATCTATCTTACTCTCTACAGGTCGGCCCGACCTCAAGGGAGATCTGTCTCTCTCAGTCGAGTTTGCCTCGGGGAGATCTATTCCTGGCGATTGAAGATCTTATGACCTCTTGTGTTAGGATGAGATTCCTCCTTCAGTTCTTACTCACGGCAGGTATAGCGATCTTGTCATCCCTGTCACAAACAGTTTTTTGCTCGGGAGGAATAATAATTGAAAACTGAAGCAGCTGTGAGGAAGAACGAGCAACCTCGATTTCTTTTCCCTGTCACCACAGCCCGTCATCAGGAAATTAATAATTATGGAAATGAAGGATGCCTCCACCCTTTATACGAGCTTCCCAGAGGGGTGCAAGTCTTTTCGACTCTTCGAGAGATCCTTCAGAGTAAGTCTCCCACATCGATCTTATCACACACTCTGGGTTGTCCACCGAGGGGCAAGTTTTTCTGCTATTCGAGAGATGTGTCGGCTTCCTCCGAAGCTTTTTTTTAGTAGGCTCGCCAACTCGACTCTAAAGGTTCCTCGGGGTCGACTCTAAGGTTTTGGGTTCGTTGAAGCCTGCGACTTATCAGGGAGTTGACTCGATCGAGATAACTATTCCATCTGAAGGCCAAGGCGAAGGTGTTTCTCTTCGATAGTCCTCTATGTGTTCGTATGCTCAGGATGTGGTAGAGTTCATCCACCCAAGACCTCTTTGTCCTGTCGAGCCTCGCTTTGAATTTGTTGGATCGGTTGTCACTCAGCTTCTCCCATTGGCATAGATAGCCCCGATGTGAAGCGGGAGGATATTTGTTTTCACAGAATCCGACGACCCTACCCCGTGAACTATCGTCCATTGTTGGTTATAAGTGGGGTTTGGGGTAGATCGAATGTGCAGATTATGAATTTAGACGAAGTCTGCACCTTGGCCCAAGTTTGGTAGTGGTTCAGCTTCGACCCACTTGTGAAATAGTCGTCCATCCGGATGAACTTTCGCTGCGACGCATCGAGGGGCCTATATCCATCCTCACTGTGCAAATGGCCAAGGTGCGCTAGGCGAAGCAAGCTCGATCGGCTTTTGGCGTGGCGTCCTTTTTGACAGTGATCGCACTTCTCATATTCGATGGAATCATGAAACAGGGTCGGTCAGTACCCTTGCCAAAGTAGTCTTTGCGACAGGAACCTGGCTCCTATGTGACCTCCATAGAGTCCTTCGTGCTCCTCCCACAGTGCGAGGTCAGCCTCCGAAGGTCGAAGACATCTCAGTAGTGGGAGGGAGTATGATCTTTTATACAATCTACCTTCATGTAAAACGTAACAGAAGCCCTGATTCCTGAGCTTTCAAGCTTCTTTTGGATCATGAGGAAGGATCCCCTCCCTGAGGTAAGCAATCAATGGATCGATCCAGCTTGGCTCGAATTTCATCTGCAAGATGACCTGAGGTTCCTCCGAGGTTGGGCACTTCAGAGTCTCCAAAAATACTCCTTTGGGCAGATCGGTCGGGGCTGAAGTGGCTAACTTGGAGAGAAGATCGGCTCTTGCATTTTCCACCCTCGAAATATGTTGAACGTCGAAACTGTCGAAGGCCGGAGTCAAATTCCTCACTTTTTCGAGGTATCTCACCATGCTTTCCTCCCGCACCTTGTAGCTACCACTAACTTGGCCGACCACCAGCTGAAAATCGCTGTAGACTTGAAGCCGATCTACTTTTAATTCCCTTGCTATCTTTAATCCGGTGATCAGCGCTTCATATTCGACCCCATTGTTGGTTGTAGAAAATTCGAAGCACAGCGAGTACTCAACGACGACTCCCTCGAGACTGACCAGGACCAGCCCCACACCAGCTCCAATAGAGTCGGATGAACCATCCACGTGCAGAGCCCAAGAGCCTTCGAGGAGGTCGGCACTTTCCTCGAGGAGGCCCGACTGCAATAGCTCGGCTTCATCCTTGCTCGGTCTCGCTATGGTGTCGATCTCGATCGGTTCAAGCTCGGCTTCGACTGGAATGGTGCATTCCAGCATAAAATCCATCAGTATCTGGGCCTTGATCGATGGCCTGGGTCGGTAGTTGATGTCGAACTTTGTGAGCTCGATTGCCCATTTTGTGATTCATTCGGAAGCGTCCGCTCGATGAAGGATTGCTTTTATTGATTGGTCCATGAGGACCATTATGGTATGCTCCTAAAAATAAGGTCGGAGCCTTCTGGCAGCAATTAGAAGAGAGTAAGTTAGCTTTTCCAACCTAGAGTACCTGATCTCCGCATCCCTCAGGACCCGGCCTACGTAGTAGACTGATCGTTGCGTCTTCGCTTCTTTCTTGATCAGGACCACCGCCAGGGCCATCGAAGAGACAGCTAGATACAAGAATAATTCTTCTCCGAGTTTGTGCTTTGCCAGCAGTGGGAGTGAGCCGAGGTAGATTTTAACTTCTTCGAATGCCTGTTGGCACTCCGCCGTCCAGCAGAAGTCCTTTGGTCACCTGAGAACTTGGAAGAAGGGCATGCATCGTTCGATCGACCTTGAGATGAAGTGATTTAGGGATGCCATCTTTTCGGTCAGGCGCTGAACTTTTTTGATCGTCTTTAGAGCAGTCATCTCCCGAATGGCTCAGATTTTCTTGGGATTTACTTCAATTTTGCATCTCGACACCATGAACCCCAAAAATTTCTCAGAGGTCACACCGAAGGCACACTTGGTCGGGTTCAGCTTCATCTTGTACTTTCTAAGTGCACCGAAGGTCTCTTTAAGGTCGGTGAGGTGGTCCGTTGAAGCTCGGCTTTTGACGAACATATCATCCACGTACATCTTCATGTTGCGGCCGATCTGCTCCTTGAAGATCTTATTGACCAAATGCTGGTACATTGCACCTACATTTTTAAGTCCAAAAGACATAACCTTATAACAATAAAGACCTCGATCAGTAATGAAGGTAGTCTTCTCTTCATCCTCGGGCACCATCTGTATCTGGTTATAACCCGAAAAGGCATCCATGAAGGTGAGGAGCTCATGGCCCGAGGTCGCATCCACCAATTGATCAATCCTGGGTAGAGGGTAGCTGTCTTTTGGGCAGGCTCTGTTCAGCTTTTTGAAGTCAATGCACATCCTCCACTTGTTGTTTGTCTTTTTGATGAGGATCATGTTCGAGACCCAGGTCAGATAATTGACCTCCCGGATGAGCCCGGCTTTGAGAAGCTTGTCCACTTCCTCGACGATCGCTTTCTGATAGGTACGCGATATTATCGTTAAGACACCATGTTTATCAGTTTAATCCGACTTCTTAAAATCATTGAAAATGCGTAGATAGCAGTGAGTTGGGTCAAATCCACAGGAAAGGTAGTATTTTTAGATTTGAAATCTTTGATTTTTGAAAATAAAAAATAAAAATTAAAGTAAAAATTAAAGTCAGAAAATAAAAAGCGAAAATTAAAAGGTGCAGGAATTTAAACTTGATACTAAGATCTACTAGTTAGATCTTAGCATCTACTTGCAAAGCAATAATTTAAAGTACAGAAATTAAATTATAATAAAAATAAAAAGTAAAAAATTAAAATGCAAAAAATAAAATTTTTATTAATTAAAATTTCAAAATTTAAATACATAAACTTTATAAAGAATAAAATAGCTTGATCTATGATCTTGGATCGGCATTGGCAGAAAGATGGTGTAGAAGCTCGGCTCTTCTTCTCGACACCCGTTGCTTCGAAGCAGCCTTTAACCCATAGCCTGGCTTAGCCCTATACCAAAGCTTCATCTTGATTGGAGATATTGATTTTTGGAGGCCTGAAATTCTTTTTATAGAGCTAGGAGGGCTGGATATTTTCTTTTTTAAAGGCAATGTGGGACTAATAGCCTTTGTAATCATCAAAATATAAAGAAATTTGAATAAAATTTAAATCAAAATAGCTCTGATATGACTCTGGTAAGCCTGGTGAAATCTGGCCATTCAATAGAAATCCAACTGTCCAAAAATCATCAAAATCGGATGCATAACAGCCCAAATCAGGTTGGATTAAATTTTGACCGTCCGATCGTGCGTTGATAGATGAAATCTGGCCGCAAATCATGCTTTGGGAGTCCTGATCATTGTCGAAAGTATTCTAGACCGTTGGATCTTTATCACTTGGTTTTTTGGCTGTCGGATCGTGCCAGATCGCTGATAGAATTTGAATCAAATCCGAAAATAACCACCGTCGTCTGATTTTGACCGCAATCAACCGCAACCGTCCGATCGTGCAATTACTATTCCCATGGACCGCGTGGACCGGCCACACCGCACACCACAGCCAATCAGCGCTCTTGTCGCTAGGTGAAAAGACCAAACTATCCTATGAGCCACGATAAATTTCTGTGGACCCTTTAAGGGTCTAGGTCCGCCACATGGCAATCTCTGATTCATCGATTTCTGGTGAGCTGGCGGTCCATGCATGGATCATGGACCGACTGATGGCTTAAATGGCTGGGTCGGCTTTGATGGCTTGACTTGGCTTGGTGGCTCGACTTACGAAGCCGACTGAGCCATTTTCTTTTTTTATTTAATTTTTATTTATTTTATATCTTTAAAAATTCATATTTTTTCTATTTTAGCTTCATTTTACTTAAAATTTATTTCGTTATGATAAAAAAAAATGAGCTTTTTCATTGATAATAAAATTTTATTTTTTTATTTTTATTATTTTTTAATTAATTTTTTAATTAATAAAAATATGAATTTTTTAAAAATTATATATAAATTGATTTATAATTCTTAAAAATTAATATAAATTAATTAATAAATTAATACTTTTATTAGTAAATTTATGATGCTTATTACTTTCTGCCTCTCCGACGGTCAGCCGATGTTCCATGACCTCGGCGTTAATCCTCGGCATGTTCGTTGGGATCCATGCGAAGACATCTGCATTTCTCCTGAGAAAGGTGACGAGTTGCTCCCGAACCTTGCCTGTCAAGTTGGAGCCGATTTGCACCGCGTGGTCCGAGTTTTCATCATTTAAAGGCACAGAGATGAGGTCCTCCATAGGTTCGCCCCGCTCCTCAGTGAGGTCATCGCGGACATCCAGTCCATCAACAAGATAAGGGTCGGATAGTTTTTCCTCATGCAAGGTGATAGAGTAGCAGTGCCTCACCAGAGCCTGGTCTTCCCTGATCTCTCCGACCCTGTAGCTCGTCAGAAACTTCATCTTCAAGTAATAGATTGACCCCACCGCTCGAAGTGCATTTAGACCAGATCAGCCTAGAATGACGTTATAGGTGGACGGAGTCCTCACGACTAGGAAATCGACCCATGCTTTGACCAATTTTGGGTGTTGCCCCACCGCCACAACCAGAGTTATTATGCCTTCGATTGGGATGGC
This sequence comes from Cocos nucifera, assembly GCA_006176705.1. Taxonomy (NCBI): domain Eukaryota; kingdom Viridiplantae; phylum Streptophyta; class Magnoliopsida; order Arecales; family Arecaceae; genus Cocos; species Cocos nucifera. Next base: position 1,662,788 of record QRFJ01000468.1, on the reverse strand, counting down.
ATTGCCAATGAATCCTACCAGTGGAGAATTCATAGGACCCAAGCGATCATTGGGTAAGGACATTTTTGAGAAGGCGTCGTAAAATAATATATCGGTCGAGCTTTCATTATCGATCAAAATGCGGCGTACATCGTAGTCAGCAATGTTCAAAGAAATTACAATCGTGTCCTTGTGCGAAAATTGGATTCCCTGACCGTCTGCCTTGGTAAAGGCCATGGGTTCCGCGATCCTCCATCTCTTCACCGATCCCTCGGATCTGCTAGCCTTCCCTTACCGAAGTCCCCCCGAGATAGTATTGATGATGTCGAGAGGTGGCCGATCTTCTTGGTTCTCCCTACTCGATGGTAACGCCCTCAGTCGACCCTCCCGCTCTTTGGGCCGTCTCTACAGGAATCGGCTGAGTCTATCTCGCCTGATGAGCTTTTCGATCTCATCCTGGAGTTAGATGCACTCCTCAGTGTCGTGGTCATGGTCACGATGATAGAGACAGAACTTGTTGGGATCGCGCTTGCTGGGATGGAAATGCATCCTCTCCGACCTCGAAAATTGTTTCCTAATTTTCATCAGCACTTGGGTCTTCGAAGCGTTAAGGAAGGCATAGTTGTGAAATCTTCATCGAAGAGAATCTCGGCACTGGGGAGAACCTCGGCGCGCCCTTCCATCGGGGCTTCCCTGCCTCAGGGTTCGAGGGGGAGTTCGAGTTCGCCTGTGATTGAAAGGAGTTCGAAAGCACGATCGAGCTTCACTCTGCTTTCCAGGCCCACCGACTCATCGTTTGCCGCTAGCTTCATCATCCTTAGCCTTGAAGGCCTCCTCTGCCCGGGCATATCCTTCGGCCCGAGCTAGTATGTCAGCAAAATCCCTGGGATACTTCTTTTCTAGGGAGAACAGCAAGTTATTCTTTTGAAGGCCGCCCTTGAGGGCGGCCATGGCGACTGATTGGTCTAGGTTTTGAACTTTTAACGCGGCAGCATTAAACTGGATGACATAAGCTTGGATGGGTTCCCCCTCCTTCTACCTGATGGCCATCAAGAAATCCAAACCTCGGTGCGGCCGCCTACTACTGACGAAGTGGGTTGTGAACTGTTGGCTCATCTGGTCAAATGATAAGATGGTACTCAGCTTGAGCACCGAGTATCAGTTTCTGGCAGCTCTCTTAAGGATAAAGGGGAAAGCCCGGCACAAGATAGCATCCAGCGCGCCATGGAGCAACATCATTATCCGAAAGGCTTCCAAGTGGTCGACCGGATTGGTGGTTCCATCATAACTCTCGAACTACGGGAGCTTGAAGTTCGACGGAATCGATTCCTACATTATTTTTTGCAAAAAAGGAGGGTCAGTGCAAACATCATTACCACATGAGGAGGGAGTGTGACAAAGTTCTTCGATTCGTCGGCTCATTTCTAAGAGCCTTTGATCCAAGAGATCTTCATGGTCTCTGATCTCCAAGATTTTCTGGTAGAATGGGTGTGAAGCTTCACCCTGGGTCGAGCCATGGTCCGAGCAAGGGCTCTCCCTCCTTTACCTCCCCTTTCCGGGGATCAGAGGTCAGGCAGCCCAAGTCGGTCGCTCCTGGACCGGACCACATGGCTCTAGAGAATATCGCACCGATTGAGCTAGTACTGGAGCCTGCTGGTGCATGGCCTGCACCACCTGCACCACCTCCATGAGACCACGAACCTACTAGACGAGCAGGTTGAACTGCTCCGCATCCACCGTGGCTATAGATGAAACCTGGGTCGCCGGGGCTGGAGCGGGAGTGGACGGATCTGAATGGGATCAAACCACGGAGGCCGTCGATTGTCGGGTCAAAGTCTTGGGGGGCATTTTTTTTTGGAAAGAAATTCTAGAGAGGAAAGAGAGAGATCTCTAGAGAGGGAAGAGAGAAATCATCGTCGAGCACTTCTTTAAGAATAATGGAACCTCGAAGGTTCATGGGCCCTCATTCTAGCGCCAATCTATTGGTGCAGAAATTGGTTATCGTCGGAATCAGCTGGAGTGGAGGTGGATGAGGTCACCGTCGGAGACCTACAAAATAAAGTCCCATTTGGAGCTGGTGGGGATGGCTCCGATAGGATCCTCCAACGATCAAGTCAGCACTGACCAACAGAAATGGAATGCTCGGGAATGAGTTCCATAGAGCTTAGAGAAGAAGAGGAGAGCTTAGAGATTGGAGTTAGCATATCTGGAGGGTCCTTTTTATAGGCGGAGCTTGATGGTGAGAGCTGTAACCATGTGGTGGTGGACCACTTGAGATTCGATGGAGTCAATCCCGAGGGAAGGCACTGTCTGCAGCGGGTTGATGGTGATAGCCATCACCGTTTGGTAGCGGGTCGCTGTCGTCTGTAGTGGACTGATGGTGATGGTTGTAGCTGTCTTGATATTGAGCCACTCGGGGTTGAATTAAGGGTTGAAGAGCTTTGACATGTACCCATTTCGGGGGAGTTTGGGCTCCCGAAGAAAATATGGTTGGAGAGGGCCGTCCGAAAGGAACAATAGCTGAAGGAGCTCGGAAGGAGTTTGGCTTCCGTAGGGTTCGTCTGAATGAGGGATCTAGGAATTCGGCTGAAGGAGGTGTCTGGGAGACTAGAATTCGGCTGTTGAGGGGTTCGGTCGAGGGACAGTCGCTGAGGAGTTCGACCAAAGGAGGGCGCGGAATGAGTTTGGCTCAGGCCCGGCTGTGGAGAGTCCGACTGGAGCTCGATCGCTGAGGAGTTCGATCGAAGGGGGGCTCAGAAGGAGTTCGGCTCAGGCCCGACCATGGAGAGTCCGACTGAAGCTCGACCACTGAGGAGTTCGGCCGAAGGGAGGCTCGAAAGGAGTTCGGCTCAGGCCCGACTATGGAGAGTCCGACTGGAGCTCGACCGCTAAGAGGTTCGATCGAAGGGGGAGCTCGAAAGGAGTTCGGCTCAGGGCCGATCGTGGAGAGTCCGACTGGAGCTCGATCGCTGAGAGGTTTGGTCGAAGGAAAAGCTTGGAAGGAGTTCGGCTCAGACCCGGCCATGGAGAGTTCGACTGGAGCTCGGTCGCTGAGGAGCTCCTGTGGCTACTGGTTGCATTAGGCTGAGCATCGAACTGGACTTCGACGGAAGTGGGGTTTATCCCCAACAATACCGAAGTTGATGATAATGTTGGACCATGCATGCAAAGTGCTCCTCTAGGATAAAACTTACCTGGTACTGTTAAGGTCTCAGACATATTTATTAGGAGCGATGGTGATGTCCATATTATAGATGCCACTAGGCGATGACTTCAACATTCTGGTATAAATTATTAGAGTCTATTTACTGATGTGTTGCTAATATTATTAGAGTCTATTTTCTGAATGAGACGTCTCACCGGAACCGTGAAACCTCTCGAGAATCCTACGAGACTTCTCGCTCTCAGAGTACAGAAACTGAGTTTCTATTTTTGCTACCAATCAAAGATATTTTTGAGCAATTTTTGCTACCAATCAAAGAGATTTGTTTTTTATTTGAATTCTCCTTTATATCCTTCTTATTTTGGTCAAAGAGCTCTCTTTCTTCTGATCTTTGGAAGCTTAAAAAAAATTTCTTCTTTAAGAATCTTGACTTGATGAATTTTTGTAGATCTTTTCTTGAAATAATTTCTCAATTTAAATACCTGAAAAGACCTACATCCACTCATAAAACATATGGTTAAATACTCAAACTTATGTTGATTAATGTTGCAGATCATGATAGCACCGAAACACCATCTAGCCTTCACCTCCACCCCTTGAATGACTATGTGGATCTCCGCATCTGAGCCATGCCGGTGGGCTATGCCATCCCATGCCATGGATCGTGCCATGCCTGTAGGCCATGCCTTGGGCCGTACCATGTCGGTAGGTTGTGTCATGCCATGTTGTGTCGGTAGGTAGCACCTTAGGCCGTGCCATGCCTTGGATCATGCCGTATCGATAGGCTATATCATGTCGTGCCTGTCGGTAGGCCATGCCTTGGGCCATGCCATGTCAGCTGCTAAGAGAACCTCCATCTTATTGCTTTTCTTTATTGCATTGCATAGTGATAGACCCGTCAATTAATTAGTGTACATAATCTTTGAAATTCGTATATTTATATATAATTATATGGATGGTTCCTAGGCATATCTTTGATTATTGTTCAACATGTTATATTGGTTAATGTTCATTAATATTGTAGGTCACGATAGCACCAAAATACCATCTAGCTTGCACCCTTACATCTCAGTGGGTTACGTGGAGTTCAGCATATAAGGAGCAGTTGGAGCATACTCTATCCACCTCTGCATCGATCGCTCAGGAATCTCTACCATTGGCATCTACTCCATCGGCATCTGGGCCTCCACCATCATCTACATCTCCAACACATGCTACTCCACCGGCATCTATATATATTTTTATTATATTATTTATTTATTTTTTATATAGTATTTGTATACTTATATATTTGCATAATGTATTTTCATTGTAGATGCATCATCCAGCCAGATATTTTATAGTCCCACATATATGGTGCATATGTGGAACCACCAGCATCAGGTGATGGTGCAGTATGATGCGAAGGAGAGGCCAGTAAGAGAGATCGTGCAGGAGATGAATTTCTTTTTTGGAGTGCTTGTGAGGCGGTCAGACATTATTCTCGTAGAGCCCAGAGACTGACGATTGATGGATGATGCTGTCATGGATCGGGTGTAGAAGAAGATATGGATAAGTGCAACTTAATTATATTTATATATTTTACATATTTACACTATGTTTGATTAGAATAATTTTGTAATTGACTTTTAATAATTTTGTGCAAAGGAGGTACGACTTTTCTGATCACGAGAGAGCTCAAGATGCCCGACTGAAGAAGATTAAAGTGTTGTACCGAAGCTACAAGGTTAAGCTCCATAGAGGATAGCTTGAGCACCGACAAGATACTCCAGAGGAGCTTGTTCCTTGGATATAGGACTATCCTCTGAGTCAGTGGGAGAGAATGGTTACACATTGGAGGAGCCAGGAGTTCAAGGTAAAATTACTAACTTTTAAATTTTTTAATATGCTTAAAGTTATATTTAAATATTTTTTAAATATTTATTATTTATTTAAATACTTATTAGGCTACCTTCCATCAGAATCGAAAGAATCAGGCAGCCTAGGAGTATACGCATACTCTCAGCCGTGAGTTTATGGCCAGTCTATATATAAAGAGGTAATAAATTCTAAATTTTACTAAATAAATTAAATTAATATTTTTTTATATTTCTAATAAATTGATCAATTGTTATAGCTGATGAGAGATGGAGTGATGCTCAACCATAGTGAGATCTTCCGATCCAGTCGTACGGATAAGAAGGGCAGGCCGATGAACGCCGTGATCGTAAGAATTTTTGTAAGTATTAAATATATTAGTATATATGATTAATATTATAGTATTTTTTATAAAATTTTATTTAAATTTATAATTATAGGATCGGTTAGATGCGCTCATGAGTGAGAGCCCAGATACCTCTGGCCCCCATGACCATCTATCTCAGGTCTTAGGGCCTGAGCACTCTAAGAGGATTCAATGCAGGTCCAGACATATGCCGACCAACTATTGATCTGAGGCAAGCATCTCTTCACAGACTTTCAATATCGTCAGTCGAAAGAAGCTTGAGGAGGTATTAGCATGGGTAGATCATACTGCGATGTGGGTAGATTGGGTTGAGGAGTGCACATCTCATCTGGAGGGCATCATGAGAGATATGGTGTTGACGCTCAGCACATATTTTGAAGGTGCCTTCATGAGCTTTGAGAATATGTTGGCCTACATTCCAGCTCCAACTCCTCTAACTTTAGCTCCGGCTCCAGCTCCAGCTCCATCTCTGACTCCAGCTTGTGCTCCATTTTTCGGTGACGACGATAATATAGATTTAGGAGACTTTTGATGTAATTTTTTAAAAAAATATTATAATAAATTTTATTTAGTAATAAAATTTTAGCATTTTAAAAATATTTTTATATTTATAATATTTTTTATATTATATATCTATGTATTTATCAAATAAAATATATAAAAAAATTAAAAAATTTATATTTTTTAATTATTCAGAAGCTACGGCAGCAATTTTACAACTATCATAGACGTGCCAATAACTGTCGTAGGCATTATGTCAATCGCTGTATTAGTTCTATGGCAGTGATTACATAACTGCTATCATAGACTAGTCTATGGCAATGATTTTATAATCGCTGCCATAGATAAGCCTATGACAGTGATTTAGGAACCACTGCAATAGGCACTCTATGAAAGCAATTTTGAGAACCACTACAATAACTGCTGTCATAGATCTACGATAATGGCTGCAGTGGCAGTGGTTAGCTAACCGCTGTCATAGCCTATAGCATCAGTTTTTTGGGCTACGATAGCGGTTACGAACTATTATCGTAGCCCTATTTTATAGTAGTGATTCTTCATGAAGGACTTGGGAGAAGCTTCCTACATCCTAGAAATAAAAATCTATAGAGATAGATTTAAAAGATTGCTTGGGTTATCTCAATCCATGTACATCGATACCATGTTGAAGCGGTTCAGCATGGCGAATTCTAACAAAGGCTATCTTCCGATAGACCATAAAATTTTTTTCTCAAAGAGAGATTGTCCGACAACTTCTCAAGAGAGAGAAAGTATGAGTAGAATACCATATGCTTCGATAGTGGATTCTATTATATACGCTATGATGTGTACGAGACTGGATGTAGCATATTCATTAAGGATAGTGAGTAGATACTAGTCTAATCTGGATAAAAATCATTGGAAGGTTGTAAAGACAATCATGAAGTAATTAAGAAATACTAAGAAACAGTGGCTTATCTATAGACTTGCTGACTTGAAACTTATGGGATATACTGATTCTAGTTTCTAATTAGATCATGATGATAGTAAGAGTGTGCTAAGTTATGTGTTTATCCTGAATGGTGGAGCGGTCTACTAGAAGAGTTTCAAGTAGTACACTGTGGTCGATTCTATGTGTGAGGAAGAGTATGTCACCACATCCGATGCTGCGAAAGAAGCTATGTAGCTGTGGAAGTTCATCGGCGAGCTGGGAGTGGCACTCTTCTTGGATGGTTCAGTTCTGCTTTACTATGATAGCACTAGATCTATAGCTCAAGTAAAGAAGCTAGAGGTACATCAATGGACCAAGCACATTCTACATCACTACCATCTTGTATGAGAAATCATAGAATGAAATAATGTCAAACTGTTCTGATTGGCTTTAGTCTAAGTGGGAGTTATTAGGTATTGTATCCTAAAGCCAATTATCTAGGTTATAGATGGTTGAGCTGTATATAATTTGTACTTAAATTATATATGAATAAAATTATTATTCTAGCATTTCATCATGTTTGTGCATCTTTCTATAATGAATTCTTCTGTGATGAAGTTCTTAGGACTATTTAGACTCGATAAAGAAGAATTTATCATTTAGCCCTTAAACCTATTCATGACCAAATAATATGTTGTTACCTAGGATAATAACATTATCGAGTGTAGTTCATTGCATGCCATATGGATTGGTTATCCTCTTAATCAAGGAGTATAGAGATACTAGTATGGCATGCAAGTGAAGTATATAGGTACATTTCACTGAACATGATCCAACTGTGGAGCTCTCTACTGTCAAGAGTTGCTCATGAAGGATATAGATATAAGTGTCCCTTAGATCTTAGATCACCATGATAACTTGTAAGCAACTTACTGTACTTTAGTACCAGACTATCTAAATTTTTAATTCAGTAACAAAAGATTACTAGGTGCAATCAAGTACTTGTTTAGTTGGTGCATGAATCAAAATGAGATTGACCCCTTTAAGTGTTGGAGTAAATACATCATCGTATTTCAATTTAGCAAAACCTCGATCAGGATAGTCCATATGATGGATACTGAATTTTGAAATACAATATAGATAATTTTTCAGGATTGACAATTAAATCTTAGATCATCTTTTGAGCATTTGGATCAAGGTGATGAATTATATGGTAACCATATGCCACAGATTCATGGATGTTGCAATGCAACTGTTCGATCAATCTGGATGTTGGATATCATTGCTAGATGGTCACATCAATTGATACAAAAAGTAATTTCTATGTTACCGACTTAGGGTTTAAATCTATGAGGTCACACACAATAGGAGTTTCTACCTTATCTAATGGCTAATCAAGAGTTTCAATAGTTTGAGACTCTATGACCAAAAGTTTCATTGGACTAGGACTCTACTTTCATGGATCCCACTGGACTGAAACTCTAAAATTATTAAAAAATTAATTAGTAATTTAATTATTGATTAGCTTAATTTGATTGAGCGATAAAAATTCGATCAAATATGATTGAATTAGATTTGATTGGGTTTGATCCGATTAGGTTATGAAATGACCTAATCACTAAGGAAGATTTGATTCTAATTTAGTCAGAATCTGAACTTAATTAATTTTTAATTTGATTAGAATTTTATTGGGTTGGATTAAGTCTAATTTGATTAGATTTGTCTTAGCCTAATTAGGTCTGAACAAATTAGTTTGGATGAAACCAATTTGAACAGGTCAAATTAGATTTGAATTTTGAACTCCCTTCTCCTTGCACCATCTTAGACTTTTCCACGCCATTCCCATGCACATTTTGGAATTTGCATGATAGTTTCCCATACCCAGATGAGTTTGTGCACCTTCCTTCTTTCTACCTTTGACCTGGTCCAAGAGTTGGACTGGTTCAAAGGAAGTTGAATTTTGAATTCAACTTATTTATTAGAGGTTGGAACTAATCTTATCTTATCCATTCCCATGCCATGTTTTGGGTTTTGTCATCCAATTTTGTGTGTTCTGAGTATGGGCGTATAGAAAGAGAGTCCTTCTGCACATCATACACTTGGGAGGGGCATTGGAAGAGGATAAGAAGCTCACCTAATTTTTGAAATCAAGTGAGTGGTTGAAACCTCCTAACCATCCATCCTCATCCACTCCACATGCAAATCACTCGATGGACGCCCATTTTAAATAGAATTTTTTTTAGCATGTGACAATCTGAGTGAGGCTACATGAGGGGTTTTTGAGAGAGAGAAAACTCTGAGAGATGGTGCTAGTTTTGGCATGAAAAAAGTCAAACAGTGAGTTCCTATGCCACACTTCTTATCTCACGCAAACATTAAATGGAGTTTTAAATGTTGTGTGTATGAGAAAGCTAAGAAAGAATTTCTCAGAAACCAGAGAGTGTGGCATGAGCTTCTATGAGGCATAGGGTCAATTGTTGATCACAAAAATTCTGAGAGTGGGGACTCTAAGATTTTAGGTGTGGGTAACCCTAGGGTTTTGACTTATGGTTCGGATGGAGAGATTAAGCGCTATGAGTGCACGATTACCACCAAACTTTCCACACAATCTTATCTTTCTCCAAAGCTTTTCATCTGATCTTCTAGAGCATCTAGAAGATCAAAAAAAGGTAGTCGATTGGATCAACCAAGATCGACTGTCGAAGGCTCCGACGAGGAGCTAGCACTCCAATGGAGTTGGTGGGGATTAGGAGCTCTGTGTGGACTGACCATAGAGGCCAGACAATCGTATAACTACATCATGACTTAAGAGACTTCTTTCTGTAGTTTTGGTTTGTGGAGATCAGCTACCCGCGCTCAAGTATCGTGTTCTGAACATGAGTAGATTAATAGATATGATTTACTAATCTTGTGCATTTAATTTTTCTATTATATATAAGCATGTCTAGATCCTAGTATAGAATTTTTGATATGACCAATGCATGTGTAAAATTAATATTAGATTAATTTTAGCTTCTTCTGCATATATATTTTGAAAAAAATTTTGAAAAGCATGCTTAGAATCCTGCACGATTTTCATCACAATAGATGGTCAAGTTTCTAGGACAACTCATCTATCTTATTATAGATATCTATGGAGTTTTCAATCTCATAGATTCTACCACTATTAGGTTTATACATGGGTGTATAGGGATCATAGGTATAAGAAGAAGGGATAAAGTATTCCCTCAATTGGCGAAAAGATGCAGCCATAGTTCTAGGTCTATTAGCTCTAAGGGTTTACTACTACAAAAATAGCCTATGGCAGTGCTTACTATGGCAACGATTTTTGAAACCACTGCCATAGCTCCTACGATAATAGTTTTCGTTAACCACTATTATAGGTCCGACATATAGCAGCGGTTACAGAAAACCACTGCCGTAGGTCGGACCTATAGCAGCGGTTACAGAAAACCGCAACCGTAGGTTAGATCTATAGCAGCAGTTATAAAAAACTACAGCCATAGGTTGACCTATAGTAGTGGTTCATTGTAACCACTATCATAAGTTGGACCTATAGCAGCAATTAGTAGGAACCGCTGCTGTAATCTGATTTATGGCAGTGATTAATTATAACCACTGCCATATATATTTTTTTTAAATATTATATAATTTTAAAATTTAATATCCATCTTTACCATTCATTATCTAATAATTATCATTAGAGTGTCGTTGTAAAAGATCGCTTCAATCCGATGGCCCTAGCTTCGTCGATCAGAAAAATTTGATTTAGACGACCACGAACAATGATGCGATGATCTGATAGATGGAGACCTCCGATGGATTTGAAAACCTTCAACGATGATTTTGGTGATGTTTGTAGTGTACTATCAAAGTTTTACTTCAATCGGATATCGTTATCTTAGTCAATTTAGTATAGGTTAGTTTCGATCGTTAAATGATAAACGAATAATCAAAGGATCAAACGGTGTTCGATTATGAGATAATTTTTTTTATAAATGATCTTGACTACTACTTTAATCATTTTTTATGATGGTGATTATAAAATTCAACTTGTAAGATGAAGAACGATCTAAAACTATACATCTCCTGATAACCATTCTGAAACTTCATTGGTTGTTATGCTCGTGCTTTTGCAATATCTGCTTAACATGAATAGTTTATACGAAAATAATTTAAATTTACTATCATCAACATATAAAATATTTAAAATTATAACAAAGAACATTTAACTAAAAAATTATCTCATAATTGGATACCGTTTAACCTTTTGATCATTTATTTCTAATTTAACGGTCAAAATCATTTCGTACTAAATTAATCATGATAATAATATCCGATTAAAGTAAAACTTTGATGGTATGTTATAAACATCATCAAGATCATTGTTGCAGATTTTCAAATCTATCGAAGGTCTCCATCTATCAAATCATTGCATCATCATTCGTGATTATCGAAATCAAAATTTTCTAATCGATGAAGCTAAGGCCATCGGATTGAGGCGACCTTTTGCGATGACACTCTAATGATAATTATTTAGATAATGAATGATAAAGATGAATATTAAATTTTAAAATTATATAATATTTTAAAAAAAATATTATTTTTTACCTATGGCAGTTGTTATCAAAAACCTCTACTATAGATCTACAGTAGCGATTATAGAACCACTGCCGTAGATCTATGGCAGCAGTTCGATGACCACTACTGTAGGTTAGGTTAAAAATCTTCAAATCTTTTCTTTCCTTCCATACGCGCTCGATCTCTTTCGCTCTCTCTCCTCCTCCTCTTCGTCATCGATGAGGCTCCTTCCCCTCCGACCGACGTCGCCCCTCCTCCCCCCTAGCCGGCACTGTCCTCCTTTCCCCGTCCTCCACCCCATCCTCGGTTGCCCTCTCCGCTACCCCCACCCACCCCGACCCCCCACCCCTCCATCCGACCCTCCCTTGGCCCACAGTGAAACCCTCCAACGAACCCCCATCCGACCCTCCTCGGCTCCCCACGGAATCCTCCTCCGACAAACCCCTCTTCACCCTCGCTTGGCCCACTGCAAAACCCCACCCCCACCCCCTCCCCCTATCCGACCCTCCTTCGATCCCCAGTGAACCCTCCTCTGGTGAAAACCTCCATCCGACCCTCCCTCGACCTCCTGTGAAATCCCCTTTTGACAAACCTTCATCCACCCTCGACCCTCCACCGACTCTCCATGAAACCCCTCCCCCACACTCTATCCTCCTCCCGGCCCGATGTGAAACCAAACCTCCCTTCCGATGAGCCCCCCTCACCTCCTTCAGCCCCTGCGAAATCCCACCCCCCCCCCACCACCATCATTCTGACCCTCCTCCGACCGAGTGCGAAGCCTCCTTCGACCTCCTCATCACTATGCCCCCTCCCCTTGGCCCTCTATCCCCAGCCATCCCTGCTCTCTCTCTTTCCTCTTTTTCTTTCTTCTCTATCTCACTATCTTGCTTTTGTTTCACAGGTTACCTCTAGTGTCGTCGTCCTCCTCTAGCATCATCGTCGATGATCCTCGGAGCTTTCGGTGTGACCCACTCTCTATAGCCATAGGTATAAATTTTTTTAAATTTTATTATATTATTTATTAATCATATATATTTATAATAACTTATAAAATATTTATTATAAATATTATAATTATCTGTATGCCATAGTTTTTGGGTCGTATCATGGCAGTAGCCTTGGGTCGTGCCATGTCGATAGCTGTGGACTAGATCTATCAAAGGATTGGATTTAGATCAAAATCTGGATATTTAGATTCGGACTCAATTTTAATTGCTGGTACCAGATCTGAACTCGAATACCCAATGGATCTGTATTTGAGAGAGAAAGGGAGGGATCCGGCCTCGTCGCCATCATTGGGAGGAAGGAGGTCTAGCCTCCCCAGCGAGGGAGATCGAGAGAGAGAGAGAGAGAGTGGGAGATTGAGAGAGGGAGGGAGGGGGTCCGACCTCACCAGCATCACTAGGAGGGATGGGGTCCGACCTTGCCGACGAGGAAGATCGAGAGAGTGAAAGAGGGAGGGATGGGGTCCGACCTCGCTGGCGAGGGAGATTGAGAGAGGAAGAGGAGAAGATCGAGAGATGAAAAAGTTGGGAGAGAGGGGTTCGGCCTCTCCACCATCGCCAACGAGAGAGATCGAGAGAGGGAGTGATCGAGGGGATGGCACACAGCGGAGCCAGCTCGGGTCATGATCGAGCCAGCTGGGGGAGGACCCTAGCCGTCTGTCTCAAGCACGGAGCCGGCTTGGCTTTTGAGCGAATAGAATTTGATATATCATGATGTTATATTGATTAATGTTCATTAACGTTGCAGATCACGATGGCACCGAAATGCCATCTAGCTTTCACCTCTGCCCCTCAACAGGTTACGCGTAGTTCAGCATCCGAGGACAGTTGGAGCATACTCCATCCACCTCGACATCGATTGCTTAGAGACCTCCACCATCGGCATCTACTCTACCGATAGCATCTACTCCATCGATGGCATCTACTCCACCAATGGCATCTATTCCACCGACGGCAACTACTCCATCGATAGCTGAGCCTCTACCGTTGCCCATATCTGAGGTTAATGCTACTACACAGACATCTAAGTGTACATTTTTATTATATTAGTATAACTTTATTTTTTATATAGTATTTGTACACTTATATATTTGCATAACGTATTTGCATTGCAAGTATATCATCCAGTCAGATATTTTACGGTCACACACATATGGCACATGTGTGAAAGCGCCAGCATCAGGTGATGGTCTATTACGATGCGAAGGGAAGGCTGGTAGGGGAGACCACGCAGGAGATGCATTCCTTTTTTGGAGTACTTGTGAGGCGGTCGGACATCATTTTCGTAGAGCCCAGAGACTGGTATTTGATGGATGCTGCCATCAGGGATCGGGTATGGGAGGAGATATGGGTAAGTACATGCATCTTAGTTATATTTATATATTTTACATGTTTACACTATATATATTTGATTAAAATAATTTTATAACTAATTTTTGATAAATTTGTGTAGAGATGGTATAACTTTTTCGATCACGAGAGGGCTCGAGATGTCCGACTGAAGAAGATCGAAGAGTTGTACTAGAGTTACAAGGTCAAGCTCTATAGAGGATGGCTCAAGCATCGATAAGATACTTTGGAGGAGCTTATTCTCTGGATACAGGACTGTCCTCTGAGTTAGTGGAAGAGGATGGTTAGACACTGAAGGAGCTAGGAGTTCAAGATAAAATTTCTAACTTTTAAATTTTTCAATATGCTTAAAATTTTATTTAAATATTTTTTAAATATTTATTATTTATTTAAATACTTATTAGGCTATCTTCCATCAGAACCGAAAGAATCGTACAGTCCAAGAGTATACACACACTCTAGATCGTGAGTCTATGGCCAATCGTATGCATTGAAAGATAATTAATTCTAAATCTTATTAGATAAATTAAATTCATATTTTTTGTTATCTTTCTGATAAATTTATTCTTTATTATAGCTGATGAGAGATGGAGTGATGTCCAACCATAGCGATATCTTTCGATCCAGCCGCACGGACAAGATGGGCAGGTCGATGAACGCCACGATCGGACATATTTTTATAAGTATTAAATATATTAGTATATATAATTAGTATTATAGTATTTTTTATAAAATTTTATTTTAATTTATAATTACAGAATTAGTTAGATGCACTCGTGAGCGAGGGCCCGGATACCTCTGGGCCCCATGACCATCTGTCTCAGGTCTTGGGGCCTGAGCACTCTAAGAGGATTCGATGCAGGCCCGGACACATGCCCATGAGCTATTGGTTCGAGACGAGCGTCTCCTCACAGACTTTCGGTGTCGTTAGTCAGGAGGAGCTTAAGGAGGCATTGGCATGGGCAGATCATGTTGCGATGCAGGCAGATCAGGCTGAGGAGCGTGCATCTCATCTGAAGGACATCATGAGAGATATGATGTCGACGCTCAGTGCATGTTTTGGAGTCACGAGCTTCGAGGATATATTGGCCCGCATTCCAGCTTCGGCTCTGATTTCGACTCTCAGTGATGACGACGACGACGATGATATAGATTTAGAAGACTTTTGATGTATTTTATTTTTTAAAAAAATATTATAATAAATTTTATTCGATAATAAAATTTTAGTATTTTAGAATAATTTTTGTGTTTATTATATTTTCTTATATTATATATCTATATTTATCAGATAAAATATATAAAAAAAATAAAAATTTTATTTTTTTAATTATTTAAGATCTATGACAGCGATTTTATAACCGCTGCCATAGGTTCCTTGTGCAAACGCTGCTAACCGCTGCATTAGACCTATGGCAGCGATTAAGAAATCGCTGCTATAGATTACTTATGGCAGTGGTTACATAACCGATGTTATAGGTCGATCTATTGCAGTGATTTATAAACCACTGCAATAGGCTATCTATGATAGTGGTTCTAACAACCATTGTCATAGAGCTATGACGACGGCCGTAGCAGTAGCGATTAGAAAATCGTTGCCATAGTTTATGGTAGCGATCTTTTGGGCTACGACAGCAGTTACGAATCGTTGTCATAGCTCTTTTTTGTAGTAGTAGTTCATTCAATTTTAGGATCTATGAGTTGAATTTTGGGTCATGATGAACAATGCCTAATTAAATACCCTACAGTTATATCTTAGAGCAACCATAGATTTAAGCTTTTATAGATTTTTTTAAGAATATTTTTTTAAAAAAGAAAAGAATAAAAAAAATTCTAAAGATGAAAACCTAAAGAGTCCTAAATCTAAGAAATAGATGAGAGAAATTTTATTAGGTTTGACGTTAGTTAGCAATCAAGTTATACAGTCAATCTTGGCTAAGGATTACCTAGATCTAAGTAGTTTCTAACTGTCAATGTCACCTTCAAACACTCCAAGTAAAAAATCAGCTACTTAACTGGCCAAGTAAGTGTAAGATCGGTGGGAGTCCTCCTATTGCTTTTCTTAGACATCAATTATCTTGATTAGGTAAGCTAATGGAACTAATTAAGTAACCATCTTTCTTTGGAATATAGTTTCTGAACTATTTGCCTTACACACTAGTCAAACTGATTAATCCTAATCTAATCCAACTTATAGGATTTCTTATTTTAATGAGCTCGATTATCCTAGGACTAATGTCTAATTGATTTTAGATTAAGATATAGATTATGCAGATATAAGAAAGTGATTTATGGACTAAAAAAGGATGATCAAATCTTCATCTTATCTTAGTTAATGGGTTATACCCTTAAAGTACTTTATAGATATGCAATGCAAATAAAACAAGATATCCAATCAAAAGTAAAAAATTTTTACTTGTTCTATTTTATGGTTAGATCTCTAATCTCCTAAACAGCTTATGCGGTGTTAATGTAATTTATAATTTTTTTAATTTTTAAATTTATTATTATTTTTTTATTATTTTTATATTTTTTAAAACTTTTTACTAATTTTTTATTTTTTTTATTTTTTATTATTTTTTTAAAATTTTATTTTTTTAGTTTTTTATTATTATTTATTATTTTATTATTATTATAAATTTTTATTTTTAAAAAAATATTAATTTTTTAAAAATAACTAAATTATACTTTTTGATAATGGTGTCAAAATTTAGTCGCTGTCGTAAGCAATCAAAAATATAACCTAACTCACTACTATATAGATAGGATAAGTCGGGATTGTATCCTCAAGAATCAGATTAATTATGTTTAAATAATTTAAATTTAAAATAAAAATTAGATTAAAATTAATTAAAGACTACTTAAATTAAATAAATAAATAATTTAAATATAGATTAGATTACAAGTATGAAAGAGGGATTCTCGGGATCTCAACTACTCTCTTATTTTGACAGCTAGTATCCTTTTTAATATGCTTAAATTGATATCTAATCAATAAAGATATTACATATATCTTATAGAGCACGGTCTGTATCCTTAGATCACATTCCATTTCTTAAAGTTATAGACTAGTTTAAATTGATTTAGATATAATAAAAAAATTAATCTAAAGATAATCTATCCCAAGAGCACGAATTGTACTCGTAGATCATGGCTCGTTTCAAGGATCATAAATTATTCCAGATCAATCTCATGTAAAAAATAAAAATATAAAAATATAATAAAAAATAATTTTTATTGCATATGAAAAAAATACAAAAGATAAAAAAATAGAAAATACTATCAAAATAGGATCACAATGATTTCTTAAGAATAAGATGAACTAGCCAGCCATCGGAAAGCTTCTCGCTGATATCTTCATCCTGGAGCTTTGAGGAAGAACCTGGATAGCAACTGGGAGCAGAGATTAGGAGCAAGAAAGAGGATTTATGGAGAAGAAGGCCTGTGATTGTAGAAGAAAGAAAGAAGAAAGCTTGGGAGAAGAAAGAGGAGGGAAGGAGGCTGCTATTTATGGAGGAGAAAGAGAGAGAGAGGGAGAGGGCCGAAAGAAGGTCTGAGAGGCCGCTGTTCTAATTTGTGGCATTAGGAGGAGGGCTTTTAAATAGAAGTGAGGGTGAGAAAGAGTCTGAATCGAAAATAAAGTGCTTTGATCAAGACTTATCTTGGATGAACCTGCTCCAGCGTCTATCCATGAAGACCTAGCCATGAACCTACAACGCCCCGCACAATGCCCGCTATCAGTGCTCGTGAAGTCGTGCTCGCAAAATCCTTTTTAGTGCTCATGAAATCACTCCTGCAAAGATCCTCACGAACCCGCTATCGCCATACGCGCTCGCAATAGGCTCCCGTGAAAACAAAACCCGAAACCAGTGCTTCTTTTCACAATTACAAAAAGAAACTTTTGTTTCTTTATAATGACGTATATATATATCCTATAAGGATTCCTAGCATAGTATCTTTATTTTTTGTAATACCATGTGCATTCTTTTTTATTTTAAATCTATTTTAAGTCCAATTTGCTTCCAATTTGAGTCTTTTTGATCTACGAATCGGGTTCTTTGTATTGACGATCATTTTTCCTACAAAACATAAAAAAATGCATCAAATTCTTAATAAATAATAATTAATTAAATATAATTATGTGCTTCAAATGGTTTAAATTAAGTGTTTATTAGTGATCAAAAGACTAAACAATGTTCGATTATCAGATGATTTTTTAGATAAATGATCTTGGCTACTAGTTTAATCATTTTTATGGTGGTGATCATAAAATTTAAATTAACCGCATGTCTAAGAATGATTCAAAACTATACATCGCTCGACACTCATTCTTAAACTTCTTAAGTAATTATGCTTGTGCTTTTGCAAGATCTGCTTAATGTGAACGGTTCAAAAAAAAATGGTTTAGATTTTATGATCATCACTATACAAAATGATTAAAGTTATAGCAAAGATCATTTATCTAAAAAATTATCTTATAATTGGATGTTGTTTGACTTTTTGATCACTCATTTCTCATTTAACGATCAAAATTATTCCATGCTAAATTGATCATGATAACGATATTCGATTAAAATAAAATTTTGATAGTATGCTCCAAGTGTCACCAAGATCATTGTTGTAAGTTTTTGATCGAATCCATCGATGGTTTTTATCTATCAGAGTAATACATAGTCGATCGTGACCGATGAAATCGAATTTTATTGATCGACATAGCTAGAACGATCAAATCGATGAGGTCTTTTATGAAGACACTCTATTGATAAATATTTAGATAATGAATGATGAAGATGGATATTAAATTTTAGAATTAAATCATATTTAAATAAATATAAAAAAATATAGTGGTGGTTATGAATAACTGCTGCCATAGGTTGACCTATGGTAGTGGTTACTGATAACTGCCATAATAATCAGGATTTATGGTAGTGATTATAAATAACCGCTGCTATAGATTTGATATATAGCAATGGTTAAGTAAACTGCTGCCATAGGTTTCATCTAGTACAGTGGTTATATATATATAACCACTGTCGTAGGTCAGATCATTGGCAGTGGTCACTCATAATCACTACCATAGATTGAGACTATGGAAGCGGTTAAGTAACTATTATCATATCTCCATCTTATTACAGCGGTTATTAGTAACCACTGTCATAGGTCAACATATGGTAGCGGTTATTCATAACCGCTGTGATAGATCAATCTATGGCAATGGTTAATATTAACCGCTGCTATAGATAGCATCTATGGCAATGATTCAAAATAATCACTATCTTAGATTTTATGATAGTAATTTTCGAACTACTGCAATAGTAAGCATTGCCATAGTCTTATTCTGTAGTAGTAGTGATAAAAGATAAATCCTTCCTCGGTAAAAAGAACCACAAATCTTTAGCTTTAGGATGGAGAAGAAGGACAAAGAAGAATCGAAAAAGAAAAAGCTGAGAGACGATCGAAATAGTATGACACAACAGAGCAAAGGTAACAAGAAGCCAAATGAAATTCGATGATAGTTAGGCTGGACAAACTTGGTAGTAATCTAAGATATTTCGAATGAACTCTGAAATTAGAAAGTGAAGTCTAGACCTAAGATTTTCAACATAAAAAGCGACCTGGCCTAGAGGTTGGAAAATCACCTAACCATTTGGATCAGGTGCAGACAACTAGAATTGCTCCGAGATACAGTACTATTTTTAGAGATGGATAATAGCAGACTCGATCAAAAAGAAAATCTCTACTCCCAGGCCCAGAGGAGAATTGTCAACCGAACTGGTTGGCCGACTACCCCGAGAGGATTGGAGGTTTGACCTTCTACCTATGGGGCTACCTTCATCTATCCTAGCTCTATCTTTTTTACTTCTATCTTCCATTAGTAACGACAAAGAATGAATCAAAAGGAAGAAAAGAGGAAAAGGGAGTCTGACCTAAAAGCCAAAAAAAGCTTGAAAGACTACAAAGATGGGGAAGAAGAAAACTTGGAACCTTAGGCACCCACGAAAGCTCTCGGACACTCCAAGAAGTCCAGATAAAAATGAAAGCAACCTTATATATAAAATCCACCGACAATTAAGATGATTTCATTTAAATTAAAGTTATCCAGATTTCGACACGTGACAGCATATGAACCGACCATTGGTCAGGCATTTCAATGCACTTATCGTTGGATTGTATCACATCATTGCTATTCATGAGAAAAGTCAGAGATCCATGACTATTCAACACATGGCAGCAATCGACTGATCAAAGTCAAATTGACTGGATCGTTCGGCCACCAAACCATCTTTTCAATCGGAGTACTAATGATGGCTACATGATTATTGAAATGACAAAATGGTTGAAGACTCTTCAGCTTCCGAGGCAATTATTAATGCCTGCAAATAGAGTGGCCACCAAGTTGGAGTTCGAGATGACACGTGAAGACTTCCATCATCCAACGTGTTAGCCCATGTGTCAAGTCATGTGCCATTCCATCTTGAACTTGAGAGTAGGGAGCAACTATTGGGGCAATCAAATCTACTACCCTCCGATTTAGTATCAGCACCCCAGCTTATAGTCAGTAATCCCAATGGTGCAGTAACATTAAATTCTCGACTGTCAATTAGAAGACTAATTGATTGTCAGTAAATATTTGAACTACTATCGGTGCCAAGAAATAAATAGCCGACAATTAACCAGTCTCGACACCTAACTCACCATCAGTCATAAGGAATGGATAGCTGATTGTCAATCGAAAGGAATGGATAGCTGATTGTCAATCGATAAACCAATTGACAATCGATGACTCTCGATTGATTTTTTGACAGACATGATGATTTGAACAAACGTGCAATCATCGACTAGTTAGAACATCAAAATCACTGACCGACGGTCAGTCGGTACGTCAACGACATCGATATATAGTTAGCATGATGCTTACCGATACAAAGTTGGCATATCAAAAACTGCCAGCATAAAAAATGCATATCGGCCATTCGTGGGTATCAACCGCTCACCCCACAACCAAATGATCTTGGAGCAAGTGGGATGCACATGTCTAATCGTTGTGTATGGTTATCAATAAGTTTATTTATAAAAAGGAGGTAAATGAACAGTATTGGGAAGAGAGGTACTTTTAGACTATATTCTGCAAGATTTTCATTCTACTTACTATTCGATCAACTCCCCATCTCTAACTAAAGTATCAGAGAGTTTCTACTGAAAACACTTCCAGTCAGTATGAACGTTGTTTTGCAGGTTGCTCTCAAGCGGAGTTAGACGCATCGGGAATTTGGCCGCAACACTTGAATTTTGCAATGGATTGGAGGCCCAAGACATAAATCTGAAGCCTCATAACAAAATGTTACTGGCCGACCGTTTCAAGGTTCATATTTGCAGGACTGAACCTTCACAGACTTTACCATCTTCAGCTCCTGTTTAGCCTAATTTTTGCTCCTCCTTTATTAATCTAGGACTCGGTGGCTTTACTTTTTCTTCTTTCTTCTTTTCCTTCTTTTTTGTTAAAGATTTTTAGGCTTAGGTGTGATGGTTAGATTAACCACTTGTCAGTCAATCATGGGTCGACCCCTATTGTCATCCCTAAAAGCATGATTGGGAAAGATATTCCATGAACAAAATATGCCAAACTATACATGTGCTCAAGATGAAGAAAATTGAATCCAACCACCATTCTTGCATATTTTTACTGCAAAATTTTGCATAATCAAAACAACAAGAAAATGTGTTCAGAATATGACATTACATGCACGCATCTACGTATACGTGCCTAAAAAAAAAAAGGCACATGCCTATGTTTGAAAAAAAAAAAGAGTCTTTTTAGGCACCTTCAAGCCAAAAAAATTATAAAAAAATAAAAAAAAGGCCCTACACTAAAAAGGAAAAAAAATGGAAAAGCACCTGATAGGTGCCTTTTTTTTTCGGATGATGTTTTTTATTATAGTTTTTTTTTCTTCATGCGACATTTTTGTTTTACAAGATTTTATTTTAGGCGGCATTTTTTTTTACAATTTTTTTTTCAGCAGGTCTTTTTTTAAAAAATTTTTTCAAGTGCAAGCGTGTACCTATTTTTTTCAATCCTACATGTGCATCTTTTCAAGCATCTATTTTTTGAGATGCACGCTAATCAATCAGTCGAAAATTCGATTGGATATGGACTGGGATCCGATCGAGCGGAGTCTTATATATATATATATATATATATATATATATATATATATATATATATATATATATATATATATATATATATTCATAATTTATAATAAAATTGAAACAATAATGCATATCATGAGAAAATTGCAAAATAACTACACATAAATAATTAGGTGGTTGCACCTGTGTCTCGTATGAGAGAAGGGGATCGAGGTTTTAGCTTCAAAGTTAGATAGTGCTCCGTTCCAAATATTTGATCTAGACAATTAATTATTATAGATAGCAATTCAATTATCATTATTATCATCATAATCGTCTGAAGAAAAACTATATATGAGAGTGAGAATTATCTTTAATTAGAGGTTCTTCTCCATCACCGTCGATATTAGGACGTCTCGGGAGGCCGGGGAGACGCTTGTTTTAAGTGCTGAAAGCCCGCCCACACTCTTTGGTACTCCGTCACGTTCAAGAAAAATCAAGGGAGATTACATCACGATACCTGTGTCCAAAATAACGCATCAAATATCTGATCCGCACCCACTCTTTTTTTTTTTTTTTTTTTCCGGAAAAAAGAAAAGAAAACAAAAAGTTGAACCGACCCATAGTCCCGTCCAACCAAAAAAAAAAAAAAAGGAATCGTGGGGAACCCACCCCAAACGAGTGATCGAGGGAACGGGAGGCTGGGGTCAATACGCTGCACAGGATGGAGAAACGAGATATGGATGTGCTCTTCCGTGGTCTCGTAACCATGACGGATGGATGGATGGTTGGTTTTTATGTCGAGGAAAGGGACAAGCCTGCTTTGTGCCCCTGCCCTTCTTGTCCACCATGTTTTAGCTCACGTTGTCGTCGAGTTGTCCAGCGTGCACAACGTAACAAGATCTCAAATTTGGAACCGTCCATCTATCCATGCAGCTGTATATATGTAGGTATCTCAAGGGAGTCCTCCTCCTTCAGTTATACCCAACACTGCTTCATTCCCCCTATGGCTATATGGTAGCAGGGGGTTGATACATAGGTGAGTTGGGCCATCCAGCAGATGCCAAGCTAGAAGTGGAGACAAAGATGCAAAAAGAGGGAGGCATGGTATATGACCAGGAGTAAATCTACAAGACACCGCATTTCTTTTGCGAAAAGTTATTCTGCTGCATGAAAATGCGAGGAAGCTACAATCATGACACGCCAAATTCTTTCCCGATGCTTGAGTGTGTCATGCATGAGATAGACTATTATGCGACATATTAGTCAGCAGTAGTTCTGGCACATGCCATGTGCATGACAGGAAGCATGATGAGTACCTGCTCTGATCCCACCATTTGGGAAAAAAGAAAAAGAAAAAGAAAAAAAAAGCCTGATCTTGCCGTTCTGTTGATATATATCAGAACAGTCTCTCCTAACCAGCCATTTACATATATGCGTTCACACGCACACATGCAGAGAGAATTTAATCGCTCTAAGTTCTTTCGAAAACAACTATATCCTTAAAAAATATGTCCACAAAATGGTTGGACAACTGAGTATCGTAGTCAACCAAGCATCCATCAAGAAGTTGGATTTATAATATCTAAAGATAATCAACTATGTCTGAAAATGATTTTTGTGTTTTTTGGATACCAATTATTCTCACATTCATAACTCGATGAGAACATTATTTGTGGATCTACTGTGGTGCCTGTTCAGCATATCTTTCGAACGATGCGGCAAATAGATCATTTCTTACATTGCCGAGCATATCGAAGATTGGACCTAGTGATGAGATGTGCCCACAGGCTCTACAGGATCTTTGTTTTCTAACTTTATAAATTGTACTCACACTAGAGTCATGTGATCACCCGCTTGTATAAAAAAAAGAGAGAGAGAGAACATTATTTTCATGTGATCACCCGCCAAAAAAAGCAAACAAGAACATTATTTATATAGCCATATATAATATATAAGATGAACAAGCTTTTTACACCATCCCTCTTTCCTACCACAAATGGTTGATCAATGTCACACCTATAATCCAAAATCTGAGCTGGGCATGCGACACAACCATACATTCCACATGGCATAATCCTATAAAATAAGCATCAACCATTTTAATCACTATTTTCAAGAACCAAATGAGATAACTTTTTTATGCATAAGGATCCATGCCGGTGTGTATTTAGTTCTTTATCGATTATGTACTAGGCATAAATCCTGAGTACTTATATATAGGGACTAAGGAAAATGAATATTATCTTTTGGCTAATCGATCTTTTAGGTGAGGTCCTATATTATTGCAATCAAACTGTCATCTAGAAGTTTTTGAACAAGCAAAATACTAGTCTACTCATGACTTATCTACACGAATTTTATGATCCGCTTTGCATTATGGTATCTATATCATGTTATTAGTTAATATGGAAGCAACTATAAATCATATACATGTAGAATGATGTGCAGCTTTATTCCAAATTTACCTAAACCATGTAAGTGTCCTAACCGATGGTTGGCTGGAATCATTTCGAAGACATAATAATACATGACACAGTTTGAAAATAAACTCTAGCCTCTAATCATCATGAGCCAAGATCACCTCATGGTAATAGCTTTTTGCAAGTAAATTAATTAGAATAGAAGAAGCAGCTTAATACATCATCTTTTGTTTGACTGTTATCTTATATTTAAAACTAACACAATTAGCATAAAAACATTTTTGTCCATCCAAGTGTGCACTCTTGTATGGTCAAATGGAACTGTAATAAAACAATTGTTGGACATGAGTACAGGTCTTCACTAATTCAGTATTGGTGCAGAGTGGTTGATCAATCATGACTGCTAGTGTACAGCAAGACAACTATGATCTTATGGTACTAAGTAATGCATGAGACAATGTATCCTGTGGAGGTCTTATTCAGTCACGACCATCTCACTATATATGGACAGTCGTGAGGAATTAGTAGACCCTCTCCAATTAAATTGAAGATGATGCGAACTTCTTGGACATCCAACTAAATAGAACTATAAGTTATAGTTTGAGTTAATTTATAGGTATTTACAGGTGGCAATGCTTAATCTATTTAACCTATCTAACTTGATTCAACCCATTATAAGTCAGATTAGATTATCTGTTTAATAAAATGATAAGGTTTGGATTTGAATTTTCAATCCACTTATTAGCAAGTTGGGTTTAGATCGCATGCTTTCAACCTAATCTCTATCCAATCTAACCTCTATCTGATTTGATCCGATCGATCCAATTGCCATCCTGTAAGTGTTGATGTTTTATTATTCTACTGCTCTTTATAATAGCTGGCAAGATTTTTTTTTTCTTTATTTTCTATTAATGAATGAAAACATGCATCATCTATTCTCTCAATCATTGCACCCTCTTTACTGTCCAAAGTTCCAAACCATCCAATCGGAGTGACACCACATGTGTTGAAGTTTGCTCTCATCAATAATACAAGTGTTGTGCTTGCACTTGTTTGCACATATAGCTAAAGAAATAAAACACAAGATGCCAAAAGTAAAAATAATTAGAGTAAATAAAGGACATGGGTGCTGAAAATGTTCACTTTAGCTAGCAACGGAGATATTCCCTTGATTTAACAAGCATGCGGCCATTCTCTCCTCCCCCACGAATATTCTAATATACATATATAGATCCTTTTTATCATCATCATTAGTAGTTAAGGGAATGAACACCCTGATTCAACATTTTTATATTAAACAAGAATATTTTGAGAAATAGATTGAAAACTTTAATGGTTAAATGATGGAAATATATAAATGCTTTAAGGGGAGAAGACGCCCAACCTACTTGAGAAAATTAAGTGCACAGACAAATATAATTTGATCCCATACAAATCAAAGACAACATAAATTTGATGGGTGAGGATTCAACCTGAGCATGTAGTCAAGTAGGGCAACTATTTTGTAATTCAAAGTGACACAGGCAAAAAACCTGTCTTTTGGAGGAAATAAAAGAGCACAAAATAAAGACATGAATTAATATGATTTACTTGCCTTCAGTGGCATGAGTTATGAGCAATGCTAAGTAGAAGCATCTTGATGTATAGAATTCATTTCAACTGGGAATTTAACATCGCTTGTGCCGTTTGTGGCACTCCTAATTAATGTTACCCTAAGAAAATCCAAATGTTGGTACATCCCTTCGAATGGGGAAGAGATACGTATCGGCTGCTTTTGGCTTGCATTGTTAATTTTGTCATGACTTGGAGCAAAGCATGCAACAGTAACCTATATCTTACCACAGCTTATCATGATCCCCATGTTTACGTTATCAGCTACTACAAGCCACGCTTACGTCGCGTCGCTGGCTAAAATCTCTCTCTCTCTCTCTCTCTCATATTAATGTCCCTTCCTGCCCCACATGTTCTTGAGCTACAGGAAGCAAAGCGTGGAGAGAGAGAGCAGTAGACTCCGATCCACTCATTCATTCAATCATAACCCTTCCACCTTCTTCCTCGCACTCCCAAAAAAAAAAAAAAATCTCATCCATCTTCCGTTCTCTCAAGTCTCAACCACGCCGTACCGCTCCCAATTTGCTACCCTGCACCTCCCTTTCGGTAGGAGATTAGAAGCAACCGGAAAAAAGAAAAAAAAATGCAACTCCTTTCCTTCCATACCGTATCTCATTTAAATCTAGACTTCTGATCACTCCCCTTTAAATCCTCTTTTGCTCCAGCTTCTTGCTTAGCATATGCACGAAGTCTCCAAAACCTCGGACTTGGCGATTCGAAATGTCGGCCCATATCGCAACCGAGCAAGTATGCTATGTCCACTGCAACTTCTGCAACACCATCCTGGTGGTATAAAGCGCACCTCTCCCTCTCCTCTATTTAATTTGGTTATATATAGCTATTTTATTGTCTGTTATTGTAAGTAGAGATGCAAATGGATCGAGAGATCTGAAAAAAGAAAGGCCATGAAAATTTCAATCAACTGAGTTCATGGAGATGATAAGATTGCACTCAACTATAAGATGATTTCCCAAAAAAGAAGTCAGGATCGATCTTCTTATTTTTATACCTTGTCTCTTCTTGTAGCTAACTGATTTCTAGCACCTGGTTCTTATAAACTAGACTACAAGCTTTTTAAAAATAAAAAAAATAAGAAAAGGGAAAAAAACTGAAAGGTCGTGGAAAAAATAAAAGATTAAAGTCATCGACTTGATCAAATTGAGGTAATTGACTTATGCGGTGTTATATACATTGATGAGCATGAGATGACTCCTTTTTACTGGTTTGGTGTGTAGAGACCGATAAGTCATACATTTTAGGATGTTGTGGTGATCGATTTAAGACTGGTAATTGGAAAAGCAAAATTTCTTGACATGCTCATACTACCAAAGCATCATGGAGCCCTGAAGAAATATTATTGCTCAAGACACGAAGTTTGAACTAAGAAATGACAGATTAACCAGACATCTCGTAACTACGAAAGAAAGGAAAAGAAAAAAAAAAAGGCTGGACATCCCACAATGTGATGTATCATCAACATAGTCCGAATTTCATAAATAATTATTTCGTTTTCCGAAGAAACATAATTACTGTATGACTTTTAAACAATATTCATCTTCTAAAGTTTTTCTAATGAGCAAAAGAATAATTAGGCAATCCAATATCAATGACCAAAACTCAAGTAAATCTGTCCGCCCAATCTCTCTCTCTTATTTGAGAGAGATACAAAATTTTGCTTACCTGAAGATCATGTTTATTTGGACGGAAGAGATCATCATGCTGCTAGCTAGTTCTTATCCTTTTGTTGTTTCACTTGTCCACTAACATTTTTGAACTTCCTTTTAGTATAACATTACAGTATATTTACATATGGTTTCTTAACAATTAATCTCCTTCAAATGTAATGGGAATGCTACTGCACTTGCGTGATTCCCACACCCCCCTTCCTCACTTTCTTATTTTTGAGCAACGTTGGGTAGCCCACCTCATGGTTGGGTAGCCAACCAGTATTGTGATTGCACACCGTCTGGTTCCATCCTTTCGGTGATCATAATTGTCATATCATCAAGTACCTAATCCTCTCTCTCTCTCTCTCTCTCTCTCTCTCTCTCTCTCTCTCTCTCTAGGTGAGAGTAGGATGATGGTTCAGCTGTCCCATCATTTTCCACTTCCTTTCTTGATTCTTGTTCTACCTTCTCTTTCTTTAATTTACTTTCGAGCAGCGAGAGGTCAGAACTGGAGGGTTCAGAATGATGAGGGGAAATGCCATGGGGCTCTTAACTCGAACGAATGCTGCACAAGGAACCAGCCAGCCTTTTTATTTTTTCTATTTCGTTTAAGTTAGAACCCTCTGTCGGAAGGCAGAGAGAGAGAGAGAGAGAGAGAAAGAGAGAGAGAGAGAGAGAGAGAGAGGTTGCGCAACTCACAAAAGCAAGCAACAAAAAGTGATATATATCAAGGGAAAAGAAGAAGAGGAAGAGGAGATCCCCTTCCTTCAAACTTGTCCTTGAGCATCTGTCCTCTCCGAATAACACCATGCCTCCTCTCCCTCTTCTTCTTCAGCCCTCTTAATTACCTCCACTTCTTCTTCCTTTCCAACTATGTATCTCTTCTTATCCTTTTTTTCTTCATGAGCCATTTCTTCTATTATTTCCTGCCAGCTACCAATTATGTACACCATGACCGGTTACTAGATGATGTTATTACCATTGTTAATTCTTCCAAGTGTACCTAATTTGCTCGATCGGCATCCTTGATGAGGAAGGGGGTGCCAATCCTCATACCCTTGTCAAGGTTATCACGGTGAAGAGGCCTAGCTATCAAGGCAGCAGGAATGGAACAGTCGTTAGTTTCTTCAGTAACTTATGAACCAGAAATTAAGTAAAAAATCGTCTGTCTTGAAGCTAACAGCAATGGTGAAGCAGCGAAATAGATAAGAAATCCTGTAGCTCATTTACCTAGCGTAATATGACATTATACTTCAACAAGTTTTCTTCGACTGCTAGAATTTATGATCTCTTGCTTTCTCGTTTATAATTAATTATAAGTCTCCTTCCATTTCTTTATCCCTCTTGTTACTTCAGGTTAGCGTCCCTCACAGCAACTCCCTCACCATTGTGACGGTAAGATGCGGGCACTGTGCTAATTTGCTGGCTGTGAATTTAGGGGCTCTTCTTCAAACACTCCCTCAAGGGGTTCAGGTCCAAACGTCGATCCATTAGTTTTGTCTTGATTCCTATTTTGCTGAATTCCTGAAGAATTATGGATTCTACGTACTTGTGCACCCACACTACTCAAAGCCATATCATTGTATATCCATGTCCATCTATGCACATAGAATACTAGCACATAGAGAAACATGGATCTTGTTATCAATTTTATCAGTGAAAAGTGTCGTTCTCGTCTAGGTAATTCTTATATGTGGTATATGTACGCATGCACATGTACTAGAGTTAGTGCACAAGAAAATAAATTTTTCAGCTAGATATATTATATGTTATACTTAATATATTATATGTATTATTTCATATCTTCTACGTATGTACAATTATTGCAGATGACGGAGATTTCATATGACCATATTTTATTCAAGGTACTTGTAGTTCCATGGCAAAAAAACAAAGCTTTATTTTCTTTCATGAGAAAAAAAAAAACTTCCTCAAAAGGAAATAGAGAATAAGAACTCAATTAATGTTACGAACGTATTGAATTTATTGACCCTCTTTTTGAAGCTTAGGTGTCCTTTACGTGCATCTATTTGAAGTACCCCCTTCAAAAATTAACGTGGCTTTGCTCCTCTTAAATAATAGCCAATTAGCAGTAGTAATCAGAACTTAAAAAGACAAGCCACGAGCTATTATATGAATTCTCTAGCCTTGTACATGTATCCAAGTTATCTCTAGCATACAACCAACATAGGACTAAACAAATGCTCACATGAGCCTCATATACATGTTGGAAGTTAAATCAAATCCAAACGTATGGTAGTGGACAGTCAATAATTGGCATAGTGGGTGGTTTATAATTGTGTGGAATAAGAACGTATGGAGTTAAGTTGTCAGTTTTTATTTTATGAAGTTAAGATGTTAGTCTTTGTTTTTGGAATAATAAGTTGTCGGTTTATTTTTTATGGAGTTAAGTGGATAGTAATGAGGTTTATCTATTTTGCATTGTAATGCTGCCTAGTTTTTAGTTACAAGCAAGTGAAGAAAATATATTTCAAGATTTATGTGTTTTGAAAAAGTATGGAATAGTCCGTAGACTTTTTTTCTTTCATCAGTATCAGAGCCTTAGTTTTTTCCTCACTTTCTGTATTTTTCATGGCCTCCAATACCCTTGTCAATTCACAAGTACCTAAGTTATCGCAAGATAACTATGAGAGTTGGTCAATTCAGATGAGAGCTTTATTTGGTTCTCAAGATTTATTGGAGCTAATAGATATTGGGTTCACGGAATCCATAGGAGAGGAAGAAGCAGCGTACAATGCTGAATAAAAGAAGACTCTTAAGGAGCAAAGAAAAGGATAGTAAGACTTGTTTTCTACTCTATCAAAGGTTGGATGAGTCTATCTTCGAGAGAGTTGCCGAAGCAACAACGAACAAAGAAGCATGAAAAATCCTTGCTATAATTTACAAAGAAGTTGAGCGAGTTAAGCGCATTCGTCTTCAATTACTTAGAAGCGATTTTGAAGCTGCTCAAATAAAGGATGAATTAAATATTTTTGATAATTATTTACGAGTAATATTAATCATGAATAAAATGAGGAGAAATGAAGAAAAGATCGAAGAAGTCTGAGTCATGGATAAGTTACTCCGCTCCCTCTCATTAAAGTTCGAGCACGTGGTGGCAGCAATTGAGGAATCAAAGAATTTAGAGGAGATCTTAATTGAGGAGCTCTTAGGATGTCTCCAAGTTCATGAGCAACGTATGCAAAAGAAAATTATCTCCATAACTTTGAAATAAGCACTAGAGTCAAAATTAACTCTAAATGATTGAGGCTCACATGGTAGAGGTCGTGGTCATGGAAGAGGTAACAGGTGTGGTTCCCAACAACGAACCACTCAAAATCAAATAGAGTCCCATTGCTTCATAGGTGGAGGATGAGGTAATTAGGGCAAATTCACACCTAGGCGTGGGAATATCAAAAATGTTTAGTGCTACAACTATCATAAATTTGGGCACTATGCATCAAATTGCTGGCATAATACTGAAGAGCAAATTAACCTCACCGAAGCAACAAATAATGAGAGTAATATCACTACCCTTCTTCTTGCTCATGATGATTCAAATGTCCAAAATGATGTTTGGTATCTTGACTCGGGTGCTAGTAACCATATGTGCAGTAAAAAAGAACTTTTCATGAAACTCACAAAAGAAGTTCATGAGACCGTGAGTTTGGGAGATCCTTCAAAACTTTCAGTTAAAGGCAAAGAAAAGATCAAAATCAATCTAGTAAGTCCGAGTATATTTTTGATATTTACTATATACTTAACATGAAAAGTAATATTATTAGCATCAATCAATTAGTCGAAAAGGGATATATAGTACATATGTTGAATAATCATCTTTGGTTGAAAAAAATAAATGGAAGCCTCATAGCTTGTGTTAAGATGACAAAGAACCACATATTTTTCTTATATCTAAATACAAATTTTGAGAAGTGTTTTCAAGAACTCATTTAGAATAAGTCATGGAGGTGGCATCTTCACTTCAGCTATCTAAACTTTAATGGCTTGAAGCAATTTTTCTCAGCCAGTATGGCACATGGCCTCCCAATAATTAATCCACCAAATCATGTGTGTGAAGGCTGCATACTTGGAAAGCAACCACAGCTTTCTTTTCTTAGTAGAAATTCATGAAAAGCAAAGGCACTATTACAACTTATTCATACTGACATCTACGGTCTAATCGAGCTCGTCTCTTTAGGAGGTAATAGATATTTCATTACCTTCATTGATGACTTCAGTAAAAAATTATGGATGTACTTTCTTGAAGATAAATCAATAGCTTTTACTACGTTCAAGCATTTCAAAGCTTTAGTTGAAGTAGAGAGTGGGTATAAACTTTTAGTTCTCCAATTTGATCGAGATCGTGAGTACACCTCAAATGTATTTCAAGATTATTGCTGGGAGCAAGACATAAAAAGGTCACTTACTATTGCCTACACACCACGGTAAAATGGCATTGCAAAGAGAAAGAACCGAATCATCCTTAACATGGCAAGAACCATGCTCAATGAAAGAGGATTACCGAACCAATTCTAGGCGGAAGCCATGGCATGCATGCTCAACTTATTAACTCAACCAGTATCCGACAAAGATAGTGAAAAACATAATCCCTCAAGAGGCATGAAGTGGTTACAAGCCTAATGTGACACACCTAAGAATTTTGGGTGTATTGCATATGCTCAAATACCTGACGTAAAAAATAAGAAACTTGATAATTATGATGAAAAATGCATCTTCATCAAATATAGTGAGGAGTCAAAGGCATATAATTAAGCTCTATAATCCACTAAGCAGAAAATTAGTGGTTAGTAGAGATGTCATCTTTAATAAAGATGAAGCATGGAACTGGAGTATTGAAGAAACTATCCTAGAGCAACCTATGGCTGATGAATTTGATGAATCTCTACAGGAGTTTCAACCACCAGCTTCACCAACATCTCCTCAAACATCTCTTCAATAAATTACATCTTCTCTTGGAAGAGATCTTTTATCCTCTAGAAAGGATAGTAGTAATAGATCGGCCATGCAAGGTCCCATCAAAATAAGAAGCCTCAAGAAAATTTATAAGCATATAGAAGATGATGATGAGCCCATTTTTTTCTATTTATATGTAGATCATGAGCCTCTTACTTTCATAGAGATCAATAAAGAAGAATGTTGGCGATCGATAATGGAGGAGGAGATTCGAGCCATTCAAAAGAATAACACCTGGGAGTTGACAACACTCCATAAAATCACAACGCAATTGGTGTTAAGTGGGTATATAAGATTAAGTGCAAGGCAAATGACGAAATTGATCAAAATAAGGTGAGGCTTGTAGTGAAAGGCTACAAACAAAAATACGGCATTGATTATGAAGAAGTCTTTGCCCTAGTTGCTCAATTAGATATGGTGAGATTATTAATTTCTCTTGCAGCTCATCACAAATAAAAGATATACCATCTTGATGTCAAGTCAGCATTCCTCAATGACCTACTTGAGGAAGAAATATATGTACAACAACCAAAAAATATTCTAGTAAAAGAGCAAGAGAATAAAGTTTACCACCTAAAGAATGCCTTATATAGCTTGAAGCAATCTCCATGGGCTTGGAATGCACGAATGATGAATATCTTCATCATAATGGCTTCACCAAATGTCCCTATGAGTAGGAAGTCTACATAAAATAAAATCATCAAGGTGAAGTTCTAATAATTTATCTTTATATTGATGACTTGCTATACTATACACAGATAATAGTGTTGAGATGTTTGCAGAATTCAAGACATCCATGATTAATGAATTTGAAATGATGGACAATGGATTAATATCCTACTTCCTTGATATCGAAGTGAAGTAGCAATAAGATGAAATTTTTATATCCTAAAAGAAGTGCATAAAGGGGATCTTAGAGAAATTCAATATGAGTAACTACAATCCAGTGAACATCCTAGTAGCCACAAGAATGAAGCTATCTAAAGAAGGAAATGAAAGTTTTATGGAGTCGACTCTTTTTAAGAGTCATGTTGATAGTTTGAGATACTTGACAATCATGAGGCCCGATATCATTTATGGAGTCTGGCTTATGAGTCGCTACATGGAGATACCAAAGAAGTCTCATTGGCTAACTACAGAAAGAATTCTAAGATATATTAATAGCTCTCCTAACTTTAGTCTCTTCTATGTCTATGGTGAAATTACACAACTAATTGATTAATCAGATAGTAATTGAGGAGGTGACCAAGATGAGAGAAAAGTACTATAAGATATATTTTTAATCATGGGTCAACTACATTTTCTTGGGGAGTTGTGGCCTTGTCTTCATGTGAAGTAAAATATGTAGCGGTTTCATCAGCCGTTTGTGAGCAATTTGACTGTGGCATTTATTAAAAGAGTTGAATCATGCACAAGAAGAACCAATGGTGATATACGTGGATAACAAATTGGCCATACAACATGGGAGGAGCAAGCACATTAATACTCGAATTCATTTTCTATGGGATCATATAAAACAAAAAACTATAGAATTAAATATTGTCATTTAATGGAGCAAGCAGCTGACATTTTTACCAAGCCATTGCTAGTTGAATCCTTCAAAAGATTAAGAGATATGCTTGAATTGAGAATGTTTTGTTTTGAGGGGATGTGTTGGAAATTAAATTAAATCAAAATGTATGGTATTGTGCAGTCAACTGTCATAATGAGTAGTCTATAATTGTGTGGAATCAGAACATATGGAGTTAAGTTGTCGGTTTTTGTTTTGTAGAGTTAAAGTGTCAGTTTTTATTTTTGGGATAATAAGTTATCAGTTCGTATTTTGTGGAGTTAAGTAGATAGTAATGAGTTTTGTCTATTTTACATTGTATAAACCTGCATAGTTTTTAGTTACAAGCAAGTGAAGAAAATACATTTCAACATTTGTATATTTTGAAAAGAGTGTGGAATAGTTCATAGACCTTTTTGCTTTCAATACATCCTCCTCCCATTAAGGATCCAAATCGAATCAAACTGAACTGCCCATACTTAGTCTTAGAATGACTCATATATGCTACAACCCCTACTCCACATAATAGGCTATAGGATGTATTCGCTCTGATATCATTTATAACAATTCAAGATCTTAGCTAAAAAAAGGATAGCCCAAAGATATTATTTGAATTTATTAGCCTTATATAAGTTAGATCTTTCCATCATACAACTAATATGAGAATAAACATCAACATACCAACACAAGTCCTTATACTAGAATTTTCATATAAGGAAAGGTAACCATTTTTTCTTCATTTATTAATTAAGGTGACTATTCACACACAAGCTTGCACATTGGAAAACTAAGATTATAAGATCTCTAATGACAAAGTTTTCTGTTTTATTGTTGGAAAAGAAATTGCAGAATAATAACCTAGGGTCTCAAGATCTCAATATGGATTGTGGGCCATCTTCTAAATGTAGCAGGGTATCCTTGATGAACTCCATGGAAAATGTTGAGCAGCAAACATTACCTATTCGCTGTAAGTCTTACTACATTAATCTCATATGTATATAGTTTATGGTTGCACAAACAAGATCTGTCGTACAATCATGTACATGCATCTATGTGGATGCAAGCAAGCAAGCATGTACATTTACAAGATTTTGAAAAACTCCAAAGCTCAAAGGTAAATAATATTGTAGATACTTTCTAAAGGACAAACCTTTTTTTTTTTTTTTTGTTGAAAAGAAAAAAACATTACCTTAACATGACTGTGAATGTAGTGATTTTGCTTTAATTATAGGAAGCAACCTAATTTAGTTAACTGCAGTTCTCTCTCTATGATCTTTTTGTTTCAAATTTGTGGTCGGTAGAGCATGGGGAAAGATTTCTGGGCTTAATCATCACAGTTCGCAAAGTTTTCTGCTGAGAATTTTGTCTAGGATATCATGACTTCCAGTTTTCCTTTTCTTGAAGCAGTGCCAGAGAAGAGACAGCGTGTTCCTTCTGCTTACAACAGATTTATTAAGTGAGTTTTAAACATTCCACCAACCATTATTTTATGTCAGAAGAACCCCATACTTCTATGTCGACGTCATTATGCACGTCTAATAACATGTTTTTCCTATGGGCTGCCCATGTATTATCTTTTTTCTTCTACAGAGAAGAAATACGAAGACTAAAGGCTACAAATCCTGACATTAGCCACAGAGAAGCATTCAGCGCTGCAGCAAAGAATGTAAGTTATTGTGAACGATGTTAACCAGGTTATCAAAGTGATAAAATTTACAACGGTCAACGAAATTTATGCTCAAATATCAATTCTCACTAACAACTACTCTAGAATAGTTCTAAACAATTTTTATCCAAACCAAGAGAAGGTTCAAGATTGGGAAGGAGATGCTTTTGACTCTCAAATATTTAAATCGAAGCATATGTATAAGTAGTATTTGATGTTTACAATGCACAAAGTTGAGATCTACTACATTCTAAAGAAACACGGTAACGAAAAAAATAAATGGCACGACAATGAATAATTTGTCTATTATCAAGTCAAGGCTCAAATTACTAATTTGAGATTCCAAGTAATTAGAGATCCTCTTTGAATGGTCTGATTTAAGGGGAATATTTAATTAAACATATAGTCTACCATTACTAGTAACACATACCCTGCTTTTATGCTTCTTTTGAAGGCATTCATAGGTTTTCTCATCTTTCTTGACTTCACAAGCCTTCCTCTATTTGAACCAAATTCCAAAATTGTTCCTTTTCTTGTAGAAAGACAAAGTGACGACTGTTTTCTGGTAATTGGAACAAAATAGTCTCCTTTTTTTTTTCTCCAACTGAGAACTGATTCAATTGTTGACTACGATCTCCCGTAATGATGTTCATTGTTTGATTTTTCTATTGTCATGTTAACTAATAGATGAATAGCTTACTCTCCTCTCTTCTTTTTTTTTTTTTGTTTGGGGGGGAAGAGTTCATAATTCAATAAAGAAGAACAGAGGTTGTAAATGTCATCGAGCAGATGGCAATCAATCAAATCAGTCATTCGTTGACAATGGAGACAATTTATATCCCGGTAATCAAAATGAAGTGCTACATATCTACTTTTTTAGAATTTGATTGAGAGAAAAGGAACTAACTTCAAGATTTTAAATTCTAATGACCAAATGTTCAAAAATCACCTATCTTCATAATGTAGCATTTTTTTTTTCTTTCTGGATCTGTCTTGTGGTGTTGTCTAAACACACACACACACACACACACACACACGTGTGTGTGTGTGTGTGTGTGCATGCATGTATGCATGTATGCAAGTAATGTGTGCATATCATCTTAAACATATGGTTCAGAGAAAAGCAGTAATAAATTGCCGTCAACTGTATATTAAAATCTATAGGTAGTCCCCCACTTTGTGGGTAGTCGTATTAGAAATTGACTGATAAGCATAGGGAGAATTTTTACCAAGAGATAAAAGGATAGGGAGAAATTAAAAGCAGTTTGCTGATGAAGACTAGAGAGAACATAACATGAACATTATAATTCATCTTTTTTTTTTTTCTTTTGAATTGAGAAAACTAGAATTCATAATAAAATAGACATTTAAAAGAGAGTACTATAATATTTTACATCAAAGTGCAATTGTGAAGATGTCTTAATATTGGTATCTGCCATGAAATTCATAAGCAATGCCCAAATAACCAACATAACCAACAAGCTTGTAATCATCTTTTTGAGATTGATATATGTGCATGCTTATATATATATCGTTACTTCCTATGAAGGACCACATCATTGTCAGCATAAGCTTATCCATACCATTCAAACTTTTTGTCTGCTCTCCTTATCCTCGATTAGTACCAATTACAATTGCCAAGAAACCCCATAATCAATCAAGACGCCTTCATTCTGTATGATAAGTATTTGTGGTATCTCGCTTACCACTCGTGTTGCTTAATTAAGTTTCAGATTAAATTTGAATTATATGAACTTTATTAGGGCAATAGTTTGAGAGACTATTAGTCCACCATCATTATGATTTATTTCATAACTTCAATTAGATTCCCACTTGTCTGTGTAAACATTATGATCATTTTCACATAATAATATGCACATTTAGGTCGAAACCTCGTACAAGAAATGCGAGCATGAACAACCAGAATTTTCCTGACATATATGGTATACCTACAATTAATATAAGACCTTCTTTATTAATTTATTTTCCAAAGTCCAGTTACATAAATAGAAAAAATTGCTCAGTAGTGGCAAATTTATCTTATTTATGTAGCTCTTCTTGATCCGATGAGTGAGATATCATTCAACGAAATAGAATGGTTGCTTAAAGCTATGGTGCGTAGGCTTAAATATCAGACTTCGGTTTGTAAGGAACTCGGACCACATTAATTCACCCGCTATGTACATTCATTTGAAGAAGCATGTTTGTACGTAATTATAGGGAAAGTGTCCTACTTTAACATGGTAGCTGAGTCCCAATTAATTCCCATATGAAGCACAGAATAACAAATAAGAACAGCATGGTAAAATAAAATCAATAGTTGACAAAGAGTAATGCAAGAATGCGTACCTTACTGAACGGGTAGGAATACGCATTGCTAGGAGTTCAGATACGATCGATCTTTCTTATAGAGATTAAGAATCCTCTAGTAAAATCTATTTTCGTTGTGCATTATTCTGAGAAGACTTCACATCCAAATAAACTTCTTAGAGGAGGAACGAGAATATGTAGTCAAAAGCACATGATGTACTCAAGTCACCCAGATTGAAGACCTATATAAGCTTCTTTCATTCTACCAGGTAGCAACCACTTATACGAGTTGCATGCGCGTTTGATACTAAGGAGATATATAATTAGTTTCATCATATTCACCTAGCTTGCCTCTGCAAACCTGCATTTCCAATCAGGATCAACAGTTTTCTTCTTCCTCTCCCTGTACAACCACAGCTAGTCTTCCTGTTTCTCCATCAAAAAAGGTATTCCTGTTTCATTATGTTGAATATATATCCATCATTATCTACCTCAAAGGTTCCACCTAATATTTGTTTTTGCACTGTTCCTCGCAAAAAAGTTGGAGCTTTGAAAGTGAGTTATAGTGAGCTTCCACATCTGCTTTCCCTTTTTATTGACTCTGCCATTTCAACAAACTCATAGCAGCTTCATTTGACAAGAGTACTATCTGCCTTAGCTATAAGTTCTGGTATTCCAAACTTTAAAAGTAAGCTGATGGTTTGGAAGATTTCTGTTTGGAATTTAACATAGTTTGATGGTTTGGCTTTTGAAAGATGAAACATCATCGGCTGGACTACCTCAAAATATGCACAAGATCATTAATTATCATATGAACAAGTGCAAATCTTTGGACACCCACTACCCCGCAGGATCCATTGACACCCTTGTCACCGTACAAAGCCAAACCCCTGCATGTGGTTAGAAGGGTGTGACACCGGGTGACTGGAGAGTGCGTGTTTTCGGTATCTTTTTGCATGCACACAATGGATGGTGAAAGCTCGCATCCAGTAAAGAGACACAAGGTGGTAGGTGAGGAAATTAACAACACAAAAATGGTATTGGAGTGTGTTGCCATGATCGTTGTCTCATAAATGCTATAAATTAGAGCAAATGTGATTATATATGTATATATATATATATATATATATATACTATTCATTTGTTTGAGTGAAGAGTACTCCATGTTTGTTGTTTTGCAGTGGGCACACTTTCCTCATATCCAATTCGGGCTATCCGTGGACGGGGATAAAAAACAATAGCTTGGCGAGGCCATTAATTGCCTGTGAAGAAGAAGCACATGGTGAGCAGGTGGTAGTATTAAATTATATGTTTATCGGTGTTATGTTTATATGCGTCAGCGTAAGAAGTCCTTGTACCTATAATGACCATATCTAGCTGTATCGGAGCTATTATCATGGGTTGTCGTCAATCTTTCAACACTTTGTGATTGTATGTTAGCAGTGTCAACTGTTCTTCAACAGTACTTATGACCTAATTTGTACTATTATTCAATTGTCTTGCTCGATGAAGCCAATCCAGCTAAATTAAACAGCTCAAATAGAGACTTCCAGACTCATGCAGATACAAGTCTGTGTAGCTACGCACGTACCCCTGCAGAGGATATATGTGGTCTAAATTTACTAATATATATCATCCTGGTTATAAGTTATAACAGTTTCAAGACCGGTCTTCACCTGCTGTGAGCGCACTCCAAATTCT
The DNA here is from genome assembly GCA_006176705.1 of Cocos nucifera. Taxonomy (NCBI): domain Eukaryota; kingdom Viridiplantae; phylum Streptophyta; class Magnoliopsida; order Arecales; family Arecaceae; genus Cocos; species Cocos nucifera. The sequence goes on along the minus strand of QRFJ01000468.1, from coordinate 1,623,048 downwards.
TTTGTAGTGTCGATAGCTGTTGCCACTTGGCTGCATCCCTTTGGCGTCAAAGATCACAGTCTGCACTTCTACATTGGAACTGCACTAATTAGAAAATAATCTAAACGTCCGTGAGATCATGAGCATTTTTCAGAAAAAGCAAAGTAATATATATATATATGGGAGAAGAAAATAATAGAATACAGGCATAGCAGAAGGAAATTAAAGCTAGGAGGAGTAAATCCTTGGTGGAGCAAGATGAACTTGGAGTCATCTCCATGAGCTGCTACAGCATCCCAGCAAATTAACAGTAGTTTGAGCATATTTTAAACTGGTTGGAGAGGATGGGAATACCGAATTATGATAAAGATGGTTAAAATAATACAAGTGGGAGATGGCTCCAATTAATATGGTCTAAAAGAGGAAGAGAAGAATCAAGGGGGTTGTCTGGAATATATTAGATAGAATGGATTGGAAGTGGTATCAGCAGGAACAATATGTATTCACCAAGTAACACACACACACACACACAGAGAGAGAGAGAGAGTAATGTAGTTATGTTTTGGGGTGTAGCATATAGGAGTAATGGGGAGGTAGGTACCATATATACAGACTACTAAGCTGCATATTACCATGGACAGTGATTCAGAAAAGGGTGAGGAAGGGCAGGCAGGCTGACGCGGAGGACGCAACAGAAGGCTCTTTCTTTTTGCTTGCTTCTCTCCCACCCTCCAACAAGACGCCAAAAAGGTTTTCAATTTGAGAGGGAATGCGGCACGGAATCACACGGCCATAACTCTGGTTGCCCCCTGTATCGGCACTTGCACCGCCGGACCCTACCCTTACGCATACGCTTGGCGCGCATGTACTCTCCCTACCCTTACGCATACGCTTGGCGCGCATGTACTCTCTCTCTCTCTCTCTCTCTAATCCTTTTGGCCGATCAGCAACTTCCACGGAGGATCAATCCGTAATTATATGACAGGTCATCTCTGTCATTTTTCTCCTAATTTTAAAATATTTAAATTTTGAGTTTTGATAAAAATTTTGATTTCAAAAAGTAAAAAATAAATTATAATTTTTTTAAAAAAAATTTAATTTTTATATTTACATTCAGTAGTTTGTAAAATCTATACTCGCATCCATCCAGATAAATTAACAACACTTATCAAACTATTTGTGTAATATAAAAGGATGTAAATATCCTCGAAGATCTCTTTAATTTTTTATTTTTTAAATGATGCTTCTCTATCAAACTTCAAAATGATGCCAATCTCAAAATCCTATCATTCCTTTCTCGTTGAGCTCAAATCCATTTCCAGCCCTGCCACCCTCCACCACCTCCTCTTTGCCTCTCAGTCTTCCACGACTATCCAGCCTATGCCATCCTCATCTACTGCCTCGCCCATATTCCCCTCTTCTTCCACCTCAATACCCTCCTCCATTTCCTTTGATCTCTATAAATCTCCAACAAGAAATCCTTCTTTAACTCTCATCTACCATTTCAGCAAAGCCTACTTCCATGATCGAGCCCTCCATCTCTTTCTCAATCTCCCCTCTATCAGCTGCCCTCACTACAAGAAAAAGAATAATTAGCGATGCAATAAAAGCATAGCTAAATCTAGAAAAAGCATCGCGAATTACATCTATCGATGTAATATGCGTTGGAAAAAATATGTTGGCAAAAATGTCATTGTTGATTTCATTTACCAACATTTATAAATTTTTGTCGAAAAAAATTGATTTTATCGATGTTAAAATAAGCATCAAAAATTATTTTTAGCTACGCAAAATAAGCATCAAAAAATATATATTTAACAACGTAAAATAAATATCGACAATATGGACTTTTACCTATGCAAGCTAATCGTTGGAAAAAAAATTTTATCGACAAAAAATAACATCGATAAATAAAGATTTCTCTACACTAAATAAACGTCAGAAAAAATAACTTTTTACAATGCAAAGACAACATCAATAAACTATTAGCAATGCAAGGTTTATGTCACCATTTAAGAATTTACTTATGTTTACTTTTCGTCAGTAAATATTTTGCGATGTAAACTTACATCGATAATTGATAAGCATGACTAAAGATGGCATACTGGCATGCTGTTTGGCGATAGTTACTTTGGATTTATCTATGTTTATTTTACGTCGGTAAATATTTTATGATGTTAACTTGTGTCGGTAATTATTAAGTATGGCTAAAAGTGGCATGGTGGTATGCTATTTGACGATAGTTATTTAAATTTATCGACACTAATTTTGCATCGTTAGAATTCTTTACCTACACTTTTATTTACATCGCTAATTATTTTTAACAAAAAAAATTATTTATGCTAATTTTTTAAAACTTGTAGATAAATGAACATAATACCTATCTTCTTCATTTTCACTTTAAAATCTCTAGACAAATAAAGACATGTCAAAATTAAATTCATTCATTTTAAAACATCCATATAACATCCACATAAAATTATGTATATATACAAAATATCGTACATACAGCCAATGTAAAAGATATATACAATCATAAAGAATATCATATAAAAAAAATACATCGAAACAAAATAAAATTTCATATGTTCAGCTACATATCATAGCCCTGCATTAAATTAAAAAATTAAGTTAGCAAACTAATTATCTAATAAATAATAAAAATATATTGATTAAAAATAATATAAAATAATATCGATCATAAAGGACATCCATCATCATCATCGATGGAGTCCCGATCATAAACATCAGCAGAAACATCGAAAGTCGATAGGAGAGGCATACGGCAACATAACTCATCGAGCTTCGTCCCAAACACTGCAAGCTAAGACAAAAGCTCAACATTGGCTAGCCGTAGGTCTGCTATCTCCTCCTGATGTCTCCTCTCGGTCTCAGTATATCTCCTTTTCATCTCATACAAGCGAGCATCATAAGAAGCATATGCTGCTCAAGAGGAGCTAGGGGCCACAACCCCATATCCCAATAAGGGACTTCTATAAAACCCCTACGCACAAATGCCTCTTCACGCCATCCTCTTTTACATCCATATGCTACCATCTTTACCATCTCCACACCCCCTCTGATCCTCTTCCTCTCCCTCTTCTACATGCCCAAAGGTTTGGCACAAACAACAAAGAAGGCCCAAGAAGTTTGGTGCAAAATTCAAGTTCTACGCTACGGTGTTCGTGAGACGAGTGCATTTCCTTCAAATTTATTTTGAAGAATCTAGAGATCAGATTCAGATCTGATCTTTAAAGGATAGATTCATAAAGAAAAAATATCCAGAATGAGCTCGAGTGGACTTTAGTAGAGGTCAGACGATTGCGTGGCTATATCTAGAACCCCGGATGACAATAGATCATCGATAGGATAAAAGTAGTTTATCCAACCAAGGTATAAAAATTAAATCTAATTTAATTTAATTTTTAATTTTTTAATATTAAATTTATAGGATCAAATCCGAGATGTCTCAGATCTAATTAGGATTTTTAGTAAATTTTTGAAAATATTTCTTCAGATCCAATTAGATCTGAATGATCATATGGTGAAAAATAGAATTTTTTATAGCTAGATCTCCTCCTGAGTATCTCATCACAGATATCGTCATTTGTAGATAGGATGGAGCCCTCAGCAGAAGGCTAGGATCGTATTTTCATCATCCGCTCCTAATTAAAAATAAATAAATATAATGAAGAGCCTAAACTTTATAATGAAATTAAAATAGAACTTAATCAATTAATACTCACATGTCTCTCCCTAGTCCTAAGAAGCCACTCGCCCGTCGCCCGATAATGGATCCTCTGGTAGACGTCAATTCATCCAGACAGCTGTTCTATCTCGATGTTCCTCTAAAATTTATGAACATAAGTATACAGATACAGACATATTCTAACAAATCATTAAAGATATATGTATGTGTACTTACCAGCTCATACTGATATTGTACAAATGATTTCGATCCGCCATAATGCATCATCGTGAGCCTCGATCGGTTTAGTAAGGCATTTTCGCAAGAGACCTCATAAGTAAATACAATCACGATATTAGTAAACATATTATAATACTATATAAATTTAATAATCAATATTTTTATTATATATAATAGTTATATCTGATATGTAGGATTCTCGTATCTAATGTAGAGAAAATCCCAGTCGGAACGTGATACACTCCTATACGGTGTCTCACGTGCCGTCGCCATCCCATGTACATGGAAGACTTCCTTTCAGTGGCTATGGAGCTCATATCTGAATCCTCTAAGCAATCTCTCCAAATACCTAAGGATAGCCACTACAAGAAAATAGTGATTTTGTGATCAATTTTGCGATCAAATTTTTTAGTTAAAATTTATGATTAATTTTATGACCAAAATTTTTATGATCGATTTTACGATCGATTATTAAAAAAAATTAATATCGATTGCAAAATTGATCATAAAATTCTAATTTTTTTACTAATTTTGAGATCAAAAATTTAAATATAAAAATAAATTTAAAAAATACTAATTTTTTAATTTAAAATAATTCAAAAAAATTTGATCAATTTTTTGATCAAAAAATTTATTTTTTATGATCAAAAAATTGGTCAAAAAATTTTTGATTAAAAAATCAATCAAAAAATAACAAAATTATTTTTTAATTTAAAATAATTCAAAAAAAATTTGATCAATTTTTAGGTCAAAAAATTAATTTTTTCTAACCCAAAAATTGATCAAAAAATTTTCAACCAAAAAATCAATCAAAAAATACCAAAATTATTTTTTTAAGTTAAAATAATTCAAAAAAATTTTGATTAATTTTTTGATCAAAAAATTAATTTTTTCCATCCAAAAAATTGGTCAAAAAATTTTTGACCAAAAAATTGATCAAAAATGCCAAAATTATTTTTTTAAATTTAAAATAATTTAAAAAAAATTTTGATCAAAAAATTATAAAATTAAATTTTTTATTTAAAATAATTTAAAATTTTAGCGAATAATTTTTAGATCATAAAATTAATTTTTTTATCAATTTTTTGGTCATAAATATATTTTACAACCAAATATATTTTTTTTATTTTTTTCTGCATATAGTATAATTTTAGAATTTAAAGTCCATCTTCATCATTCATTATCTAAATAGTTATCATTAGAGTATTGTGATAAAAGATTGACTCGATCTAGTAGTCCTAACTATGTTGATCAATAAAATTTAATTTCGACGGTCACGAACGATAGTATAATGATTTGATAAAGACTATCGATGAATTAAAAAATTTGTAACGATGATCTCGATGATATTTGCAGAAAACTATCAAAATTTTACTTCAATCAGACATCATTATCATGATCAATTTAATATAAAATAATTTAAATCATTAAATAAAAAATAAATGATCAAAAGGCCAAACAGCATCCGATTATAAAATATTTTTTTAGATAAATAATCTTTGCTACTACTTTAATCATTTATATGGTGGTGATCATAAAATTCAAACCACGCATATATAAACCATCGATGTTAAGTAAATTTTACAAAGGCATAAGTATAATTACATAAGGACTTTATCAAGAAATATATAGTTTTAAATCGTTTATATATATATGATTTGAATTTTATGATCACCACCATATAAATGATTAAAGTAGTAGCAAAGATCATTTATTTAAAAAATTATCTTATAATCGGATGCTGTTTGGCCTTTTGATCATTTATTTTTTATTGAATGGTTCAAATCATCCCACGCTAAATTAACCATGATAATGATGTCCGATTAAAGTAAAATTTTGATAGTATGCTACAAATATCATCAAGATCATCGTTGCAAATTTTTGAATCTATCGATGGTCTTTATCTATTAGATCATCATATGATCATTCGTGGCCGTCAAAATTAAATTTTATTGATTGACATAACCAGGATACCGGATTGAGCTAGTCTTTTGTGATGATACTCTAATGATAATTATTTAGATAATGAACAATGAAGATGGGCATTGAATTCTAAAATTATATCATATTTTAAAAAAAATAAAAAAATTATATTTAGTTGTAAAATATATTTATGATCAAAAAATTGATTAGAAAATAATTAATTTTATGATCAAAAAATTGATCACTAAATTTTTAAATTATTTTAAACAAAAAAATAATTATGGAATTTTTTTATCAATTTTTTTATCATAAATTTTATGATCAAAAAATCGATAAAAAAAATTAATTTTATGATCAAAAAATTGATCATTGAATTTCTAAACTACTTTAAATTTAAAAAAATAATTTTGGTATTTTTTGATCTATTTTTTGGTCAAAAAATTTATGATCAAAAAATCGATCAAAAAAATTAATTTTATGATCAAAAAATCGATCGCTAAATTTTTAATTTATTTTAAATTAAAAAATTAATTTTCATATTTTTTTGATTGACTTTTTGGTCATAAATTTTTAAATTTTTTTCAACCAAAAAATTGATCATAAATTTAAATTTTAAAAAAATCTAATTGATGCTTTTTTTTGGATGATCGTGGTTGTTTTTTCTAAAAAGAAAGAAAAAAACTTTATAAGCCCCCCAACCCTAGCCCCTTCCCAACCGCCCCCGACCCCAGCTCCCATCGTCGGCTTATCGTGATGGCCTCCCCTTCCCTCCCCGACCTACAATGCCCTACTCCCCTTCGGCCTTTCCTCGTCGACTTGCCCGCGACAGCCCCCATTCCTCTTCTTCTTGCCGCCACCTACCACTAATCTCCACCGTCAAGGGAACGGGGGCGGCATGGGCAGTCGAAGGATCGGAGTGCGGTGTCGAAGGTGCGGAGTAGGGCCAGGGGCGATGCAGGTGGCCAGGTGGTGGTGCGGGTGGTTGGGGGGCAGGGCAGGTGGCCGAAGGGTAGTGTGGGTAGCCAGGGGGCAGTGCAGACGGTCGATGGGCGGTGCAAGTGGCCAGGGGGCGGTGCAGGGGGTGGGGTGCGGGGGACCAGAGGGCAACGGCATTGGCGGATGAGGGCGGCACTATAGGCACGTGGGAGGAGGACGTGGAAAAAATAAATAAATAAAATATTAAAATATTATTTAAAATATTAATAATTTAATATTTTATAAAAAATAAAATATATAAAAAATAAAAATAACATAAATTTAAAGTATAAAATAAAAATTAGAGACTGATTTTGCAATTGATTTTAAAAATTTAAATATTATGAAAAATAAATAGCGATCAATTTTATGATCAATTTTTTAATTAAAAAATTTAAAAATAATTAGTGATCAATTTTATGACTAGTTTTATTAATAAAAGAATATTTAATAAAATTAACGATCAATTTTGTGATCGATTGTATTAATAAAAAAATTTTTAAAAAATAGCAATCAATTTTATGATAAAAAAATTTTAAAAAAATAGCAATCAATTTTGTGATTGATTTTTAAAAAAAAATTAAAAAAATTATGACTAAAAATAATAATAATCGATAAAAAAAATTTATGGAGTATGTTAAAAGATGTGATAAAAAAATAGCAGTCACATTTTTTTATCGATTATTATTTAAATTTTTAGTTTAATATTTTTTTCATTAATTTAGCAATCAATTTTTTAAAAAAATATTTTTCAAAAAATTTATGACTAAATTTTCATCCGATTCTTATTTAAATTTTTAGTTAGTTATTTTTTTAATTAATTTAGGGATCAATTTTATGATTTATTTTTTAAAAAAAATATTTTTAAAAAATTTGTAATCGAATTTTTGATCAATTTGAAAATTAAAAATTATAAATTTTGTATAATTTTTTCTTTTAGAAATTAGAAATCAATTTTTTTATAAATTTTTAATTTTTAGAAATTAGATTATTTATGTTTTTATATTTTTTAAAAAATTAGCAATCAATTTTTTGGTTGGAAAATCGATCATAAGTTTTTAATTTTTTTTTCAAATTTTAATAATTTTAATATTTTTTTGATCGGTAAATCAGTCGCTGCATTTTGTGACCAAAAAAATTGATCAAAAAATATTTCTAACCAACTTTTTTGCGATAAAAAGTTATCAATCGCAGAATTGGTCGCTAAATTATTAGCGATCAATTTTTTTATTTTTAGCGATTGATTTTTTGGTCACTAAAATTATATTTTCTTATAGTGAGCCTCCCTTACACGCGGGGTATCAATCTCCTCAATATAAAAGTCATGCTGCAAAAATAATATACAATATATGAGATTTAAAAAAAATAAAGGTTAAATAATTATCAAATAAATATAAATAAATAGAAGAATCTATATTTAAAAAAATATAATATAATTTATATTTAGTTATCTATAAATGATCGAGAAGGATCTGCTGTTATGGCCTCGTAACTCTGCACCCATTAGACAATATCAGGAGAGCGTATGAATGGATAATAATACTAACCTTGCACACGTATGGATCCCTAATGTGGTGCTCCAGTAGTATGATATATTTCAATAGAATGACAACCCTCATCCTCTTCCCAAGATGTGCCCTCCCCCACTCCTCCAGCTTCTCATTTCTAGTGGCTCCACAAATCTGCCTAATCACAATATCAGTAGCTGCAGCAAAATAAAAAGCTAAAAATCAGTTATTTATATATAATAAAAACTTAAAGTAAATATAATACAAAAAAATTATAATATGTAAAATCAACTTATCATGATAAAAGATAATGTACCTACCTTGATAGTGTGCTACTGAAATGAAGAGGCACCGACATCTCCATGTCGGTCCTCCCATCAGATAATCCTCCTAGTGGCATAGCTTAAAATTAATTATATATAAATGATAAAAAATTAAAGTAAATTATCAACAAAAAATTATAATATATAAAATCAATCTATCATGGCAGTAAATAATGTGACTGTCTGATCAGGAGACTACTGCTGAGATGGAGATGCACCGACATCTCCACATGGACCTCCCCTTCAGAATCATCATTCTGGTGTCATGTCTGTATCAAACAATATATTAAAGATAATATAATATTGATAAAAATTTCATCAGTACTAAATGATATATGAATTTAAGATAAATGAGTTTCTTAAAAAATTATATATTATTATTCAATGTTTGTATTTTTATCAAGAAGATTATCGATATCTTCATCATCATAATCCACCAATGTATAATCTTCCTCATCATCATGTATGAAGTTGTCATCATTGTCATCATAATCCTCCGATACGTTCTGATTTAATTCACCAACATCAATATTATTGGGTTGCACGTCATCCCTAACCAGAGGAAATATGCTTTCAAAGTCGGCACTGTACTATTCTAAGTCAGCTATATTCTATTTCTCCTGAAATAAATTCTCATCTGTTTCTATCTTGGAACGAACATGTATGTTATAAACACCCTTTAGTGCAATCTTTTGTACAATATGTCATTCATCCTTATATCTCATATCTTTTAGGCATAATATCTATTTTGTCTGACTAGCTAGTATGAAAGGATCAGATTGGTATCATATTCTAGCAAAGTTGATGCCTGTGAAGTATGCATTTTTATGAATACTCATCAATCCTATTATTGCTGATATCCCATAATTGATATTTAAATAAGTAAATAAATCATTTTGACCCATATTTTAACTGTATAATATCTATTAGGATATCATAATATTCAATCTCATTATCTCGATCAATTTTCAACGTCAAAATTTCACTATTTTGAGTTTGCCGCTATATATCAAGCTTTCTTGTATGAAATCTTACACCACTAACAATACATGAGCTATAATACGAAACCCTAAGATCGAGATGGCATGCTAAATCATATAATTTCTTGGTTGCACCATCTTCTTTATTATGATACATTAACATCATTTACAATAACATACATATAAGTTAAAATAAATCATCTCTGTGTACATTACATGTAATAAAAAATTGGATACAATTGTTATTGTACTTATATATTATCTAAACAAAGCTACGAACTTTCTTCGATATCGTCCCTCGATATCTCTATTATTTCATTGCAATAATATGTCTTACACTCTCTGAAGAAAAAATTTTGATTTCCGGATCATGTTTGTTCAAATCTAATCGGATCAAGAGAGATATTTCAAAAATTTTTCTCATGTATCTAGATTAAATCTGAGATGTTTCAGATCTAATTTTATAGATCTAATAAATAAAAATAAAAATAAATTAAATTTGATTTAATTATATCTTGATGCTGGGTAATCAGATTATCCTTTGATGATCCTACTGATTGCCTGAGGTTTTAGATCTAGCCACGTAAGCACCTGACCTCTATCGGTATCCACTCGAGCTGGATCTAAAGATCTTCTCCTTCTTTATCATCTCTCCAAAAATTAGATCTGGATCTAATTTGGAGGATCTTCAAAACTCCTATCGAAGATCTGCTGTCGTCTCTGCAGTAGTGTTGCCTTCTTTCTTTCTCGTCAGCTTTTTCTTGCCTGGATCGCATCAAACTAGAGCCCAACTTCTCTTGGGCATGCAGAGAAGAGAGAGGATCAGAAGATGGCATAGAGGAGGGAGAGGAGCGGCTTTGGGGCATGGGCTAAGAGAGAACTCTTTGAAGGTTGGGCGTCGATAGGGTTTATATAGACCCTGCTGCGCCATGCAGTGTCACATCATTCCGATCAATCACGTTGCTTCGTACAATCAGATCTAAATCTGATTGATGGGATGACATCACCTGATCCAATCGGATGAGAGTCCCACTAATTCATCCTTAGATGGCACCCAAGATTGGTCAAAGTCTATAGCTAAGGGTCACCTAAGTAGAATCCAAGAAGCAATATGGAGTTCCATCCGTATGGGACTCCAGTCATCCCTATCCATGGGCGGATGCCTCCCTAGGCATGCACCCCCTCCTTTCTAAATTCTAGAAAGGGGACAAGCCTCTATCTACTCTCCAATAAGTACATGACACATGGGCAAATGTCTAAGTATCAAAGGTCAACATTTGACCAAAGTCAAAAACAAGAATTAGCAGGTGACAAAAATTGGTAGGTGTTGTCTTCAATTTATCTCATAAATTAAAACAATCATTTTCTAACTTGGACAAGCTTCAGTCAGACCAAGTAAAGGTACCTGAGTGAGCATAAATATATTTGGCTCAGTCGAGACAACTTTTAATGATAGTAGAAGGAGCATGTTAGGCTCAATCATGTGCTAGCATGATTTTTTTGAATCTAATTGAATCTAATTCAAATCAATTGAACTGAGTTAGTCCAATTGATGATATCCAGATCTAAATCTTTATTTGTGTGATCTAGTTAGGTTCAGTTCTATATGGTAATGGGTTATATCGCGATCTCTATCATCGACATCATCGAAACTTCTTTCGATGGATCAGAACTCTTCTAATTCAGACAACTAGAATGATCGATCATCTAAATTATTTTAATTGCTCCCAAAATCCATCAGTGATACCTAACAGTATATGGTGGCAATCCATCAAAACTGAAAATAAACCTCTTGGTGCAGCTACTTATGTGATTAAATTCTTCTATCTTGAGCCCCAATCAGATTAGGGTTAAGATGAACTCATCAAACCCTAATTTTTATCATATGATTTAATCATTTGATTTAAGTCCGATGTAAAAATCTTAATAGAAACTTTTTCTATTATTTTACTCTGCCATAGCCATGGGCTTATGGACTTGATTCTCATGATCATCATAGGACTGCCCCTCATCTACCGAGATAGATAGATTCTCTCTTGGTGCAATCCAATTTCTGTAATAAACATGCTATGGCCAATATACATCTCAGAATTCTAAATGGCTAGGAGACCAAGTCATGGTGTAGTCAAACTATAACATTCTCAAGGTGAACTGCCGACGCACCTCAGGTCAAAGAATCAGATAAATCACTGTAGCTTCGAGTCAGTCATCGACGAGAAGGTAGACTTTCTTATGACTGCTCGAGATAGTCATGCTCAGTGCCCTCGTTCTCTAACGAGTATTTGTACTCTTGCTCCAATATCTCTACACTGTAGACTCAAGACTCATCTACTATGAAGAAGCGATTGTACACCAATCTTTCGGATCAATCACCACCTTCATGATGATCCTACAGTCAGGAGCATTTTATGAGTTAATAATAAAAATTTTTGTCTTAAATTTTCAACTTTTGAAAATAAGAATTATCATTGCCATTAACTCAAGGGATGTATCACAGACACTAAATATACATTTATGATAGAAAATAATCTATTTTATTATTTATAGTCAAAATTATAATTTTGTTTCTAGAAGTGTATTACAAGTGTCAATCAATTCTAATTTCTAGAGTACATATATCTAACAAACTCCCACTTGACCTAAAGCCAATTGGCTACAAATCTAAGTCTCGTCTTCTTAAGGTAGGCTTTGATCTTCTACCGGTCCAACGGCTTTGTAAGTGGATCCACCGTATTGTCTGCGGAGTCGACTCTCTTGACCTCGACGTAACCCTTTTTGAGATAATCGCAGATGAAGTGGTATCGCCACTCGATGTGCTTGGATTTCTGATGAGACCTCGGCTCCTTAGCAAGGACTATGGTGCCATTATTGTCGCAGTATAGAGGAATGGCATCTGATGATATCACTCTGATTTCTGTGATAAACTTCTTATACCAGAATGCCTCTTTCGCAGCTTCTGATGCAGCAATATATTCTGCTTTCATGGTGAAATCTGCTATCACTGTCTACTTGAAATTTTTTCAACTGATAGCTCCACCATTGCACACAAATAGACTTTCAGATATCGACTTTCGATCATCTACATCGGACATAAAATCCAAGTTTGTATACCCTTGGATTTGGAGTTCTCCGGTACCAAAGATCAACAACATATTCTTAGTTCTTCTCAAGTACTTAAGGATACAGTTCACAGAAGTCCAGTATTCTTCATCTGGATTTGACTGATATTTGCTCGTGATACTCATAGCATGGGCTATATCAGGTTATGTACATAACATGACATACATGTGGCTCCCTATAGCTGAAGCATAAGGGATCTTGCTCATGTGTTCTATTTCCTCATGTATGCTAGGGCATATCTTCTTGAAAAGATGAATGCCATGTCTAAAGGGTACCAAACTCCTCTTAGAGTTTTTCATGCTAAACCTCTTTAGCACTTTCTCTATGTACATCTTCTGTGAAAGTCCTAGCATCCTATTCGGTTTATCTCTATAGATCTTAATTTTCAGAATAAAGGATGCTTCTCCTAGGTCTTTCATGGAGAATTCTTTAGATAACCACATTTTAACTATGGTCAATATGGAAATATCATTTTTAATAAGAAGGATGTCATCCACGTACAATACGAGAAAGACAACAGCGCTCCCATTGATCTTTTTGAAGACACATGGCTCCTCTTCATTCTTGATGAAATCAAATAATTTGATTACATCATTAAAATGAGTATTCCAGCTTCGAGATGCTTGCTTAAGTTCATATATGGACCTTTGCAGCTTGCATACCTTATGATCATCATCACTAGATATGAAACCTAGTGGCTGTTCCATATAGATATCTTTCTCAAGATATCCATTTAAGAATATCGTTTTTATGTTCATTTGCCATATTTTATAATCAAAATAGGCTGCAACAACAAGCAATGTGCGAATGGATTTTAGCATAGCTACTAGCACAAAGGTATCCTGATAGTCAATGCCTTCGCATTGACTATAATCTTTTGTCACTAATCTAGCTTTGAATGTCTCCACATTCCCATCTACACCAATCTTTCTCTTGTAGATTCATTTACACCCAATAGGTACTATACCTTCTAGTGCATCTACCAAGGTTTAGACTTGGTTTGAGTGCATCGAGTCAATTTCTGACTTCATTACCTCTAACAATTTTTTAGAGTCGATATTCGATATCGTCTCATTATAGATTTTGGAATCATCACCATGAACCCCATTACCTACAAGGAATATTTTCTCTATTTCCTCTAATATAGTATCTAAGTACCTCTCAGGAGGACAAAAAACTCTTTTCAATCTATGAGGTGAAGGAGATAGTGATTAGATTGGTTTAACCTATTTTGGTTTCATTTGGTCCTTAGCTCATTGCTCTTGTGAGACTTTCTCATCGAGCTTGATCTGCTTTCCAATGCCGCCATCTTGAATAAACTATTTTTCAAGAAAAATATCATGTCGACTCATAATCACATTATGATCTTCTGAAATATAGAAATAATATCCTAATGACTCTTTAGGATATCCTATAAATCGAGCTCTAAAGGATTTAAAGTCTAACTTATCCGCTTGTTATCTTTTGACATGAGCTGGACAACCCCAAATTCTGAGATAACTCAGACTTGATTTCTTACCATGCCATATCTCATACGGTGTGGTAGAAATGATTTTAGAAGAAACCCTATTTAGTAAGTATATTATAGTTAACAAACAGTATTCTTAAAGAAAATTAGGAAGATCTGTGAAGCTCATCATGAATTGGATCATATCTAATAGGGTCCGATTCTTCCATTCTAAAATTTCGTTGAGTTGAGGTATTTCAGGTAGAGTCCATTGAGAGACTATTCTATTTTTCTTGAGATAGTTCAAAAATTTTTGACTAAGATATTCACCTCCTTGATCTGATCGAAGAACCTTAATGGATTTTTCTATTTATTTTTCTACTTCATGTTTGAATTCCTTGAATTTTTCAAAAGCTTCAGACTTATGTCTCATAAGATACACATACCCATACCTAGATAAATCATTAGTAAAGATTATGAAGTAGATAAAGTTGCTTCTAGTCGGCACATCAAATGGACCGCACACGTCAGAATGTACTAGGGCAAGAAGATCCATAGCCCTTTCTCCATGTCCTACAAAAGAGAGCTTAATCATTTTGCCATGAAGATAAAATTTATAAATTGGATATGACTCGAAAGTCAACGGACTCAATAGCCCAATTTTCTCCAATTTGTTAATCCTATCTTCTGCTATATGATCTAGTCTTAGGTGCCATAGATACCTATCATTTGGACTATCCCTAAGTCGTTTCATGGTATTCACATTTTGCTCGATATTAAAAATAGATACATCAATATGTAACTGGTAAAGATCGTTAATAAGAAAATCACTTACAATTTTATTTGTTTCATAAATAATATTATAATGATCCTTAAGAAAACTAATTACATAGCCTTCTAATGCAAGGCAAAAAATAGAAATCAAATTTCTGCTTGTTGCAGACACATAATAACAGTCTTTTAACACTAAGTCTAAACCAGATGGTAGTCGAAGAGGATATGTTTCCATGGCCATGGCAGCAACTCTTACTCTATTTTCGACATACAAGATCATCTCACCATCCCTCAGCCTCCTGCTATCCTTAAGATCCTGCATGAAAGTACATAAATGAGTACTAGAATCAGAGTCAAGCATCCAACTGAATGCAGAAGAAATCATAAGGTTAGACTCAATAACGAGCATACCTCCAGAAGGACCTGCCTCCTTCTTATTCTTTAGGGTGTCCAGATAAGTAGGACAGTTCTGCTTCTAGTGGCCGTCATTATTGCAATGAAAATACTTTTCTTTATCAGCGGTCTTTTTTTTCAGCTCTATCTTTTCTTCTTTTCTTCTTCGATCTTCTGCTTCTTTACAGACTTCTTCTTCTTTTCAAAAGACTTTCTCTTGGAAGAAGTCCATTCCATAGCAAGCACTGAGCCTTTAGAATCTTTCATAGAAAGCTCAGCGATAATCAGCATGTTCATAAGTTCGATCAAAAAGTTTTGAAGTTTATGTATATGATAGTTCATGATGAACTACCCATATGCATTAGTCAAGGATTGTAGAATTATATCATTCTGTAGATTCAAGTCTAACCTCACTCTAAGCTTCTCAAACTCTTCTAAGTCCTTGATTATCATCAGACAATGATCTTGGACTGACTGCCTATCATGCATTTTAGCCTTGAATAGTCATTTAGTGACTTGATACTTGGCTGCGCGACTCTATTCACCAAACATCTCTTGTAGGTGAGCCAACATTTGGTGGACAGTCCTGATATCTTCATGTTGGCGCTGAAGCTCATCAGACATCAAGCCCAACATGTAGTATCTGATCTTGTTATCTTCGTCCATCCATTTTTTAAGAGATGCTCTCTTTCAGTGGATGGACGAGCTGGTAAGATGGAAGGGTCTTGATCCAATATATGAGTTAACTTTTTAGATCCCAAAATGATTTTAAAGTTTCGAAGCCAATCCTCGTAATTGGGTCCGATCAGTCTATGGGTGTCCAGGATTCGTGCTAGTGGGTTGGATGCAAACATTTTTCTGTAGAAAGTCAAAGTTTTTAGTTAGATATTATAATTAAGATTTAACCAATTTATTTAGAATTTTAATTTTTAAATAAATTAGCTTCCACTATTTTTTTGGATCCCTACACTTTCTCTGTAGAGATGCAAAAATCTTCATAATTAATGATTTCTAGTGGATGGTGCGATCCCACCAACTGACTCATCACCTCACCTAACAGTTATTGATGATGGATTAGCCAATGAGTGAACAACTCTTGTTCAATGATTCTCTAATCGTGGTGCACCCAAACTTGGTCTCTAATTCATGAATCTCACCATGCCCAGAATATTGATCCACTCCTTAGTTAAGTCAGACCCATCATTTGCATAGATTGGAATTCCTAATTGAGTCTCTCACCGTATCCAAAATATTGAGCCCAATCCATCCTCCAGCCCATAGCATCCAATGCCTAATAGACATGGTTGCATCTTTTCGATGCAACTGAGCCACTGTAACCAACCGAGAACAATCAACCCCGAAAAGGGCCCGCACATCTACAATGGTGGAAGACCTTAGACTTAATCTTTTTCTTAGGAAGATTTGATTTAGGTCTCATTAAACTAGACTTGACATAGTCATAACCATTATGACTAACCTAGTGGCATGGGTTAGCTCGGATTATTGACCACCTCAGATCAGAACTTGAGTCAACAAACATGGCCAGGTAAGTGAGATCGGTGGAAGGGATATGCCATTAACTCGACAAGAATGCATTCGAGTCGAGTAGCTCCCAATTAAAAATCAGTCGATCGTATCTGCCAAACTTACCTTAGACACCAAATTATTGAGCCAGAACCAATCAATGGGTTAGCCTACAATCCAGACTCTAACCACTGAGCCTAATTAGGTCTTAGCTTGATCGATCACTCACGTGACTCGATCTTGACCCAGACTTAATCCTATTAGGCTGGTCAATTTAAGCACTGTTGATCCCATCTAACCAACTCTTGATTCAGTTTGATCAACCGCTTAGACCTAATTGAGCTACCCAAGCCCGAACCCAATATTATGAATATGTCTTAGATCTAAAATTCTCAATTTTAGACCTAATTAATATTTTATAATCTTAATTCTTAATTAAGTTAGGGTTCATAAATAAAATATGTAAATAAAATCCTAGGATTTCAGGATCTAGGATTTTGCAGAAAGTAAGTTTTTGATTTTTGATTAAGGACGAACGCGCAGCACCCCTACACATCATAAGAACATCCCATCGAATGGGAAAGGAGAGGGCCTTTAAATCCTACTTTGTTCTTATGATCGGACGGCCAAGGAGAATGCCTTAATCAAAAATATAAATCTACAAAACTAGTTTTAGATCTACATCATATATCTCATATATAAAATTAGATCTAATTAATACATATTTTGCATACATCTCATGTATCATATCATGCATATTTTTTTTAGATCTAAATTATCTCATAATTATCTAAAAAATTAAATTTAATTTGATCACATCAAAATAAATTCTAATCTAGATAATTATGTAGAACTATTCTACAACTAGTCTAAACATGCATTCATCATATCTCATATGATCTAAAAATTAAATAATTTTATTCTCTATTTTTTAGATTTTATTATAATTTTTATAATCATCAAAAAATAAAAAATAAATAGATCTAAAATCATAATTTAATTAAAATAAATTATGATCATGTAAGACTATGTATAGAACTATTCTATTTTACAACTAATCATGCATCTTGTAAAATTTAGATCTAAATTATTTAATTTTAATTTTTTTGATTTTAGATCTAATCACATCTCATGTGACATATAAAATTATCTAATTTTTAGATCAAAAATAAATAAAAAATTAGATCTAAATAATTTAAAGAACCTGGCTCTGATACCAGTTGAAGGAGAAATTTTAATTTTCTGGATTAGATTCGTTCAGATCTGATCGGATCAAAAAAGATATTTTAAAAATTTCTCTCATGCATCTAGATTAGATCTGAGATATTTTAGATCTAATTTTATAGATTTAATAAATAAAAATAAAAATAAATTAAATATAATTTAATTATATCTTGATGCTGGGTAATCAGATTATCCTTTGATGATCCTGCTGATTGTCTGAGGTTCTAAATCTAGCCACGCAAGCATCTGGCCTCTTTCGATATCTACTCAGACTGGATCTGGAGATCTTCTCCTTCTTTATCACCTTTTTAAAAATCAAATTTGAATCTGATTTGGAGGATCTTCAAAACTTCTTTCGAAGATCTGCTATCGTCTCTATAGCAATGCTGCCTTCTTCCTTTCTCGTCAACTTTTTCTTGTTTGGATCGCACCAAACTAGAGCCCAATTTCCCTTGGGCGTGGAGAGGAGAGAGAGGATCAGAAGGTGGCATAGAGGAGGGAGAGGGGCGGCCTCGGGGCATGGGCTAAGAGAGAACTCTTTGAAGGTTGGGTGCAGATAGGATTTATATAGATCCTACTGCGTCATGCAGTGCCACATCATCCCGGTCAATCATGTTGCTTCGTACAATCAGATCTAAATTTGATTGGTGAGATGACATCATCTGATCCAATCAGATGAGAGTCCCACTAATTTATCCTTAGATGGCGCTCAAGACTGATCAAAGTCTATAGCTAGGGGTCACCTAAGTAGAATCCAAGAAGCAACCTGGAGTTCCATCCGTATAGACTCCAGTCGTTCCTATCCATGGGCGCACACCTCCCTAGGTATGCACCCCCTCCTTTCTAAATTCTAGCAAGGAGACAAGCCCCTATCTACTCTTCGATAAGTGCATAACACATGGATAGATGTCGAAGTGTCAAAGGTCAATGTTTGACCAAAGTCAAAGATAAGAATTAGCAGATGATGGAAATTGGCAGGTATTGTCTTCAATTTATCTCATAAATTAAGACAACCCTTTTCTGATCTGAACAAGCTTTAATTAGACCAAGTAAAGGTATCTGACTGAGTACAAATATATTTGGCTTAGTCGAGATAATTTTTAATGATAGTAGAAGGAGAACGTTAGGCTCAATCGTGTGCTAGCATGATTTTTTTGAACCTAATTGAATCTAATTCAAATCAATTGAACTAGATTAGTCCAATTGATGATATCTAGATCTAAATTCTTATTTATATGATCCAGTTAGATTCAGTTCTATATGATAAAGGAATATGTCGCAATCTCTATCATCGACATCATCGAAACTCCTTTTGATGGATCAAAACTCTTGTGATTCAGATAACTAGAATGATCGATCATTTAAATCATTCTAATTACTTTTAAAATCCATCAGTGACACCTAGCAGTATATGATGGCAATCCATCAAAAGTGAAAATGAACCTCTTGGTGCAGCTATTTGTGTGATTAAGTTCTTCTATCTTGAGCTTCGATCAGATTAGGGTTAAGGTAAACTCGTCAAATCCTAATTTCTATCATATGATTTAATCATTCGATTCAAGTCCGATGTGAAAATCTTAATAGAAATTTTTTCTATTATTTCACTATGCCATGGCCATGGGCTTATGGATTTGATTCTCATGATCATCATAGGACTGCTCCTCATCCATCAAGGTAGATAGATTTTCTCTTGGTGCAATCCAATTCCTACAATGAACATGCTATAGTCAACATGCACTTCAAAATTTCGAATGACTAGGAGACCGAGTCATGGTGTAGTCAAACTATAACACCCTCAAGGTGAACTACCGATGCACCTCAGGTCAAAGAACCAGACACACTACAGCTTCGAGTCAATCATCGATGAGAAGATAGACTTTCTTATGACTGCTCGAGATGGTCACTCTCAGTGCCCTCATTCTTTAATGAGTACCTGTACTCTCGCTTCGGTATCTCTACACCATAGACTCAAGATTCATCTACTATGAAGAAGCGATTGTACACCAACCTTTTGGATCAATCACCATCCTTATGATGATCCTACGGTCAGGATCATTTTATGAGTTAATAATGAAAATTCTTGTCTTAAATTTTTAACTCTTAAAAATAAGAATTATCATTGCCATTAACTTAAGGGATGTATCACAGACACTAAATATCTATTTATGATAGAAAATAATTTATTTTATTATTTATAGTCAAAATTATAATTTTATCCCTAGAAGTGTATTATAAGTGTCAGCCAATTCTGGCTTCTAGGGCACATAAATCTAACACTCTCTACAATAAATACATGTCTATTATTTATTTTATATCATGAAAAGTATATAATATTGATTATTTAAAGATACTCCATAAAATGATAGATTTTTTTATAATTATTTAATACATAGAAATGTGCCAGCTCATGCTCTTCTTTGTTCATATATTTGTACTGTCTTCAACTAATGGGACGAACATTAATCTTAAAAATAGATAATATAGATTCAATATTAACCAACTCCCTATCTATATCGTGCTTTTTATGATTGAATCATGTTTCCACATTATCGAGGTATATCAAACAGAATATAAGATATTCTGTGAAAATATATGATTCCGCAATTGATCCTTTTGGATGTCTTATTTCATACATATTATTTCAACTTATATAAGAATCTGCATATACAAAATGATAAAAATAAATATAAAAATATATAATTATTTTTTTATTATGATTATAAATTTAGTAAAGTAATATTATTATCATTCAATAGGATACATCCATTGGTACTGAATTAGCCCAACAAGCAAAGCCTCCCTTAGAAGGTGAACCGTCAAGTGTACCATAATATCAAAAAATGATGGTGAAAAATCTTTTCAAGCTTACACAGCAATAGGACAATATCTGATTGAAGCTTCTCGAGTATAACAACTTAGAATTTTTAGAAATTTAATTCTTGAAAGAAAATATTCAATTCAATAAATGCATTCTGTACCTCTAAGGTAAAGAAGTCATGTATCACAATAGGTATAAGACGCTGTAACATAACATGAGAGTCGTGAGTCTTCGTACTCGAGATACTGCCTTTTTTCAAGTTCACACGGCCTCTACCCCTCGTTTCAGACTTTTAATTTTCTTCTCAATTCTCTCATTATCAATGGCTTCCTTAATGACACCCAAGATTGCTTGATCTATGCTCCGACCTCCACATATATTTGAACACCATCTCTTATAATATAATTTTTAGGAGAATCAACCACAAAAGCGATGGACTTGAAGAAGACTATTGAGTATTCGACAAAATGGTCAAGAAAGGAATGACCCTACCGACAGTAACTTATAATATACTCATTGGTTTTTGAGTAAGGATCGGGATGTGAACATGCATTTGAGGTTGAAAGAGGAGGTAAGTGGGAAGGGTATGCAACCAAATGCAGTTATCTATGCTTTACTGATGGAAGGATTGTGCTTGAAGAGAAAGCATGATACTGAGAGAAACTGATATTTAACATAGAGTACACGCAAGTGATAAACAATGATGAAGCATTAGCACATCCAATTAATAGTTATTATTATTCCATGAATTTCAAATTACAAGATGGTGTAATAGTGTAAATCTTTTATGCATGATTATTTCAATTTGGGTGGGCATTTTTACAACCATATGTTGAAATGCCTAATAATTAGAGAGGAGACCAATTATTAGAGAAAGATGATAAATTGGGGGTGTTTTTGACTTTATTTTGACCATTTGATTATTCAAGGTTATATTGGTCATTTTATAAATATATTTTTACAATAGAATATTAGCATACTCCATCAACTTGCGGACCTTCTCCACATCCTCACTGTTTGTCATTCCATCAATCACAGGATCAGGCATGGACATAAATGCATCATCATTATGGCCAACAAACGAAAAAATATTATGAACTATTTATTTTACTCTTCCATCATATTGATCATCTCCTTGCAGCCTACCCTCACCATGTTGATCTCAATAAATTTCATAATTAAGTTTAAAGCCATAAATAATAAGATGATCATTTACATCTTGATGAGGTAGCCACAGTCCATCCATACACTTTTTACAAAGATATTGGATAAATTCATGATTTCTAAATTTTTTTATAGCAAAATTAAAAAATTTTTGAAGTTCAGTCTCATATTCTGATGAGAGCTTACTAAACTTCATACACCCCTTATCCATTATAAAAATGGTGATACTATAATTAAATCATGTGTGGAACTTACATTATATACTAATGTATTATAAACAAAAAATGCATCATAAATAAGGACTGAAATAAATATCATGTATGAAACTTATATTAAATATTATTTTTAGATATGCAATAAATACATCCTATCACTAACTAATAGATAAAGACAGGTCCTATCCCATTCAGAAATTACATTAATTCTATAAGATCATTACAATAATCTAACAATATGTAATAGAAATCAAAAAAAATTTTGACAGTATTTTTTTTAGTTCTTCTATGTAGGAAGAATAAAAAAAAATGCTGTCCAAAATTTTATTTAAAATTCTTAGCATTTCATTTGATTATTGTAATTATCTATATAATTATTTATAATTTTTAAACTATCCAAATTGGATAATCAATTAATCATTATATATAATTCATCCATCCATATAAAATATACAAATGTACAGATGTCACTAATTAATTGATAGGCCTATCATTATGTAATATAATAAACAAAAGCAACAAAATATAAACATGAATTATTAGCCGCTGGCATGGTCCAGAACCCACCAATGAGAATATTCTTATTGGCTGGTATGGCCCAGAGCCATCCACGATCATTGACACGGCACGATCCAAGATCGCTGACATAGTCCAAAATCAATCAGTGGGGGTTCTTTTAGTGGTTGGCACAGTCCACAGTCGCTGGCACGGTCCAGAATCCACCAGCAGGGGCGAGGATTCTCTTAGTAATCGAGATGACCCACGATCGTCGGCACGGCCCAGAATCCACCGATGGAGGGTTTTCTTATCGACCGACATGGCTTTCGACCATCCACTATCGTAGACATGGCATGGTTCAAGGCCACCGACACAGTCTAAAATCAACCGACGAGGATTCTCTTAGCGATTGGCATAGCTTAAAATCGATCGATAAGGGCAATGTTGATTAATAAATATTACTATAATTTTTTTAAAAAATATATACCTATGACTATAGAGAGGGGATCGCACAGAACTTCGAGGATCGTCGATAGTAGTGCTAGAGGGAGAAGGCGGTACCAGAGGTAGCCTATGAGGGAGACACAAAAATAATGAGATACATAGAGAGAGAGAGAGAGAAAGAGGGAAGAGAGAGTGTGTGATAAACAAAGAGAAAGTGGAAAGAGAGAGATAGAGAAAGAGATAGGGAGAGAGTAGGGATGGGGCGTGTCAAGCTGAGAGAAGAGAGGAGAGAGAAGAGGCAGGGCCGACGATCGAAACGATCGAAAAAGAAGGGAGGGGCAAGGGAGGTGGCGGGGCTGGTGGCCAAGCCAGCGGAAGAAGAAGGAGACAGGGGAAGTGGTGGAGGTTCGGTCGGGGAATAAGGAGGAGGCAGTGAGGTCAACCAGAGAAAGAAGAGGCAGGAGAGATGGCAGAACCGATCGGAGAAGAGGGAGGTGGGGTCGGTCAAAAAAGGAGGAGGCGAGGGAGGAGTCGGTGCCGGCTAGAGAAGAAAGAGGAGGCGGGGGAGGAGCTAGCACCAATCGGGAAAGAAAGAGGAGGCAAGGGACCTCACCAGTGGTGGAGAGGAGGGAGAGAGAGAGAGAGAGAGCTCGATCGAGAGAAAAAAATGAAATTGGAGCACGATTAAAAAAAATAACCTAACCTATGGCGGTAATTTTCAGACCGCTACCATAGGTCTAGTCTAAGGCAGTAGATAGAAAACTGCTACTATAGGTCTATGGCAATGATTTTTAATAACCGCGATCATAGATTAATAATCAACTTTTTTAGTTTTTTTCTAAATATTCTATAATTCTAAAATTTAATTTTCATCTTCACCGTTCATTATCTAACTAATTATCATTAGAGTATCATTATAAAAGGCCGCCTCGATCCGATAGCCCTAACTTCATCAATCAGTAAAATTTGATTTTGATGATCACGAATGATGGTACGATGATTTGATAGATGAAGACCATCGATGAATCCAAAAATTTATAATAATAATCTCGATGCTGTTTGTAGTATACTATCAAAGTTTTACTTCAATCGAATATCATTATCATAATCAATTTAGTACGAAATAATTTTGATCGTTAAATAAAAAATGAATGATCAAATGATCAGACGGTGTCCAATTATGAGATAATTTTTTAGATAAATGATATTGACTACTACTTTAATTATTTTTATAATGGTGATCATAAAATTTAAATCATGGATCTATGAACGATCTAAAACTATACGTCACTCAATATCCTTTCTTAAACTCTTTTAGTAATTATGCATTTATTTTTGCAAGATCTGCTTAACATGAATAGTTCATACAAAAATGATATAAATTTTATGATCATCACCGTATAAAATGATTAAAATTATAGCAAAGATCATTTAACTAAAAAATTATCTCATAATCGAACGTTGTTTAGCCTTTTGATCATTTATTTCTTATTTAATGGTCGAAATCATTTCATACTAAATTGATTATAATAACGATATTCGATTGAAGTAAAATTTTGATAGTATGCTACAAATGGCATCGAGATCATCATTGTAAGATTTTGGATTCATCAATATTTTTTATCTATTAGATTATCGCATCATCATTCATGATCATCGAAATCGAATTTTACTGATCGATGAAGTTAGGACTATCGAATCGAGGAGATCTTTTATGACGATACTCTAATGATAATTAATTAGATAATGAATGATGAAGATGAATATTAAATTTTATAATTATATAATATTTAGAAAAATAATATGAAAAAAAATATAGCAGCGGTTACACGTAACCACTGTTATAGATCAGATCTATAGTAACGATCTATCTAACCACTGTCATATATTATCTATAGTAGTGGGTAGGCCTAATTGCTGTCATAGATCTGATCTATGACAGCGGTCAAGCTTAACCACTACTATATTTCTCGATCTATGGCAGCGGTTGGCTAACCGCTACTATATATGAAATCTATTGCAGTGGTTATATAGAACCGCTAGCATCGATCTGATCTATAGCAGTGGTTACGTGTAACCACTGCTATAGACTGACCTATGACAGCGGTTAGATTGAACCGCTGCCATAGGTCTAACCTATGATAGCGGTTCAATATAACTGCTGCAGTTGATCCTATGGTAGCAATTTTTGAAACCGCTGCAATAGCAAGTGTTGCCGTAGCCACATTCTGTGGTAGTGAAGAAAGTGAAAAATAAGACCAGAGTCAAAGTTCTATTATGGATGCTTACATAATTGAAGGTTCTTTATGATCTTTTACTATCCTCAGGTTCGGATGATATGGGGTCACCATTGACTCCATAGTCATACGGAGCAGCGGCTAGCTCTCAACCTCAATGCCATGGTAGAGAATCTGTCTGGCTCGCAGCACCTCCAACTCAACCAGATGATAGAGAGCTCATGCACATTTAAAGATGCTCGTAAGTACTAGATCATCAAGGAATATGTTTTAAAAATTTTATTCATTTTAGAATCAATATTTATTATTCAAAATTGATTTTGTAGGATACTTAGGGAGCCTGGGGTGTCTCGTGTGGTTACCGAGATCATTCAATAATTGATGCCAAAGTCGGTAAACGAGTTCTCTAGTTGGCCATCGGAGACTCATGACACTGCATAGGAGATGTTCATGGTAAGTCAAAGGTATTTAATTTTTAAATTCATGGTACATTGGAAAGTTTGTATTCTATTTATTAATACATATCATCCTTTATTTGCAGTCATACTATTGATTCGAGACTCCTGAAGATGAGAAGGCCGGCTATGGAACCTTTGAGGAGGTTGCCACACATATACTCCGGGATGGACTGTACCACCTCAGGTAGGCTGCCATTGAGTTTTCCAGTTTCGAGTCACCATCAAATTGAAAGTCTTTCACAGATCATTAGATATGGACGGATGTATGGGAGGCTCTCTGTGACTAATGCATTAGTGAGAAGTACTTCGATAAATGACACAGGATCTGATAGAATCAGACTGCCCAGTAGGATCCGATCAAGCACACTAGTAGCTCCGTTGGCACATATATTATAGCAGATAGATTGGTAAAAATTCTAAACTTATATTAATCTCATATTTAGTTGATCATATGTTAGTTTTTATTAACTTGATTTCTTTATTTATTGTAGACATGGTAGCTGGGTTATATACCACGGCATGCTGCTGCAGTTTTAGGAGGCCACACACCAATCTAGGATCAATGATTACTTAAATTCTAGGTCCAAATGGATCATAGTAAAATAAATATTATTTATTAAATTTTTATATATATTGATATGTATAATAGCATTAATGACTTTTTAAATTATGTAAGTGGATTATGTGGAATACGTTGTAGCACAATATGGTGGTCAGTGAGGATCCATCCTCTCAGCCCCTCCTTGATCTTGAGGGATGGCTTAGGGCCATCGAAGAGGTTAATAGGATTTAGGTCATATGGTTCGGGCATAGCTTCGACCCTCCAACAGCTCGTTGGTCTTCAACATCCTCCTCTCAGGCTTAGACGACCCAAACATGGGGTGACGCACATGTCAAGGATGTCGTTTAGAGACTTTTTTGGCCAGTGATCTCAGAGCTTCCAGGACGCCGTCTGTGATATGATGGTTGAGATCTTCGAAAACCATATTGCATGATCAGCTGAGGTCATTATCACAGACATCACAACATATAAGTTAAGCAGTATTAATAAATTTCTTTACTTATTTTAAATTTTTATATTTAAAAGCTTCACCTAATTAGGCTTGAGTCAGAGGAAGGAGATCTAGAGGTCAAAAGTCAATCTATCTATCCAATAGATGGGATGGAGGTGTAGATGGATCAGTATCATCGAATGAAATATGTAGAAATAATCAGTTCGAGAATCAAAGAAGTATATCGAAATATATGCCTCCATGCTGATTTAGGCTTGAGGTGGGAAGGAGGGATACCAGGGGATCAAAATTCAATCTAATCATTCAATGGATGGGTCGGAGATATCTATAGCTTTGTATCATCAAATGGAACGTACAGAGATAATCCATTCAAGAATTGTAGTACATCAAAATATATCCATCCATACCGGTTTAGACTTGAAATGGAAGGGAGGGAGTATCTAGAGAGTCAAAATTTAACTTAACCATCTGATGGAGTACTGACTGAGAGTATCTGTAGCCCCATATCATTAAATAAATATATAAAAATAATCTATTCGAGAATCAGAGTAATATATTAAAATATATCCTTCTATAAAGGTTTAGGCTTAAGGCATATTAATTACAATAGTTTTACAATTTCAATTAATTTAGTTGTAAAGTTATTAATAATATTTTATTTTCTTTATTATAGAATGCTGGGATATCCCGTTCTTATCCACCAGCTGCTACAGAAGACATACAGAAGCAAAAGGAGCAGGAGGACGATATTCGTTGATTTTTTAGTTTTGATATAATGCATTTGAAATTTGAGTGGTGTTATTTATATAATTTAATTTTGGTGTAATATATAATATTAGTTTTTAATTTATGATGGTGATAATTAATTAATTAGTTGGTATAATATCCATAAATATATGTTGCTTGCTAATTTAATTATAACAAATTTTAATAAATATAATTATTAAAAATATTTTTTTATAAAAAATATAATTATTAGCGATGGAAGCGCTCTTAGCGATGACTTATTAGAGACAGAATGCCATCGCTATTATTATTTTTTTAGTTTTCTAATTTTAAATCCAAAAAATATTATAAGCAATAGAATGTTGTCACTAAATGTCATCTTTAATACCATTATTAGTGACGGCTATCTGACATCGCTAATATGTAGCTTTAGTGTCGAGCTTTTTTTTCGATGGCTTTTTAGTAACAATGCTGCATTGCTAATAGCATTAGCGATGGCATTCCCTTTATTCCGTCGCTAATAATAAATTTTCTTGTATATATATATATATTATACAATCGATGAAATATTTATCCTCTAATTTAGTAATAATGATTAAAATGTACTTTCTACTTAAAAAATAGAAAATAAAGAATTCTGAGGATCGATCGATAACAGTATAATCCTTTCCTTACTCAGTATCTTCATTTAAGTTTAGATGAGTGTAAGTCTTTCCTAAACTACCTTCTGATGAGAAAGAGAGAGGTGGGGGATGGAATTTTGATGAGAGAGAGATAGAAAGCTGTGGGGCTTGGAAGAAAGGGCAATGATATGGGCTGACAAAATGGAGAGAGGATGGAGGTATCCGATAATGCCGTGCAGCGAGAGAGCTTGGGTGGATAGTTCTAATGAGAGAGAGAGAGAGATACAAGGAAAGAGGGAGAGAGAGAATGAGAGGATAGGCTATGGCTCTGATAGGAGAGGGAGAGAGAGAGTTTTAGAGAGGGGAGAAGAGAGTTTGGATAATTTATGTAGATGAAAAATAGAGGGAGAGAGAGAATAAGAGAAATTTGTATCGATGAAAAAGAGGGAGAGAGAATAAGAAGAGTTTCTACCGATAAGAGATAAAGAGAGAGAGAAAGAGTGAGATGAGTTTGTACCAAAGAGAGAGAGAGAGAGAGGAAAGTCAGTTATTTGATATAATGCTTATCTCTTTCATATCTCATTCCCATTAACACTTTGTTTTTAAATACTACGCCATCCAAACAAGAAGGAGTATAGTCCCATCCTTAATTATTAGTGCCCTCTTTTTCTTTCAAATGCCTCGTCCGTCAAGTAGCTGTTGGGTTCGCTCCATTGGGCAAAACTGGCCACATCGAGATTAGTATCAATCAGGAAGGGAATGTGATTGGATTTGGGTTCTCTCTATATATATGTACAGATGCTAGCATGCATGTATGTATATTAACTAGCTCCCTCCCCCGCTAGGTTGCCAAGACTGGATGGTCGTGGCCCACCACCTATTCCTCCATTGCATGTGCTTTATACATGCATGTTTTATGGTATAAATAGATGATCACATTAATCTAATGTAAGAATAATCCAAAAAATCAAGATACATAAAATTCTATCAAATTAATAGATTATTTTATTTTTAAATTTAGTAATTAGAATGCTCCACAATATATATCATCATCCAATCAACTATAATATTTATCTTACCAAATTTTGATCATAATAATTTAATAAAAAAATATTTAAATATTTTAAATAAAAAAATAAAATTAAAATTATTTTATATTTTTTTGAATTCAAATAATGATGATAGCTCTCAGAAGAATAGATATTCTTCGCATGAAATTGCTGTCCCGCAAAGATTGATAATTACGCAGACGAAATGAAGCTCCACGTAGACAGTAGGCTTTGC
Organism: Cocos nucifera; assembly: GCA_006176705.1. Classification (NCBI taxonomy): domain Eukaryota; kingdom Viridiplantae; phylum Streptophyta; class Magnoliopsida; order Arecales; family Arecaceae; genus Cocos; species Cocos nucifera. The sequence goes on along the minus strand of QRFJ01000468.1, from coordinate 1,593,470 downwards.
TTAAAAAATGAAAACTATTAACCGTCAAAAATCAAGCATCAGAATCATAAATGATGAAGTCCGTATCGTTTTTTTATTTTTGATGCTGCCATCAAGCTCACCTTTATAAATTTTGAGGGTGGGGCCACCCAAGGCTCTTACTAATTTTCAACGAGCAAGATCAGAAGGAAAAGATAAAAATATACAGTGGTCATGTCAGTAACTGACTTCACATCACACCTAGCCGGGCTACTGGTGTAATGTAGACGGTGCAGCGGCAGAATTAATGGCTATTTTACGTACAAACGCTCTTTTCTTTTTTTTTTTTTTTGTTGCCAGAATTTTTTTTGATGGAACCCTTAAATTAATTATGAAGTACGAATCACTACGGCCCAGGTGCCACGGCGAAAGCTGCGCGGTTGTGTCATGTCATTGAGTTGATCTATCTCATGAAATCCGAAACATCATCTCATGCTTTTTATATATATATATATATATATATATAGGTATCTAGCAATCCGATCTTCGAAAACTTTAGCCTATCGTCCAGAGAGAGAGGGAGAGAGAGAGAGGACAAAGTTACGCGAGGGTGAATGCAGATGGGCAAGGTTCGGCTCTCTTCTTTTTAGCAATGGCCACAGTCCGCGGGATCTGAAACGTCCCTTCATGCGTCCTCATTCTCAACTCGTATCGTCTGCTGCCAGCCTTCTGTGTCCACAAGGTCTTGGAGACCGATCGGTCTTCCGACAAACGCACTGAAACAATTATTTTACTGTTGCCACAGAAGTTACAGCCATCGTTCCCTGCAAAACTATTACAAGGCTTTGAAGACATTATATTGACCGGGTGTATGAACTTTTGTAGAGTAATGTGGCAGCCGTTAGTTCCCTGCAAAAGTATTACAAGGTTTTGAAGACATTATATTGACCGGTTGTATAAACTTCTGTAGAGTAGCCGTTAGCTCCCTGCAAAACTAATACAAGGCTTTGAAGACATCATATTGACCGGGTGGATGGGCAGGGCGAGGCCGGACCTCTCACGCTCAGCTATAGTTTTGGCAGCTTCTCTCTCCTACTTGCGTGGCATCTATTTATCACCCGACCCGCACTCTCGGAAATGGAATGTGAGAAAGATTGTGGACCAAACATACCCCAAAATTTCCCACAACCACATATCTCGGGCTTCTCCATTAGCCTCCATGAATGCCCCTGCGTGCCGATCATCATCTTCTCCGGATGTTCGAGCAAGTTGTGGATCTCCAGAGTGTCCAATGTGATGGTCTTTTAAAAATATTGGAGCAAGTTGAAGATCTCCAATGACACAAGTCCGGATGCTCTTTTTCTCAAAATTGATCTAGATAGATTTAAAGGCAGTCAAAATTGAAATGAATTAGAATAGAAAATTGGATCTCCCAACATAGTTGATGACCGGAATCAAAATAAAATTTAAATATTAGAAAAAAAATATAAATCAAATTTTGAAGAAACTTCCACTTAGCTAAATAGCTAGAATAGAAATAGCTCACTCCCATTTCTATTCCAAAATCCGACTCCCTTGAGGATGCAAGGCAGAACACCAAGCTCTAAGAAATATTGAATCCTGACACAACTGCTCGCTCAAGAATCACCACAACCCGACGATTCAAACCAGAACTAGCTAGGAATGACCCTCTACATCATGATCTTCGATCCCCTCACATATAACAGTGAAATCCAAACCACCACCAAAATTCTAGTCAAAATCAGCATTCAGACATCACAACCCCAAAAAGCATAGAAGCTGCTCAAACATACCAACCAGTCATCATCAAACATGTTAACAAAAAATGTCAACCATCATAAAGTTACAAACAGAATGTTGAAGAGATAATCAATATACTAGCTCTGTTGATCCTTAAGCTCGCAACAAAATCCTCGTTATGTGTCGAAAGACATCACTCAATTCTATCAAATTGCTATGACGTTGATTACTAGAACATCACAAAAGCATGGATTACTAATGAAGTATGATCCATCACACTTTCACAAAAACAAAAGAGACGATTATACATGAAGTTCTTGATTGCGCACCCATGCAACTTCTTTTTTTTCTTTTTTCTTTTTTTTGAGGGGAAAGAGGTTCATAACAAAAGCATTTACATCCACGTAATTTGATTAAGATTTTATAGCTTAATGGTTTTGAAGTAACGCAATTTACTAAGCTAGAATTAACATACTTAAATCAATCGACTCCAAATCAGATGGTTCAGACCTACAGGTGCTTAACAAGCTCTCGAAGTTGCGCACCTTCAGTTGGAGCAATGTCGAAACAAGTGAAAAATAAAACAGGAAATTTAGACAGAAGTCCTAAATGATCATAATTTGTGCATATTAAGTAGGAGATGTCAGTAGTGTTGATGTGTTGGTCAAAGGGGTTAGAGTGAACAATAATGTGTGAGCAACAATGCAATCTGCCTTGTGTAAAAAAAAAAAAAAAAATCAAGTAAAAGCAACTGCAAAATGAGCTTTCCAGCCACATAACACATGTCATAGAAAAGCAATGATATGACCCACCTTACATTCAAACAGTAGGATAAAGAGGGATCCAAAGTTACAAGTACAATCGAGTGCCAGTTCTTGATACCAAACCAAAATGCAAGTATTCCAGGATACTCTCTACAGTTGAACCAAAATTGCAACAATATAACCCAAGGGCCACCAGAAAGAACAGGGCATGACAAGAAACAAAATATAAGATCGAAGTGCTAACTGGCTTCTGGGGGGGCAGGAAAGGCCAGTTTGCCTCCGTACCAGAAAATCGAGAACCACCAATGGAAACATAAGATATCCTCTCACCTCTTCCCTTAAAAATATTCGGCCATGTACTGGCAATAAAAATAAGTTCCCTTTCGGTGCTTATATCCTTCCATAATATCTAAAAGTCATCACTGAAGATCACCTGTCCTACTTCTTCCGAAGTTTATCTCGTCTAACCCTCACAATTTTCCGGCCAGACTTGTCACCGCCTCCACTTCCCAAAGAAAAGCTTCCACCAGCAGCAAACTCTAGACTTCCAGATGCTTGAAATGGAGAGGGGTTCTGCGGATTATTAGTATTCTGCTGGCTACCAAATTGAAAGATCGACGGCCCACCAGACGGAGCAGCTGGAGAACCGAACATAAAGCTCGGTGTTGCACTGAAATTCGTCTGTTGACCAAATGTTGGAACAACAGGAGCAGAGGCCTGGGTGGTGTCATCAGCCATGCTATCCTCAACATTCATCTGATCATTTCCAGGAGAGCCTGAACCAAAACTAGCTGCAGGATTCTGCACCCCAAAAGGTGAGGAAGAGGTGGAAGATGTAGCGGCTCCAGCTGAGGTGAATGGGAATGCTGGCCCAGATGATGTGCCAAATGTGAAAGGAGAACTGCCCGAAGAGGGAGCAGACAATCCAAATGAAAATCCCGTGGATGGTGTGGGTGTGGCGGAACCAAAAATGGATGAGGTGGGCAGCTGAGAACTGGAATTAAACATATTAGCAGCTGTTGGTGCAAGCGAAGAGCTGCTGACAGGACTGGAAGAAATACCGGCACCAGCGGAAAAAGCAGAAGTTGAAGAACCAAAATATGTGGTTGGAGCAAATGAAGTGCCGCCGCCAGAGCTATAAGAAGAAAGGGCACCAGAGGAAAAAGAAAAGCCAGAACTTGCACCAAAAGGTGATGTCGGTCCAAAGGACACACTGCTGCTTGCAGAACTGGAAAGAGAACCGGCACTGGTGGAAAAAGGAAAGATGGAACTTGTACCGAAAGGTTTGGTGGTGGTAGCAGCAGAGACAAATAGTGAGCTGGTCGAACCTGAAGAGGAAGAGCCAGGGAGCCCAGATACCGGCTGAGGGTTAAAGGAACCAAACTGACTTGGGGAGTTTTGTGAGATATGTGAAACCCCAGTTCCAGGTTTAGTTGCTGCTGCCTGGGTGTCGAAAATGGATCCACCTGTGGCACCGAAAGTAGAAGGCAAGCTCTGTGAACCGCTATTAGCAACTGACAAGTTCTCACTGCTAGAGCGTGCTGAAGCACCGGACCCAAAAACACCATCGCCAGAAAAGACTGAAGGCGTCGATAAAGCCAAGGAACTGCTGCTGGTCGTGCTTGAAAATAGCCCTGATGCTTGCACAACAGAGGAACCACCGCCAGGTCCCATGCTTGCAAAAGCGGATGATGTTGCTGAAGCAGCACTGTTGCTTCCTGTGCTCGAGTGCACAGCCGATGAACCAGAAGCAATGAAGCTGCTTATGCCAAAAGGTGATGCCTTGACAGACTTTTCTTCCAAACCGTTAAAATCAGGTTGGTCGGGAGATGATGGTGTAGCTGAGGTGGAAGCACCTGTAGAGGCACCAGAGCCAAACTGGAATGAAGGCACCGTGGAAGATACAGGGGTTGCAGATGAGAAGGTAGGACCACCAGAACTGGTGCTAGTGACTATGCTGGTGGAGAAAACTGAGGTCACTGCATTATCAGAAAATGTCATGGCTGGTGCAGCAGAAATCACGGGCACAGATGAGGCTGTAGTCAGTGAGCCATTGCTTAGGGTTGGTGTTGTGGAAGCTCCAAAAGCAAACAGTGCTGGGCTAGTTGAACCAGACAACACCAACGAAGCAGCAGCATTTCCACAAGATTTGAACACATCTCCAGCCTTCTGATCACCTCCTCTATCTGATTTTGAACCACCCAGAAGAGTTTCAGGAGCCTCATTGCTACAAAACATACCAAGAACTATAAGTCAGAAGTTTATGAAATCTGAATAGCACATCAAAGAAATTAAGTTGCAAATAAATTTAGAACTTCACATTAAATGCCATTACAACACGAGCTTTCAGATTTTTATTGTTTCGTTTCTGTCAAAAAATATAGCAACTGGAGGGTTGAAATTGAAAAAAAGGTGATTCTGATAATAATGTTTTTACTTTTTAGAACAACACTGTCTAATTCCTAGAACTTTGACAGACTAATATCATTACTGCATATAAAATGGTAATATTGAGAACATTGAGCTTCTGTTCCTAGAAATATAGCAGAACACCAAAACAATTGGTGATGGTAATATTGAGAACATTGAGCTTCTGTTCCCATAAATATAGCAGAACACCAAGGTAATTGGTGAATGAATGATGCTTCCCAGAGAATGACAAACACCAGCCCAACATGATTTGAGAAAACTGACGCAGGAAGGACACCGGAACCTTGCATACCCATGTACAATATTCTTCCAAAACTAGATACGTCCATATAACTGGATATTATTGAAGAAAATTCCTAAAGTATATCATTAGAAATCTATGTTTTCTGAAATACAACATAAACAATTAAATTTGTTTTACAATTGTATCGCATTTTACCAGTAGTTGAAAATCCTCAAAACAGATGATATCTGATATCCACATCTTCACCTACACTTGCATCCGCACTTTAATGAACATACTCAGAATCAGAACATCACCAAGACATGTAATAAATATTTTTTGCATGTAGTTTTAAAGACACTATTTTCATTAAAAGAGAGAAAGAAAGAACTATCCCCTACCAAACCAATGTAATATTCATACAAATGATGACTGAGAAAGGATCACTCAAATTTGAATCTTCACTGGCATTTGCTTCCAGACTTCGATTTTCTCAGAATATCATTAAGAATACTTTCTTAATGACATTCCTTGCACATATTTATTTGAAGAAGCTTTTCTACTTAAAGATAAAAGGAAGAATACATTGAACTAATGCAGATTCTCAATATTCAAATTCTCCATATTCAAAAAGAAGGTAAGTGAACTCTAATTAGAATCTGACCTTGCACCAAATTTCGGGCTTACAGGATTACTGACAGCAGTCATAGTTGAAGATAATGGAGAAGATTGTGCATCTTTGGAACCAAATTTAAATGTATGACCGGCAATTTCTTCCTTTCGTTGAGCTGATCTCTCGAGCAATGGGGTTGGCATAGGCTGTGAAGGCATCTGGGAAGAAATGCTGGAAGGAGAAGCAGTAGGAAAAAGAAAGGCAGCATTTTCTTCACTTACAGGCTTGTCAGAAGCTTTCACCTCAGATCTCTTGTCCAATATCAAGGTAGAATTAGGCATGCTTTTGGAGGAAGATCCCAAAGACCTCTCCAATTTTGTTATTTCAGGACGGTCTGTCTTGCTCCCTGATATCAACTCATCCTCGCCGGCAGAGGCCAGACCAGAGGAATCTTTGATATTATAACTATCATCATCCAAATCCAAGGAATCCTTACAAGAAAAGCGATAAGCATAGAATCAACTACATCATTCTCCATGATAATTGGATCACATAAACAACAAAATAATTGCGTGAACAATTACATAGAAGACCAAGCGTACAGCTAGATACCTCAGGTGCACTCATCTGGAATGATGGTTTATTCTGTGAAGGGACAGCAGCAGCAACTGAAATTGCAAAATCTGCAGACCTCATACCAGGTTTGGCTTCTGTGGTAGAGATAACAGATTTGTTCCTGGCAAGGGCTTCTGGTTTCGCTTGAAGTCTTGTGACATCGGGCTTTGATGGGCCATTCTCTCCAGCTCTCTCTTGCTTTTGAAAAGTGGAACTTCTGATGCTTTTCAGATAGGAACTGCTAGGAATGTCCAAATTATCATAGGCTTGTACTTTCAGAAACTTAGATGAATCTATATCCTCCATGCTCTTGAGAGCCCGTCCACGTAACATGCTATGTGTTAACTTGGATGGAGATTCATTACCATCGATAATTTTCGGTTCGGATGATTTCTCGTTTGGTGATGGCACTAATTTATCAAGTTCTTGCAGTATTTTCCTGGCCATTTCACTAGACTGGGGAGGAACAGAAACAACACCTGCTGAAGGAGTTCTATCATGCCCATTTTCTACATCCTGTAACTCCGTTGCACCATCCAAATGGAGAGGCTTTTGAATTGAAGATGCAGATCCCCGATTGGCATCTCTACCGAGAGGAACAAAGGGAGTTGGAAGAAGATTTCTAGGAAGTGATGACTGTAAGTGTATGTTTCTTGATGGAGACATTACATCAGATTTCTGACGAATCCTGCGTAGAGGACCTAAAGATCCCACATCACTATCTAAAACTGAACTTCCCCGTTTCAGTGCCTGCTCAGTGGTATCAAAACGATGTGCAATAGTCAGAGGAAGGTAGCAACTGCAAAATCCAGTGCTGGTAGAGAGGAAAACATTTTTTAACAAAAGGTGAAAACAGAACATTTAGATGACCTAAGTACTACCTCAGTGGTCATACCCCTCAGCTTATAGAAACAGGACCCTCGTTCAAGTCTTGAAGGGGTACTCCGTGGTAATTATATAACGGCCAGGATCCCCTCAGTGGGGCTCCCTCCCATTCTTAAAAAAAGGTAAAAAAAGGAATAAATAAATAAAAGGGTACTTGTGTCCAAGTACATGGGGATACACTTGAAAAGCTAGTACAGTTAATATGGTTACGGTTTATAATGGTCAAATTCTGGTTGAAAGTTGAATGACACTGAGGAAGCTATAGCCAAAATTAGCAATAAACTAAATCTTTATGACCTAGTCCCACATAACACTTTGACTTGCTATGTCCAGACTCCAGCTGCAGTAATTTGCTTCTGTTACTAACAAAGGACAACAGATAGAACAATATCTGAGTGCTAATTTTAATGTAAAACAAGAAAAAGTGCTGCAAAAAATTGCAATGGTTGAGATTCAAAATTCATATTAGCTCATGTTAACAAGAAGCATCAATAGAGGGGAAAAAAATTTGATCAAAGCAGCCCAAGGAAAACATGGTGGAAGCATAGAGGATGGTTATGGAATCCACTATGATGGATGATATGAACATAATTATAAAAGATAGAGAAGCAGTTTTTGTACAGCCAAAAGAAGTTAGCAGGTAAGTTGTATATAGACGCATGGCCTAACTTAGAGGTCACGTGACTAGATTAATTTTTGAAAAAAAAAAAAAAAAAAAAAAGACTTAAGGACCAAGTAATTTGTGGACTATGTAACTTGATGGCCAAATAACTTATAAACTAACATGGCATCCAAGTAACTTTAGGGTCCATTTGGTTGGGGTATATCAGATTACGGAGTAATCTGATAATTCCTGAAAATCATTTACCTGGAAAAATGATTGCGGAGGAAAATAACTTTTTACTATTTTTGGTTGGTGAAAAAATTACTCCGAAAAATGACACCGGAAAAGGATTATTACGTTTGGTTAGAGGTAATCCTATATGGGAATATGGCAAAATTTATAAATATACCCTTCAATATAAAATAATTTTTTAATACTAAAATAGTATTATCATCTTTAATTAGTTTATATGATGACTATAATCACATAATCCTTTGCATAATGCCATCTCCATCTTAATTTTTTTACAAAAGCTCTTTATTGAATAAAATTTGTAGGACATTAGAAAAAAGTCAATAATTACATATGCAGCTTTATTGGGGGTACTTTTGTCAAATATAGATTACCACCACTTGAAAATTTGTCAAATACCAACTCACCCATGGTATTTATTTTACCTTCTCCCTCCAAAAAATAAGCATGGGGCCCACCAATTTTTTTTACCATCTCCCTCTTCCACTTTTTATACCAAACATGGTAATCTGACATGGAAATCATTTTTCCATACCAGATTACCTCCAACCAAACGGCCCCCAAGAGTCTAAATAACTTAAGGGTACGTAACCTAATGACCAAGACTCACTAGAGATTAAACAATTACAAAATATGAGAATAGATTTAAATTATCTGATAGTTTTGATGTTCCAATATGCTCTATTGATGATCCAAGTAGTAGGATGAGGCCTTGAAACATTATCACAAAAAAAAGTGTTGCATGAGCTAGGCCCCTAAGTTCATCAATATGAAGTGCATTTGTTAGCATTACAAAAGTTTTACATAATGCATTGGCATTACAAAAATTGATATATAATGCATATGAGCATACTTATGCACATTGTTTAATCATTCATTCAGATCTAGCCATACCCAAACATGACCCAATAAGTCAAATACAATTATTTTCCAAATTTCAGGTCAAGTTATCAAGTATGGTCCTAAATCAACTACTATTCACAAGTCCGAAGCTTTGACACATAAACATAACAATAGGATTTTTAAAAATATCCAATATAATCAGGAACATAAATATCAAGCCCATGGTTCGCCAAACCGGACTGAACCGGATGGTTTAGAGTGTGCCGAACCTTACTAGTAGCTAACAGGTGTGGTTCAGGCATCCAATTCGGAACTCCAGCGAAAATGAAACGAGGAAGAAGAAAAGAGAGGAAAAGAAATAGGAAGGGACGAAAAGAGAGAGAGACCGGCAGCAGCCCATCGAGACTTCGGATCTCCATGGTCCTCCATGAGAGAAAGTGAGAAATTGAGAAGAGAAAGAGAAATAGAGAGAGAGTGGGGGGGCGGGGAGGGAGGGGACAGGAGGAAGGGGAAGGCAATGGGGAGGCTGTCGAATGGCCATCGTGGCCGCTAGGTGCCGCTGCAGGTTCGAAATAAGGTCAAGTTTCTTAAAAAATCGGACACCCAGTGAAGCCAGCAATAGATTTGCCAGTCGACTGCCACCTTCGCTGTATATCAAATTTTTTAAGAAACCTTCGCCCCTGTTTCAAACCTATGGCAACCGCAGGAAGTTTTAGGCCACCCGACAACCACGACGGCCATCCGGCGGCCTCCCCACCACCTTTCCCTCGCTCCTCTCTCCTCCCCCTCTCTCTTCTTAATTTTTCTCACAGAGGACCGTGGAGCCCCAGAGGCCTCAGTGCCCTCCGATGGCCACCACAGGCATCTGCGCCTGCCTCCCAGTCCTTCCCTCTCTCTTCCTCCATCCTCCATCTCTTTCTCTCTTTTCCTCTCCGGTTTATCCCCCGTTTCTGTGTCAGTTGGATTCGGTACGTAAGGGAACATACCGACTCGTATCGCCAATCAGCCGACACGATGCCCCATTCTAAGTCGGCGATCCTTGAACAAGCCAGTTAAACTCTCAAGGCATGTCATAACTCTATGGGTTGAGTCCAATTCTTTTGACCAAATCAAGGTTTAAAGTATTGATTTTGATACCCATTACATCAACTGGTGCACAGTGCTGTGTCAATATGGTACATCCCTTGTCATTAACACTCAATACAAGAGGCATACAAAATATTGGTTCCCTACCAAACTACTAGGCTACAGACCAGTACATTTCAGTACTTAAATCCTTGGACCTAACACCAAGCAAGGTTTAGACTGAATTTCAGAGAGACAAACAACTCTACAATTTCTAGTGCCTAGGTCTAGTCAAATTCAAGGTAACCACCCCTCTTGCATGCTTCAATCCCTAATTTATTGGAATAGTTAATTTATCAGTATCACTATCAATGGTTAGTCTGCCAATTACATGGAAGGCATCCCAGTAATAGCAAGAAAGGCATACCGATTTACTGCCAGACTGCATGACATTTGTTGATGTCCATTGAGATGATGTTGAGAGACCAGAGTAGCCATCCAAAGATCTACCACCCTGAAAAGACAACAAGCTTTCTAAATAGGGAGAATAGATGCAGCAAAGAACTTATTTTTTCCTTTATGTAAGTTAATAAGATAGAGACAGCCATTTGACTTCAATCACATTAGCATATACCCTAATAGTAGTCGATGGATGAGCTTTAAAATATGGAGAACGAGACATTCTGTATATTGCTGATCTGCCATGAGGTCTTGCAGTCATAGAGCCATTCTCCGTATGTTCAGGAATTCCAGAAAAGTGGACAGCAGACCTTGGAGCAATTGCCATATCCAATGATTTTTTCGCTTGCGGAGCTGCATCTTCCTGAAATATTTGGCTTCGCCGACTTATAGTGGAAGGAGACACCTTTGAAGACCTAGAGCCCATATAAGCTTTAGCAATCTCTGTTGGTGAAGCAGCTTCCTCCTCAGGAATCTGAAGGAAGAAAAAAAAAGAAAAAAACTAATATTCAATAATGGAGCATAACAACTAAGATCAGTGATTACTATTAAGACAATGACTCCTTGCAATTTAACATCATGCTAAAGGAAAGGAATCCAGAGGTTACTAAATTTCCATCAACTACCAAAACATTAGCACTAATATAAATGAACAAGAATTATCTCATTAATGTGGTGTCGGTTTAATAGATCAAGGTACGTCCATACAGAAATATAAATGTTAAAAGAACCACCTCTCACCCTGATGTCACCTGCCTAAAACTTTCTTTTGAAATCCTAGTGAAGGTAATTCTCAGCAAGAGAACTGCCATAAAATCTACAAGGCTAGCTGGGAGGTATGGGACCTGTCTAATTTGTTGCTTGTTTAAAGTTCAAGCAACCAGAAAGCAACATGCCAACACTCCCCATGCTTTGATTGGATCTAGACAACTGAAAGAAGGCATACCCTACAAAGGGCATCGCATTAATCTCAGGCACAGATCCCATGAACAAACATGCAAAGTGAGCAACAAAGCATAGATGGAAAAGCACGACAGCATTTATCAGATCTAAGCTGTTAAAAGATAAACATGTTCAAAGCTCAAGAAACCAGCAAAGAACATACCAAAACTCCCCATTCCTGGAAAGAGTCTAGAATTGACAGAAGGCAAGGGCATTGCTTTCATCTCTCAGGCACAAATCCCATGTTTACACACAGGAAAGGACATTACCAATCACAGATGCTAGAAAAATAATATCTGAGCTTTAAAAAGATAAACAACTCATTGTTCCTTGACCACAATCCACCACCTAGTCTGTTCATCTAAATCAATCCATTGCCTCATTCTAAGAGTTGGTCGGCACAACAAAGAACAGCACCACAGGTATGGCTCCAGTGCATTACTAGCATGTGATACTGGCACAGTACCAGCTACACATTCCCCACCAAGCATGCCAAGCACTGGCACAACACAACACAGCACCACACTGCATAGCAAGGTTCGCCAAACAGATAGTAAGAACCATACCAATACATTACCAGTTTGGTATGATACGGTAAGCATACCATTCCAAGACAGGCTTGCAACACTTGTTCTCATTCCTACCCATGGTGCTGCCTGAAACTGCATGGTATGGTTTGGTACTGGGCAGTGTGGAGCTGTTCCACTCAGTTTGCACAAGAACAGAACAATCTGGCTCATACGCTAAACCGAACCTCAGTACCTTACTGATACAATATGGTATAGTCAATAAGGGGTGGTATGGCAGCCTTTGTTGCATGGTATGTGCTGTTACAGTGGCAGGGCGGCATGCGATACCTTAAATCTTGATCCACTATATTGCCAATTCACTTTAGAATTACCCATTAGATCACGAAATGATGCTAGAATAGTTAGGACTGCGAAAGCAATGCAAGATGTTTGTGGGAACCACAATAATATTAACAAAAATGCTAGCTTTAACATTCCAAAAGAACCATTTATATTAATTGTAAAATAGGCTCAGGAGCAGCAGCGAACTGAACTCTTACAGCCAAACGGACTGGAGTTGTGACACTCCCACGTAATCTGAAGGATGCAATCGCTTCCTGTTCTGGAATATTTGGCTTTTCCTTTTTGTCATGACTGTCCGCTGGTTTTGAAGTACTTGGTTCAGCAGTAGACTCCTTGTTTTGATTTACTTGTTCTGAAATATTTGCTTTTTCTTCATTCACATAATTGACTGCTGGTTGTGATGTACTTGGTTCAATAGTTCTCGAACGCAATAATTCAGTGAGGCGGTCAAACTCGATCCTGTACAAATTAAATCTTTATTAGGAAGACAGTACAACAGAGATAGAGAATAAGACACATAAAATGTAAAAAAAGACAAATTATGATAAGTAAAAGAAACTTAAAAAAGAGGAGACGGTAAACTAATCCCTGAAAAACAATGCTCTATCATGTCAAAACTACACGATCATAAATTAGGCAGGTAAAGGGAGCAACAGGTAAAATAGTTTCAAATTATTTTTTTTTGAAATAATCACATAAACTTTGTCATATTAGTACATTAACTACTCTAAATTATAAACTTTATCATATTACAGAAAAGAAAGCTACCACAAGCAAAACATCCTGGATTAGGTTGGACAAGAAATGCATGAGATAAACTACAATTTATACAGCATTCAGCAGCAATTAAATTTTAGAAATTGATAATTGAACTTCTTCTCAAAAAAAAATAGATAATTAAACTGAAGGATGGTGCAATTTTGTGGATGCTGTCGCATGCAAGAGCGGACAGTGCACCACCAGCAACTTCTGGAAGTCATTGCAGCCATCATAAACAGATGACCATAATGAGTTTAGAGGTCCAGGATGGTGCATTGCACACACTTGCATGAAGCATGTTATGCAAAATAGAATTTGCCCCAATGAATGCCAACAAATGATATGATAAGTGCAGATATCACATAGAAAATGCTTTCCTTGTGAAGGTTTTCTGCTTCAGTAGATGTTCGAGTTCAGAAATTCCACCAATGTCCAGATTCATTTCTTCCCAAGCCCCAGGAGCATCACAATTATCTTTTGCCTTCTCCCCACCACAACCACATTGTTCTCCTACTTCAGATGATGAATTCTGTATTTCAATATTCCAAACAGCATATACAGAAAAATATATAAGTTAAAAATAGGCAATAAAGAACTATACTAAGGTTTTAGTGGGAAAAAAAAAAGGAAGTGAAAATACTTCCAAGGTTGGCCATGAGCAAAAATAAACACTGTGAATGGGCAGATAAAGAAAAATTGGCAACAGTATGCCTCTATACCAAGTACAGAATCACCATGCATAGGAAAAACTTTACAATAAGAACTCTTAGGTAACCTTTACACAAATGAACACAGAATATATTCCACATATCATTAATACTTTACAAAGTTGTAACTGAAGGTAAACACAGTCTTTAATGGATACATACCTCTTAGCAAACTGGATCATGAGCATGTCTTGTCGCAGATTCAGATAGTTTAGCAAAAGTAAGAGATAGAAGAAGAAGAAGAAGAAAAAGAAGAAATATGTAACTTTTTTCTAAATGATGAGTTTTAAAAAATCAAAAAGAATGTACTTGAGATGTTAGAATTTTTGTTTTCTAATTATTATATTCTACTTGAATTTCAATACACTACCGCTACAAGAATAATAGAAATTGAAAAACATAATGTGGTATAATATTGTAATATATTATATTACACTATATTATAATAATATAGTAATATATTATACTATGTATTATATTACACCATAATCCCTCTTTATCATACCTTTAGCGGTATGGGCAAAGTTGAAGAGAAGCAGATAGGTTTCAACTGCAAGAACCAACAAAATAGCTAGAGAAGAGGACAGAAGGTATTTTCTTTGATTGCTAGACATGATTAACAAAAGCACCATATACCTAATGCTTATGATCATCGAATTACAAGTCATCGACATGATGCTTGTAATCATATATCTAGGTTTGCAATCCACAAATGGACTGCACATGTGCAGAATCAAATTGGTCACTCATATTAAATGTTAATGTGTGCTCCCAGCTCTCTCACTCTTTCTAATTTGAATCTGATCCTACCAACCTAGATATCATCTGGCCTTTTGTTTCTAATTGTAACATGGTAGGTCAGCCCTTCCCCCTCAAACTTTGAACCCCATGTCATCCCCACCCATTCCCTCTCCATGCTCTAAGAGTCTTTGGTGTTGCTTCTACTTTTTAAAAGTTCTCCTAAAAGCACTTTCTTTTCATCTTTTAGAAGCACTTCTCCTATATTGCTACCAACATTTATCTTTCTAAGAATCACCTTTTTGCTTCAAAAGTTAAAAAAGTGCTTTCTTCAAGCAACAACCAAATGCCTAAGAAACATTATCGAGCTTCATTTTCTTTCTTCCTCACCCAAGACTAGCTTCTTGTTCACTTCTACCAACGTGGCACATATCCTGACCCTTCTTTAGCCATATATCAGCCTATCGTCCAACGTTTACGTTGCCACCTAGTCAAGATTCACCATCTCAGCACCAGACCCCATACCAATGCCACCCTATTACTATATCAGTATAGGATCAGTTTAGCATACCAAGTATCAGTATACACCCTGTAAAACCAGAATGGTACACCTGTACCATCCAGTTTGGTACAATATGGCAAACCTTGCTCCTAGTACTCTGACCCTACACATACACCCCTCCAAATCTGTTACATTGCAATCTACTCACTTTGCAGCCCCTTAACCAAACTCCCTACCTTGCCCCATCGGTGTTCTTAGTCTAGAGAGTTGGAAGCATGGTGGATAGAGAGGAATGGGCATGGATGAGAAGGCAGAAAGTGGTTCTTCAGGAAGATCAATAACAAATGGAGGCTAGTAAATGTGGAGGAAAATGATGTGATAAGCCATGGTAGCATCCTTGGATAGTTTTGCTCTAGCTTTTGTGTTTTAGTCAAAAAAGAATTTTTTTAAAAAACGAAATTATAGAAAAAGTTAAATTAAAAAAAAAACATTATAAATTACATCGGTTCTTTATTCATGTAGGTTCCATGGTTTTAGGATGAATATAATATCATATATGAGTGAAATTCATAAATTACATTTATAGAGTACTTTGAATCTCAATTATTTAAAAAATCAACTTATATAGCACTTGTGAAGCTTTTCAATGCCTGGGGATGTCTTTTTCTTCATTACTAGTACAATCAAAAAAAACATATTGAATTTGGAATTTCTCTCATATTTTTGGAGGTTAAGCGGCCATTTATAAATGCAAGTAGTTATAAAAATATTATATTATTCTATATAAAAAGTTATTATCATGCAATATAGTAATTCGTGTTTGGTTAATGAAATTAGTGTTTGTTAAGTACTACAATAGGGTCCTTGCTTGAGGCCATGGCCTTTCAAGGGTTATAATTGTCATCCATGAATATATATTACCTCTTTTAACTTCAAAAAAGAAAGAAAAATGATTCTACACTTACGTATCAAGAAATGAAGAAAGGATCAACATATGATAGGACACAAAAATAAAATTTTAAAAAAGAACGCATCTATGACTAATTTTAGTCAATTTTGAGCATAACTAAATCAAAACCGGTCAATTTCAGATAAAGCCAACCAAAACTGCCGAAACGGAGTGTCAAGGTCAGTTTCAGCTCACTTCCATCCGAAATAAATCCTTGCACCTGATATGGATCAATTTTGGTTGAAACATCAAACCTTGGTATGAAAGCAAGATGATCGGGGTTTAGGTTTGCAAAAGAAAAGACTAGCAACCTAGGGTAGAAATAACAGTTGTTCAAGATGACTGGGGCATTTTTTTGATAGCATGTTTTAATGCATATCAAAGCGATATGTACCTACACAAGGTGATATACGTCAGTGCAATGCAGCCGTGAACCATTATGGTGGCCTACCCATGCAGTATCTACAATAGACAAAATATAGTACATAACACTTCAATCCTTAGTTCCATTATGTTCTCATGAATGAATATCTCTTCATTAGAGAATTTAAGTTCTCTAACTTGCCATGTTATTTACTTGCAATTAGATTTTACTATATATAAACATATTTTAGATTTTCAAACAAAAAATGAATCCTTAGTTTACTTACTCTATCAGCAAATCAAGTTACATGTTGAGCACTATACCATAGATTTTTTTTTTTTTTTTTCCAATGTATTTGTTATCTCAGTACTTGTTTTCAGTACACTAACCAAATATCTTCCCTGTTTTCAATATTAAAACAGATTCCTCTGAAAACTCCAAAGAGATTTTATGCCATAAAAAAGAAAAGCATATTATGTTGAACAGGATGAAATGATGTGGCAGAAAAGCAGAGGTGGTTTATCCTATAATCACTTTAACTCACAGGTGTACCTCACTAGAATAAACCATAGTCGACATAAGAAAAAAATCACAAAAAACATTTAATGCAAACTTTGCAAATAATAACTTAAGAAAACATGACTAATATTAAGTACATCCTGATTTAACTTCTAGCAAGTTTCAAGCAAAAATTGATCTGATTAATAATTATTTCTTATAAAGACAAGAAAAGCAGACAGCTGAAAACCTTCCAGGTCAGTTTCTTCATGAAATATACACAACCAAAAGATTTTTTTTTAAATCATAATACTTGAAAATGTCCCTGATTGCGTAGCCAATTTGCTAGGGCATGAGCACCCTAATCCCTTAAGGCAAGAATTAAACGATTCTGTAGGGTTGTAATTACAGTGTCAAAAAGATAGAAATTTGAAATTTATTTAGGTAAAAAAAAAGAAAAAAATTATTTTTTCCAGCAAACAAAATTGTTATTATCAAACAGATAGGTTCATAGCTCATGCTGTAGGCATACCACCCACAGGAAAGGATTGCTGAAATTCCAGGTGATGAGTTTTAAAACTCGAGAACATCGACATGACACACAAACGAAGTTTCAGGAATTGTCATGCATACTTACTAGAAAATACCAAAAAAAGATCAAGATCATGGATACAAACATCAATTAAATATTTTCATTACAATCAATAAATCAACAATTATCACATCGTTAAGGTACAAGCACAGAATCCAGTTTCTGAAAAGAAGTCTCCAGTACAATAATTTTGGCAACATTAACATACAAAGAAAAAGACAGAATTCTCTGTTATAGCACAAAGTAGCAAACAGCTATAAAAGCAACCTATAATCAAAGCCAACAATTTAAACCATTACCATAAAGAAGAAGAACACTTTATTAGTTTAAGAGAGATTTCCATATTAAATGAGAAAATTTAAAACATATGTAGATATAATACGTATATACAAATTAATCCATTTAACACTGCTTACAGTAGAAGGCAGTTCAGGATCTTCTTGTCTGGATAGATGGTTTTCCTCTGCACATTATAACAAAGTTGTAAACATATTGCAGCTAAGAAAGAAAATTTAGATGTTTCATTAATGAAACAATAGATAGCTGAATAGAGATAACATCAGTGTGAGAAAACAAGACAAATAGGATGGATAACTTAGAAAAGGTCATAATCACAAACATGAAGAAGACAGATTGCTATTTAGAAGGGTGATATGTCAATGAAATCACAGTAGAAAAGAGGCAACATAAGGCAATCCCAAGTGATCTTGCACAAATACATGCAGTAACTAACTAAAACCACATATTCAAAAGGCAGTTGTGGTATGCAGGCAGTCAAGGGACCACATAGTGCATATGCAATATGCAGATGACTATGCAATACAGAGGTGGTAAAATAATGTACATAAAAATACAATAACCAGAATACCAATATTAGCAACATTAACACCAATGGCAAATAACAAACATCACTGGCTATTTAGCATTTAGTAGCTAGTAGCAATATTTAAGACATTTTTAACAAATTAACATTATTAACAACACTTACATCTGGCCCAACCATAACCCACATATGGTCACCTATCCATCACATCCACACCACTCGCATGGGTCACAGAAGTGGGCCCCTTAATGCTAAGCTGGTCTGTCAAAATGCTACGCAGGCTGCATACACAGCTGCAATGTGCCAGGTGGACCACCTTTGGGCCCACATGCAGTGGCCCAGTTGCATACAGCAAGCACTATGGTTTTCACCCCCAGTATCAGTTCTCATACTGGTAGCTTAGTAATCCAGTCAGGTCAGTGCAATACACCCCCGTACTAACAGATATTGCACCGTTGGAACCCTGTACCAACAGATAGTATGCTATTGGAGGTGAGACAGCAATTATACATACATGCATATCGTTTCATACAGAGCCTCTGTATTGTACTAACGCCTGATAGGGTCAGCATGGTACTTGCAATACCAGCCAGTACAAGTCAACGCAAAAAGAACCTTTGTAACCATATACATCATGTGATCAGGTTAGAAGACCGCATCCACATATGTGGCCACACTACTGCTTTCTAACTCAATACTAAAAGCTAACCAATGATCAAGATTTTTCAAGAAACAAATGACTAGCCTTGGGTAAATGGTAGCACCATCCAAAAAGGTTAATATGAAGCAACGCATTCTAAATGTCTTCAATATTCTTGACTCCAAATACCTCTATGGGTCATCAGAATTTAAGAGTTATGAAATGGAATAAACTAAATTAATCACAACAACAATTATTAGTGCTGAAGTCTTGATGTTCATAGGTTACTTGTTCCTGCAACTTCTGACAATGATGAGCATCGCATCAGAAACAAGAAGAAGAAACCTACCATCTTTAAAGCAATCAATGCATTCAGTCGCATTTTATCATTTACCAAGTACTACACTTTGATGCTTTAATTAGTTATCACAGGAATTGAGCTCCACGCAAGTGACATAAATAATATGTATTGAAAAAAATGATGATGTTGGAAATTAAAAATAATAATCGTTGAAGAATACCTAGCATTATGACAAATATAAGATTACAATCCGCTGAATATATAGAATTTGTTTAGAGGAGTAATTGAAACTTATACTGAGAGCATGTGATACCCCTGGAAGATCCGCAGGTGAAATCTGTTGCTAGTTCTAACATTTGAACCATCAGTTACTTATTTCACTAGATGGATGTTTTAGTGATCAAATAGGAAATAAAGGCAAGGAAGGGAGGAGGGAAAGAGTTGGATAAGTCTTGTTTTGTACTATGTTGTGTTATCTTAGAGTAAGCAAGTCATCACACCACAAGTCCACTGCAAGTGCAGTGCCTAGTAGCATAATCAAGTCTTAGGTAGTTTTCCTGCAACCTAAGTAAAAAGATGATTGCATCAAGTTTCTAATGAGCAATTACAACGAGGAAAATAACTAACTTGCACTTGTGCTTAATTTGAATACCTTACAAAGTCAACTATAGACTCTTTACATAATCATTTTAATCCAATCTCACCCTTCTCCAGCGCATACCTTTATACTTTTCGTAGCATGGGAACATGTACTGTAATCAAGTTACGTATGCTATTAGAATTTTAAATAGCATATTTGTTTGATACTCATTTTATGAAAATTAAGGCTGCTTTTTGCCTTCCAGATGAACACAGCTTCCTTCAGCAAAAGATATGTTCTTCCCCTTCATCTAGACTATTTCAAAATATAGGGGAATTTTCAAGGTTGCTCCTCAGTTGCATAGGCCTAAGGTAGACCTCCCTAGCAAGCCCCTCTCTTGCCTAGATTTGCCTTGGCTAAGACTTTGGCACCAATTTGTAAGAGGTTGATTTCAAGTTGACAGCAAGTTGTAGAAGCTATTCAATGCAGTAAGCGTTTCCAGCTTTGAGTTGTTAGATGCACCAGACCAGATCTTTCACAAAAACATTCTTAAGAGTTGTTTCCTTGTAACTGGTTTTGGCACCACTGAGCCGTAGAAAATTCAAACATAAAACGTGATGCAACTTGAGTTGGAGTAGTCCAAACCCAACTCAATCCAAATGTAGGTTAGATTAATTTGAGGATATGAGAATAATTTGAGTTGGGCCAATCTTAGATAATGTCAAACCTATGTTACTTGGACACATGCATCTAGCTCTAAAAAATCCAGGTCAAATACAAACCAAGTTCATACACCTCAAACACTTGGATACTTATGATGTTCTTCAATAGCAACTTTTAAAGATTGGGAGAGAATTCAGCACTCTTCTAGCAATAAGTTTGATCCCTTATTCTGATCTTAGGAGTGAGTTCTCTCTTTTTTTTTTCTTTTTTTCTTTTTTTTTCTTTTTTTTTTTTTAAGATATTGGTCAAGGATGTAGGTATTAAAACAAGTTTGCAAAATATTATTTTCTTATATGAATGAGAAACATGAATATTGAAGGATCTTAACAGAATATCTTCTTAAAATTTTCATTTTAATGTTTACACAAACAATGTTCAAATGTATAATTATATAATTTAGTTAAGATTATATTTATCCTACGTATCCTTGTATTTCTCTTTTTTCCCTCTTGGCGAGTCAGATACTTGGATGCACTTCTGAATCTGATTCTCGTATCCATGTCCCTTCAACACTGCATCAAACTGATATCAAGGTAGTCTACAATAACCTGACTCATCATGAAGATAATATATTGACTGGAGCTTCCATCTGTACCCGAACTACAATAGTGATAAAGCAACCAACCCAACCTAAACATGACCAAAATTTAACTATTGATAATTGAAATCCTACAGGATACAACTCAAAGCAGAATGATTCCACTAAACCTAGCCTAACCCAACCCAAACAGTATTTTGGTTAAAATTAGCAGGGTTTAGTTGGTTCCAGGTCTGATTCAAGTATTTTATCAAGTTGTATCAACCATCAAATTACGGTTCACTATCAAGTTTGGACCTGGATTGTTCTGCTTCAAGCAAAGTCTGTCCAATATGAACCAAAGTGTTAAATGAGAGATCATTGTGAATTTCCTACACTGGGTTATATTTTTTGGAAATTACATTTGCAGTAATTCTATAGTTTTAAAGAGTGAAATAGGTGCTTAAAACATAAGAAAAAGGTCATGTATATCAGATAAAAAAATATTTTTGATTCCCATTCCTCTAACTCTTTCTGTTGTCATCGGCCTCTCATCACAATAACTACACCACAATCCACGTTTGTATGTCCTTACAAAGGCTATGAATGTAATAAATTTCAAAAACAACATTTCTTATTTTTTAAAAAACATGGCGACTTTAAAGAAAGCACCTAAGCGAGTGCCAACTGGTTGAATCAGTTGAGTCATTGGATGTTGGATACTAATGATCTAGGTCCTAAGCCACCTTCATCCTTGCTCAAGAACCACATCCCATGATCAGCTCCCTTTGAGCAAGTAACACATGACCATGGATGACCTTGTGATGATCTTTTATAGCCTTCTTCATTCCCTTGACCACCTCGGAGATGGACACATCATACAACTACGATGCCTTGATGGCTTTACCTAACTTCAGTGTTACCTGGATACACGGTACAGGTGTTGGGTGTCCAAGTGTCCAGAAGTATCCAACACGGGAACCTTTTAAAAATAATATAAAGGGAGACATCTATATCTATATATGTTCATGTAAATATGCATTGTTTTACGTCTACATAAGCTAATAAGTTGAAGCCTATGGCTCTTTAGTTCACAAAACTGATCGATGGTCTGCTAATTGATATGTTAGACTTGATAAGTTTCAGGTAGAATTGACAAAAATAGACTTGTACCAATGATGACAATGTGATCTAGTGCTACGGAGAGCATCATGAAGTGTCCTAAGTGTCCAGGTATTCAACATGTCAAAAGACCTAAATTTTGTCTATAAGTAATGCTACTCAACTTTGCGAGCCTTCCTCAATTTCCTAATAGCATAAGGGCAAATATTTTAGAAATTAGAATGCAATTCATGCAGCCATGTGTTCCCACATATGCAAATGCTGCCTAGCGACCACCACATAGGACCTAGGCCACATGGCAAGCCATCAAGCACCTACATTGGGCTCAGGGCCTCATATGTTGATTGATGCATATTGATGGTAGATGATAAGTCATATCCGAAGTAAAGGATTCACTGTCTTTTTAAAAATTGGTAGCTTAAATACAACATGTTTGACATCTTAGCTAGGTATTCTCTCCCTTCTGTTTTCCTTTTGACATCCCCTTCACTCCTATTTTCCTTTAACCTTCCTCTATTATTATACCTTCCTTCCTCACCCTCTTCTTTTCTTCTTAGAGATACATGCTATATTAAAAAATAACTGAAGGCAATCTGATGAAAGCTGTATACACAAGTTTCCCTGCATATGGCTCATCGACAAACTTCTTCATAGTTGCATGAACTAGCAGACTGATCAACGGGATGCTCATGCACTTGGCAATGGGGACAAGTGTCAAAGTCTCCAATTGTCTGACAAGGCACCGCCCAAAAGTTTAGGCACAAAAAACATGGCAAATAAACATACATGAATATATATTAGAAATTATATTGATGCTTATATAAAAGAGAAAATGAGAAGCAGAAGCAAGGATATTTATTGTCTGGCAAATAGAATAATAGATCAACCATGAATTAGTCAGTATTAGATATTTTTTTTTCCCATTTTAGAGGAAATAGCTTTTTTTAGTGTTTTACATTTTAGGAGAAAATAACCTAAAATTGTCCTTATAGGAACTCCAAACTCCTAAAGACATCAAGAGTAAACATAGAAAAATAGGCTCTGAGAAATCAGATGTTGTTGTATGACCAAATCAAATCTTGGTGCACTTGTGAACAAAAAAGAGAAACGTAGAAGCCTGTTCCAAAAGACCCCCTAACAACCTTAAGAACCCTAAAGTTCAAAAGGCCTCAGCCTTAAATGAGAGCAGACTATTGTTTTCCAAAGTGTAGCTCAAGTAACTATGTGAAAGAAGGGGATGATGGGGGCCAGTGGAACAGGGAGGGGGCTGAATGCTTTTCTCATGACCAACAGCCATTCCTTTTAATTACCATAGGGTGGAAACAAACCATCAAATACATAAAATATATGTAAGGATAGTGCATCCCTTACATATATTTTAGTCAGCTTGATACGTAAGAATGTTTTTTTCAGGGTACTCTAAGGCTCCTTAATATGTCATTAACATACTTAAGTAGATGAACAGCTATGAAAGCTTTATCGCCCGGGGGGTGGGGGTGGGGGGGTGGTGCGGTGTGGGGGCACATAACAGCACTTTTCTTGAAATGCCCAACCCTTGAAACTAAGAGTTTCCAACATTACACTGTCAGAAAGTTGCCAAGTGTTGGCAACTTTTGCTAACAAAAGTAAAAAACTCCATCCAATTGCATGTTCTCATGTTCAAGTGTCAAAAGTGTTGACGCTAATGGAGTGCCCAAGCAGCCTGGTATGTGGCAAAACAACTAGCAAACAATGATGAATAATTTTACCTATGTGTAGATACTGTAACTTTAATCATATCCTATTCAGTCAAAATTATACCACTCCCTTCTTAACAGTCAAGACAGCAGGCTTTATTTGGTGATATACCTTTCCCGGATTATTAAGTCCAACCTGACCATATAACAACTCTTGACCATGAGCATTGAATAGTGTGTCTCTGTTTATGCATATGCTTACTATTGATGGCATAATTAGCAACTGACTTGACTTTAATGCACTTCACTGTTAACAAAAGAAACTAGGTCTGTTCTGAAAGCATGGTAAAGAATCCATGAAGACAAGTCATATTATTTGTCTGAATGAATTCAAGAAAAGATATAACCTACTTTGGCTCTGTGCCATGCTCCACAGCATATATTAACACAAAACACAGAAACATATACAAAAGCATCCAATGTAATTGAATTGCACAAGAGGCAGCTCTACAGCCAGAGGTAGCAAGTAGCACAGGCATCAACTCCAATTGAAATTAAGTTACTTCCAGAATCCGCAACAGAGGAGATAAATAATCATATAAAATAGCAAAACACGTGACTACCACGACTTAAATCAGCAATGGAATCATCTAACAGCAACCTGTTCAGCTGCAAGTAAGCAAATCCAGCCTGCTCGCAGCTTCCAACAAGCTGCAGACATGCACTTCGCTTTAAAAATATAAACTTTGAAATCACATAAATAGAATAAACTCTAAAAGTGATACTATGCTAGAAAAACGCTTGGAGGCCTGTATGAGGACTTGGACCGCATCTTTTCTCCTAAAAATTCCTCTTTTTCTATCCTAACATATAATCTTAAGGTTCCAAGATGACTTAATAATTCAAGGGATTGGATTCCTCTTCAAAAGACAGTTTGAAAAAAAAAAAAGGAAACAACATGAACCGCTCATCCTAATGACAGAAGGCGGTCTCTTTCGTATCGAGTCCAATGCATATAACCACCGCACAAGCAAGATATTAGACGAGAACCCTAGAAATCAAAAACCCTAACGAAGAAGGACCGGGTAACCGAGCAAGCAATACACAACAGTTAAGAAAGGGATAAGGAATTCAACCTGGGGCTGCCGGGGGAGCGGCGAGGCGTTTGCGGAAGACGGAGGAGAAGAGGCGGGAGGCGCTGCGGGCGATGATCCGGGAGGCGGGATCGACAAGCTTGGACAGCCAGCGGCTCCCGCCGGGCTCGGCCGCAGCAGGGTGGCGAACCCCACGTGCCGCGGCCGGGGGGCGGTCGTAGGGCGTCGCGGGGGCCCGGCGGGAGGGGCGTTTAGGGAACTTTCCCCCGGAACCACCCTCGTACGCCGCCGCCGCCATGGAAGGAATCGAAGGCGGAAGAGAGAAGAAAAGGGAGAGACAGAGAGAGGGTGGGGCCGAAGAGGAGCGGAGACGGAGGCGAGATAGTCCGCGCGGCGGCGGAGGAGGAGGAGAATAAAAATCCGAGATTGGGCTGCCGTTATTACATATGATACAGTGGATGGAACGAGAGAGAAGCGGGGGGGGGGGGGGGGGGGGGGGTGGGGGGGGGGGGGGGGGGCCGAGGGTTTGGAACCACCTACTACGCCGCGAGGCCGTATGGATACGGATTCGCGTATCATTCTACGTGTTTCTTGGCCTAATATACCTACGGTCTTTTTCTTACGAGTCCCGAGGACCATCGTTGCAGATCTTAGTAGGGCTACGGCCCGCAGGCTCCAGCTCGAAGATCCAGCCCCAGATCCACCTAACCACTTGATGGGTGGGTCGGTACGTGTTTCCTTTGGGAGGTTCAGTTCTTGCTTTCTGCAAGTCAAATCGGATACGTTCGTGTTTAATAGCCTTGGTGGAATTTCATAGGATCCGCGCCCAGATAAATTGGAGGTTGAGTCCTAGTCCAAACCTCGTTACCGGCCCATGGTCCTAAACTTTCATTGTGAGATAGGCCTGAGAGATATCATTTAATAAATAATGAATCAAATTAATAATATATTAATATTAATATAGTCATTTATTTTTTAAATAATTTATAAATGATAGATAAAATTAAATAGGATTACAAATGAAATCAGATATTTAGATACGAATCGAATAGTTATCAATATTCATATCCATTTTTCTTTAACAGATATGGATATGGATACGAATATTAATGAGATACTCCAATTTCTATTCATATCTAAATAGATTTGGATGTAAAAATAGATTTTGACAGATATTATCTAATCCAATTTCATCCCAAATGTGAGGCCAACTTATGTCCAAACTCAAATTTGAATTTGCTTGATCCAATTGCAGTTTTTTTTTACCTTGAGACTCCAATCAAAGCATTGGAAGTTGAAGTTTTAGGAAGATCAGCAAGCGGTGCAATAGTAATTTTAAATTAATTTAATAAAAAAATAATATAATAATATTCATCAAATAAAAAAAATATATGTTATTATTATAATTACCTAAATAACACCAAATGCATTACTTTTGGGATTTCGTAACTTTTTTAGATAAAATGATTAAAAAAAAACAATATCTAGTTAGAGAGGTTAAAAAACAAGTTTGATCATATAGTATTGCATAAAGTTTGTTTATCTTTGTACTCTCATTGACGGTAGCATAGATTTTTTTTTTTGATAAATGAAGAAAATAGTATTTGAAAAAATTAGGAGAGTTATAAATCAATTATAAGATTCCTTACTTTTATATTTTCTCTAAAGTAGAGAAAAAAAAGTTGCTAAAATATAAAAAAATTAATTTATTATTATGTATATTAAAATGAAGGTTTTTGTCTCCGTTTGATACGTATATATTTTTTATCAACCTATCATACACCATATTTCTATAAATTTTTTCGAACCCATGCCAACAAGATCCATGGAGACCCGACTCTCTGCAACTAAAGCAAAGGAAGAGAGAACAAGAATGGCAAAGACTAGAGGTTTCAAGCAACCCACTTCGTTTGCTTCAAACCTTTCACCCGATTGAGACTCTTGAGGATGAAGAACTAGAAGGAGGGGGAAGGCGAGCAAGGTTTGGAGAAGTGCATTGGCTGGAGCGGACGTGGGCTGGGCAAAGAGGGCTATCGTCACTACAAGTACTGTTAATTAAAAATTGATGTTCTATTAACATATTTTCGGTGAAGAAATGAAAAACCTAATGTGATAAGGGTTTCTAGTGGATGCTGCGGTCTCACCGATGCCGTGGTCTCACCAATGCCGTGCACCTCATCTGATAGTTATCGATAATGTGCACATCGATACCTAGACAACTCTTTGTTCAAATGCTTCTCTAAGCATATTACAGCAACTCAATTTTTAATGACCACACTTTTTAGTTAAGTCAAACCCACCATTCATAAGTAAGTGCAAAACCATCATTGAATGTCTTATCTAATAGTTATTGAGCCTAACCCCATCTTTATCCTATAGCAACTCTTTGCTAATAGAGTGGTTGCATGTTCTCGATGCAACTAAACCACTATGATCAGCCGAGAATAATTTAGTGGAAGACCACTGGACTTAATATTTAAGAGGAGATTTAATTTGGTTTCTTCTAATCAGTTATCAAATCAAATGATTGATTTAATTAGCATGGGCTAAGTCAAACCACCAAGCAATCATATCTAGACTCAATCTACCAAATTGGCTAAGTAAAGATCGGTGGAAGGCTTCCTTTTAAAGAATCAATGGTTCTAATTAAGTAACCATCTTTCAATTACTTATTTTAGGCACCAATTAATCAACTAGTTTCAAATAGGTTAGCTTAAATAATTTAAGCTCAAGCCACTGAGCCGAATTAGGTCCTTAAGTTAATTGATTCTATATATGAATATCAAACGACTCGATCAACAATGATTGTATGATCTGACCTAATCTTAATCAATACTTGACTCGATTTGATCAACCGCTAAATCAATTTAGACCCATTATGATCAAATTAAAAATTCTAGATGTAATCCAATTACAAGACCTAATTTGATCTACCCATGTCCCATCTTTCATGCATAAACATAAATTTCAGATCTTAAATCTAAATTTTTTGTATGAAAAGTAAGTTTTGATCTAGAAATAAATTTTTATATCTAAACAATTATATATCTTATATATGAACAATAATAGATCTTAGAAACTAATTTCAGATCCAAACATGCAATTATATATCATATATATAAACAAAAATCAGATCTTAGAAACTAAGTTCATATTTAAGCATGCAATTATATATCACACATATAAATCATAATCATATCTCAAAACTCTTTTCAAATCTAAATAAGTAGCCATACATCTCATGTATGAATTAAAAATCATATTTTGAAAATACTTTTCAAATCATGCATGTTTCTAAATGTATGAACCCGTGGCTCTGATACCACTGTTAGATTTTCTAAGGTACTCATGCATATATATTTTAAAATTCTTTTAAAAAATGTAATAAAATAATAGATTAATTTTTTTTAATCAAGAACATGCATAAATTAAATCAAAGCACCTAAGAATCTAGTTCATATGCAGAAAATAACATAAATCTAATTTTTAATCTAAAAATAAACCTGCGATTAGATCATACATCTTTGCATGGGTCGATATACACCACGAACCAGTGTGGTGCTCCCAAGCCTTGAGAGGCCAGGAGTTGAGCCATGGAGTTGGCTTAATGTGTGTAGGACTGGTTTGGATCATAGGACTAGAACCGATTTAGTACTAGGATCTTAAGGTCTAGGGATTTAGGGCTTCAAGGGGCCAATTGATTGTGAGCTCAGGTATGGCACTTCTAAACTTTGAGAACACAAAAGAAAAGGCCAAGAAAAAAAAAGCAAGCTAAGGAAGAAGACAGCCTGAATAAAGGCTAGCATGTAGATGAGTTGACTCGATCTAAGGTGAAGTAGACTCAGATGCAGGCAAGTCGATTCGATCTCAAAATCAAGACAACTTTCTCAGAAAATAGAAGTTAAATAAAAACATGAATTTTGAAAATCTGTGGTTGTCGTGTAGACGAGTCAACTCCATCACAATTGGAGTTGACTCGGCTCTAGGCAAGTTGACTCGGTCTCAGATAAATCGACTCCATTTTCGGGCAAAAGCATGTACAGAATTCTTGTTTGGGGCTAGGATCTAGTTTGATCCTAAGTGACTTTAGGCTTTGGTTAGAGAGATTTTAAGAAGCTAATTCATGGTTTGGGCTAGAATTAAATCCAAGGGATGAGTTCATAGCAAGACATAGGTGTATATGGGCTTGGAGTGTGCAATCATATTGAGTTAGCTATTAAGAGTTTTGTTAAGCTTTGGGCTTGACCCTTTTGTATAAGTATATATACATGTAACGATCTCCTTGGAAAAAAGGCTTGTGCCACAATTAGGATTTGTCTGGTGGATGAGGTACTATATGGCATATTGGAGAAAAGATCATTCAGGGGTTTGATGCTAAAGAAGCAACTATACAGTCTTCGGATGCAGGAGGATGAGGATGTTGTGGGGCACATTCAACGGTTCGATCAAATAAGCATGAATTTGCTCAATATTGGGGCGAAGTTGAAGAGGAGGACAAGAGTCTATTGCTATTATGTTCGCTAATCGAGAGCTTTGATCCATTAATTATAATGCTGCTGTATGGAAGGAGATATTGGTATACGAGGAGATTATATCAATGCTCAAGTTCAACGAGCAGCAGGAATAGGTGATAAAGAAGAAGGCTTTCCAAAAGGGTCTTGCTGTTTTAAAGAAGCCCAAGAAATGAAAAAAAAAGAGTGAGTAGATGGGATGGAGATAGTTCAAAAAAGGCAGCAAAGAGGCTAAGTGCTTCAAGTGTGATGAAGTAGAGCACTTTAAGCAGAAGTGTCCATTTTGAAAGAAGTGCAAGGGAGGAGAAAGGAAAGACTCATATTTCTTAGGTTCAGTAGTAGTGTCTGAAGAGTTGGATGAGCTTTTGATGGTTTCAAAGAAGTCCGTAGAGTGCAAAAGGTCCGAAACGACTTCATAGGGATCCATAAAGTGCAGAAAGTTCGAAAGGACAGCAACGATGATCAAGGTGCAGTAGCAGATCCAATAGGATAGTGTTGGATGGCTGACCTTAGGTATAGGATTGACTTCTATAGCATCAAATGGAGTACCATATAGAGGTCGCTTCATAGGTAGAGAAAGTTTTGGCATAAGTTCAGAGTCGATAGGTGCAAGAGGAGGAGCGATATATCCCAGCACCAATGCCAGAGTTGGGTGGAGCAGAGTGTGCAAATGGAGAGGCATGGCTCTAAGGAGACTATGTCAGATGAAGTATCATTGCAGTAAGCACCAGTACAAGAATGCTGCAATCTCTTCAAGAAAGTCTAAGGTAATAAGTGGTACAGTTGACAAGCAGAAGAAAGCCTATAATAAGTTTTAAGATGGTGCCAAGGATCAAGCAAAGGTCTTCAGTTATAGAGGTGGTCATCCCAACAGTCTCCAAAGAAATTCAAAAGTTGAAGAAGGTTGGCGGTGGCAAGGATGTGCACACAAGGGACTGTCAAGGTATGCAGCACTGTGAGATCATGTAGGAGGATATTGCTAGACTTGCCTTGGAGGTACTAAGGTTGAGATTATAGGAGTTAGTATGGTACTCACAAGCCTTGAGAAGCCAAGAGTTAAGTCATGGAGTTGGCTCAATGTATTTAGGACTGGTTTAGATCCTAGCTAGGGCTAGGACCAGTTTGGTTCTAAGATCTTGAGGTCCAGGGATTTAGGGCTTTAAAAGACCAAGGAAAGGCCAAGAAAAAAAAAGAGAGCAAGCCAAGGAAGAAGATAGCCTGGACAGAGGCTAGCATGCAGATGAGTTGATTCGATCTTAGAATTGAGTCAACTCTCTCAGAGAATAGAGACCAGATAGAAACATGGGTTTCGAGAACCTATGGTCATTACACAGGTGAGTCGACTCCATCACAGTTACAATCAACTCGGCCCTAGGAGAGTCGACTTGATCTTAGGTAGACTCGACTCCATTTTCGGGCAGAAGCATGTATGGGATTTCTATTTGGGACTAGGGTCTGGTTTGATCCTAAATGACTTAAGACCTTAGTTAGAGAGATCTTAAGGAGCTAATTCATGATTTGGGCTAGGATTAAGTCCAAGGAGTGAGTGCATAGAAAGACATGGTTGTACATGGGCTTAGGGTGTGCAATCATATTGAGTTAGCTATTTATAGTTTTGTTGAGCTTTGGGCTTGACCCTTTTATATAGATATACATACATGTAATTAAGTCAAGGATTGAAAAAGGTATTCATTTCAATTTGAATAAAACTCTTTCTCTCAAGAATTTCCTCTCTCCTTTCTCTCCCTCTTTCTCTAGCCAAGCTAAGGCATCACTGATTCCTCTTGATCTTCTGCATCCAGGTGTTCTTTCTTTGATTACTGGCTGATTATCAGATTTTTACACACGATCAGACATCCCCAACATAATGTCTTCGGATCCTTTGAAGCCATATAAGCATCCAGCCTCTATAGGTATCCATATGAGGTTTTGATCTGATCAAAAGTTTCTTGATCTCACCGGAGTGCTAGTTCTCTTCCAAAGATTGTATCTTGATGGTTAAAGAAGTCTCTTCTTTATCTCTCAAGACTCTCTTGGAGAAGAAAAAGATCAGGAGGATGAAGAACAAGAAGCCTCTCTTCTTTTCTTCCTAGAACCATGCATAAGATCTTTAGGTTAGAGATCTTGAGAAGAACTCTTTCTTCTCTTTCTTCCATGCATAAGAGAAACTTTTTCTCTTCAAAAAACCTTGGATTCAAGAAGGAACTCTTCCTTCTTTCTTCCTTTTCAATGCCATGGAAGAAAACCCTTTTCTTCTTCTTTTTCATGCCTCCAAGTGGAACACTTCCTCTCTAATAACCCTGGTTTCAATAAGGAACACTTCCTTCTTTCTTCCTTTTCAATGCCATAGAAGAAAACCCTTTTCTTCTTCATGCCAAAGATCTGATTTCTTTCAGATTTTTTTCTTTATGTGAGAAGCCGTCTTAAACCCACACCCAAAAGCTCTTTTAAATTGGCATTAGATAGGGTTTGAAGTAGAGTTTGGATAGGAGTCTTGGGGCATCCAACTCTTGGATGCCTCCTCCTCCTCTTTTTTAGGCATGTAAGAGAGCATTTGGCATTACTTTTTAGCGTGAACTCCATGCAAACAAAGAGAAGTAGGGCCATCGTGAGTTTGAGATTAGCATGAGGAATCTCATACTAATTCTTTAGAAGGGGCGGTGGAAATGGATAAGGTGGCTTGTGGTTTGGTTAGACGCAAGAAGAGAAGGAGAATCTCCATTGACTCTCATAAGTTTTGGTCAAACCTAATCAAAATTATTCCAATCAAATTAGGATCTAGGTGCACTTAAGTCCTAATCAAATAAAAAATTGATTCCCTTTGCAGGTTATCTCATAATCTAATTAGACTTGATCTAATCAAACCCAAACCAAATCAAATTGAATCTAATTCAATTGAACTTGATTTCAAACTAATTGCTCAATCAAATTGAGCTAATTAGCAATTCAATTGCTAATTAATCATCCTATAATTTACTAACTTTTAGTAAATTTCAGCATAGCAATTTTTGTATTAGATTAATCATCAATCATATTGATAATTAAATTCATACACGATTCATAATCACGTTTCAACCATTTGATCAGTCAAGAACATCTTTTGTGTATGACTCCATAAGTTCTATTCTATCTGATAGTGAGATATACCATGATCCCTATCACAATATCATTGAAACTTCTTTTAATGAATTAGAATAATTCTAACTCTATCCATCAAGGATCATTTATCATTAAAATAATGCTTGTGGATCCTATAATCTATCAGTGATACCTAGCAATATGTAGTGATAATCCAGTAGAATAAAAATAATAAACCTTTAGATGTAGTTACCATGTGATTTAGTCCCTTTATCATGAGTCCTGAACAAATGGCAGTTCATGGATAAATCGTCAAATCACAACATCAGTCATACGTTAGATTCAATTAGCTCGAGTCTAACTGTGATTCTCATAAAATTTTTTTTCCATCAATCATATTGCTATGACCATAGATTTAAGGACTCAGCTTCTCAAATCTCATAGAACTATTCATTTCTATTAAGATCGATAGATTCCATCAAATGCGCACCCTGCTTCTATAATGGACCAACTGTCGCCAGCATCCACTACAAGGACTCATTGAAGTAATATTTTGATATAGTCAAACTTCAGTAGTCTCACTATGAGCAATCATGACATCGCACGTCAAAGAACTATTTATACAACTGCAGCATCGAGAAAGTCACTAACAAATGAACAGACATCCATGTAAATTCTCGTATTGATCATGCTCAGTGTTAGTTATTCTCTAACAACCACCAGTAATTTTGCTCTATTATCCCTATACTACAGACTCGAGACTCATCTGCTCGAAGAAAGTGATCCATGCACTAGTCTATTTGGATCAATCATCATTAACATGATGATCCTATGATCAGGAGCAATTTAAGTATTAATATATGCCTAAAATTCTCAACTATTTAAAAATATGTGTCATCATTTTATTAATTTCTTAGACAATTCATGGACATATATATACAACATGAAAATAAAACTGTCCATCAAGTATAAAATTATATCCTAGAAATATGATATGCGTCAACCAAGATTGGCTTCTAGGACATACATCTAACAATCTATGATTATCCTAATATTTCTCTCAAATTAGAAAAAAGGTGTATTCCACATCATAGAAATGCTATTCATGCTCTCCTCAAATATCCTAAGCCTTGATCTACTGGGCTTGTTAGACAATCCATGGACTTATGCTTGCCTCTTTCTTCCTACTTGACAAAGGATCAGTTACCGACCACATCATATCTTGATCCTTTACCACTTGACACCCCTCGTACAACTTTTTAACCTACCGAAGATGAAAAGGATCAAGTGGGATTAGCACCAATGAATGCCAAATCTGATGAATTCTTCTTTTTCTAATATCATATCTAGACAACTAGCTTTCATACCTTATTCCTTTTCAAATTTCTTTATATTCTTATATTTAAATTTTTCAAGATAAAGATAAGCTACTATAGTTGCAAGATTTTTCATATATCCAACTTCTCATCCTAAAATTCTCATCTTATATACTATTTCAAATAATAGTTTACATTTTATATTCTTGAAGTTTTCATCCTACATGCAACTTTCCATCTTGAAATTTTGTTGGTATATTTAGAAATTAAACCCTATTCATATTATATGGTACCCACTAACTTTTGGCATCCAAGAAAGATAAACAACTATCCCTTCATGGTTAACATGAAGGAAGAAGAGTGCTTTAGCTCTCTACATACAACATAAGACAAGTTTTATTGGTCTTTAGAAGGATGGAAACAACCAAATATTAAAATTATTCACTTTCAAAGAACGTGCTTGCCATTATTTTCATAGTTCTCATTTATCTTATTATTCTTCTTTTTTCATATTAGAATCTGTTATCCATCTATGTTCCTTTATCTCCTCATTTATTTTATCTTATCAATTGATCATATTGCTACAATTATTTTATAAACAAATTTGCTTTGGATATAGTTTTAGTAGTTCAACTCATTTTACTAATTTATCCATAAGATCAATGCATGTTTTTTTAAAAAAGTAAATTAGGAGGTAGCAAAATCTACCCCTCATTTATTAATGTATAAAAGAGTCATATAAATGTAGAGAGACTACAAAAAAATCTAAAAAAAAAAAGATTGAGAATAGCAGTGAGAGGATAATAAAAGAACAAGACAGTAAGGAAAAGATAGCATATTAAAATGACAATTGATGGAGAATCAACTCGATGATTGCACTAGAGATAGTAGCGAGTCCATAGTAATTTATTATGACTTTCATTGTTCTTAAAGTAAAGGTACACCAAGGTATGAAAAGAGTAAAATTTTTTTGTACCATGGTATAGATCAATTCATTCATTTTGAGGAACGCTCATAATTCGCTCATGCTATTTCTACTAGCATATATCAGCCAAAAGTTGATTACCAACCCTCTTTGCCAATTTTTGGAGGTTTTGCTTCCTCCATATAGTCCATAATTCATGAAGGGAGGAAGGCCTACCTCTAAACCCCAATTGAATTTTTAAAGTATATTAAATAATCAATAGTAACATGGCATAGGAAACAATTGGAATTCACCGACCATCCATTTTTTGCAAGAACTGCATCAATGTATAATGTTTTTTTTTAAGGCTAGTCAATGAAACGCTTTTACCTTCTCCAAAATTATAGATCTCTAGATGATTTTGTAGTAAAAATATCGAAGATCACTAAAATTGATAAAGTTATATAACGAGTCAACACCAAACATACCTTTTCTAGTGAGCTTTCAAATCAAAACATCTAAAATTCTTGAAGGTCTCATAAAGCATCTCCAAATGATTTATTTTCCATACATTCAAAGGTCCTTGAACACAAATATACCAGGAGAGGTGTCTCATGTTCTATTGCAAGATAACTATGATATTATCTTTAAGAGCTTTGACATACGGATCTTCAAAAAGATAGCAAAAATGGATAAGATCTATCTAAACATCTTCCCAAAGTTGGATTGAGTCTCCTTTCTAACATTGAAGGCCACACAATTCCAAAATATCATATTTCTCAAACTTATATTTCTCTAAATTGGGGAGAGACCTTCCAAATATTTCTTTATTTATATATCTATTTTTCTTCTTGAGCAGCATGCATATTGAATTTGCTTCCACTAAAGATGGTTAAAGCCATACAAATACTTCTAAAACCACTTTGCTAATAAGGTTTGATTCATGTGGTCAATGTTTTTTACTCCTAAACTTCCATGCTCTTTGATTCTACAAATAGAAATCTACCCCACAAGATAATTAAAACCCCTTATACTATTCTTCCCTTTCCACAAGAATACCATCATAGTCTGTCAAACCGAATAATCACCCATCTTAGTAACTTGAATGCCAACATTGTTTTGGGAGTTTCTTGAAATGTAGGGGTAACCTTAGGTGCATAAAAAGCAGTTTCCTTTTTTGCAATTCATCAAGCAAGCAAATAGCGAGGCTTCACAAGCATCCACATTCAAACACAAGATAGAACTTTAGTAAAAGTTAATTTTTAAACATGATGTTCCTTCAAAAGCGAGAAAAGTTATCTTGGCTGCCATCAAGCTTCTTTTTTTGCCTATATAGAATTGCAATATAAGCTAAAAGTATAAGTATATGATGTTCCTAAACTATTCATGAGATCTAATACCCTCAATCAACCTAAGAGAACCCACTTGCTTTAGGAGCCTAACCAATACATCCATGCACAAATTAAAGTGCCAGTGATGATGGATCCTTCTATCTCAACCTCTGCTTACAAACAATCCATCTACCATGCTTACTATTAACAAGCAGAGCTACTAATGCCAAAGAAAGCAAGTAGCAAATTCAGACAATCCATTTACTAGGGAACCCTCCAGCCTTTAATATAATAAAAAGAAAGTTCCAATTTAAGGTGTTAAAAGCTTTCTCAAAGTCTAATTGCAAAACATATCTTTCTTTCTCGGCCAATCTCTTCTAATAAGAAAATATTTTATAAATAATTAAAAGCTCTCAATGATGCAACATCCCTTAATAAAAGGGAGTTCTGAGTCCTCAACAAGTAATGGAAGAAATCCAGAGAGTCTCTTAGCTAGAATCTTTGATATGATTTTGTATAAGCTATTTAGGAGGCTAATTGGTCGAAGATCTCTTAACGATAGAATGCCTTCTTGATGAGGAATAAGAGAAATAAATGTAAAGTTCAGCCTAGACAGATTCAAATCCGTTTTATGGAAGTCCTTTAGGTCATCTTGAATCAAATGTTACAACTTTGGAAAAAGAAGAAATTAAATCCATCCAACCCCAGTGCTTTGAGTCCCTTAAAGAAAAGGATTGCATCTCTAGTCTCTTCTTTAGAAGATTATTATACTAAATCTTGTAAATTTACTGAAGACTTCCCACGTAATATGTTCTAATTAATGTCAATCTTCGGCCTAGAATGATTGCTAATTAGGTTTTTGAAAATTGTGTGAAGCTTGGAAGCAATCTCTTTTTGACTACAAAACTTTAAACCCTCATCAACTAAAGCAGCTACATGGTTCCTCCTTTTTTGACCTAAAGCAACTTTGGAAAACTACGATATATTATTATCACCCTTTTAAGCCAGTGATCCTGGATCTTATCGCCAATAGATTTCCTCCTTAAGATAGAGCTCATTTAAAGAATCTTTCAAGATTCTTCTTGTTAGAAAAGCAAAAGATAATAGATTTGCTTTTTTTTCTTTTTTGTCAAAAATATCAATATCATAAAGGATCTTTTCTTTGAGATCTTTATTGAAAATTCTATTCAAAGTAACCAAATCTTCAATGCCAAATAGATATTTCGGATGTTTTCCACTTAAGCCACCACAACATTAGATCTACCTCTAATTTTCTTTCAAATGCGAGAGACTACATCCTCAAAATCTAGTTCTTTCAGCCACCATGACTCAAATCTGAAGATTCTTGAGCAAATAAATTTTATTTTACATTTTAATATAATCAGTATATAGTTTGAAGTCTGGTTGATAATGGCTTTCTAAATTGATGTGGAGAATACATTCTTCCACTATGAAAAAAGCAAAAACTTATCCAAATAGGCCATAGAAGGATGTTTCCTTTGATTACTTCATGCGTGATCACAACCTTTGAGTTCCAAGTCCACAAGATCCAAAGATGCAATAAGATCCATGAAAGCCAAGTAGTCTTTTAAGCATTAGGCATTGTCTTTCCAATCAGTAAGGTTCTTTATTATATTGAAATATCCCCATAGTCGTGATGGCCCATCTATAACTCTATGTAACTTTGTCAATTCTAAAAAGAAGACATCTTAAAGGCAAAGATGAAAAGATTTTTGTTGAGCTCCATTCAGAATAGTTCCATAGATAGTGAGAAAGCCTTTTTCAAAGTATTTTTTAGGATGAATTATCATAGCCCCGAACTAAGATCACGAGCCAAGGGTTATGGCAACCGTCATATATTTATGAAGAACTTTCTCTACAAGCATGCAAGGTATTCTAGCACAATATCAAATGCATCATAGCGAAGATAATTTTAAATAACTAAAATCCCTATAGAGATAACTTGAATCACTAATTTAGCTAAACTAATGAATGATGACTCAAATAGAAAGAAAAATGCCAACCTTATTTATCACATAGTGTGTGCACTCATACAATTTTTATATTGTTTACATTTGCAAGCTAAGGGCTTCATTTTCAACATCAATTTTGTAGGGTTTCAAGTGGTTCAAAAATTCAAATAAGTAAAAAATGAAGGGCTCTATAAAGACTTTGACACCTCTATTATCTATTAATTGTCAAGTTCTATCCATGGTGCAACTTATCTATTGTTAGTGAGAACCAACTTGATCAACTCTTGGTGAATGTGCTCACAATTAGGTTTTTCTTTTGTTTACTATTATGTAATCATAGACACCTTTTAGTTGCTGGAAAGTTGTAAAGAAGGGGTGATTGGGTACCAATAAATTATTTTGATTTGAGGACCATGCTAGATGAGAAAGAGCATATGTGGGAAATAGTCCTCATATCTAAATACTCCATATCTTACATATTTAATGCAGTATTTTTTTTATTTGTATAACTCTTCTCTTCTCAATTTGTTATAGAGCAAGTTTGACATCAACCTATTTTCTTATAACTAGGTTAAGAAGTCACTCTCATGAATGGAAGGATAGAAAAATTCATCTGAAAGCTAACTTTTATGATTTATCTCTATCTATTGCTCAATAGTATAATAATATGCCCAATAAAAGAGTTATTTTGGTTTTGGCATCATTTTAGAACTATGATGAAATAAAGGTAAAATGCATAACTTATTTTTATAATTTCATCCTCATAATATCATAAATATATAAATTTTCTCCAAGTGTACTTAGTTATTAAATATTTTGTTAAATCATTTTAAATCCATTATTCTAAAATCAAATCCAATTAAAAAAAGCAAAAGTTTAGTCATATAGAGATATAAGAAGCTCTACAGCCATCAATGAGGAGTAGGTAACTACCCAACCTCCTCGTCTATAAACATAAATAAATATATTGCTATATGTTACATATTCACCAATAAATGAATATGATTACTGAGAATTTTATGATTGCAAGCTTCATAGTCACTTGATTATAGACTGCCTCATAACAATGCTTTTCATTCTTATCCATCAACATAAGCATAAGACTCTTATGAATAATGCATGCAACAACATAGATGATTGATCATTTGAGGATTTAACTTTTCACTTCTTTCTTAAATTGATTTTGACTTTTTAGTTATACCAATCCAAATTATTGGTCTTTCATTTTAAGATAAGCTACATGGGCTACTATCAAGCATCTTAAGTCAATGAAAAGGGTGCCACCTCTAATGATTTATATACAACAGTTAGAGGATATATAAAAGAAAAATAGGCACATTCAAATTGTAAGTTTAGGTTCTTAAGAAAAATAGGCACATTCAAATTGTAAGATTACATTCTCCATCTGAGAATTGCTAAGATAAAAACAAAAACATGCCAAGGCCATAAGAAAGATAGCTGAAACTAATAAAAATATTTATGTCTTAAAGCAAAAATTACAAGCATATCTATAAAAGAAGGAAGAACTAGAAGAAAAGTGCGCAAATGGACAACGAAAGTACATGCATATAGAGTAGAAATACTCAAAGGCATAATTTTAGCTTTTTTTTCCTCATACATATTATATAAGAATTGCACAATTAGGAACCTATAGAGCATTAAGTTACTTGTTTAGTTTTATTGGATACTATTGATGTTTGCAAAAAGTATTATTATATTAATTATTATTTTATATGAATGGTTTCAGCTTGACTTTTTATTTTATAATTCTTGTTCCAAGATGTGTCATATTAATGAATATAGCATATGTATTGAACATGTTCTATATACATTGAATGAAATTATGGTACTTAATGCCATTTAACCCATCTTTTAAGATGACAATTATGATTTAAATTTTTTACTTATACTTTTAAATGCATCAATTAGTCTTCAATGGTATTTTGAAATGATTCTATTTACTATATTTTTTTAACCTTTTCTTCGTGTGGCATTTTTTAGTGCCACTAAAAAAATTTATGGTATTTAAAAAATGTAGATAAATATTTAAAAAATATTCTAAAAAGGACTTTTAGCAACATTCATAAGATAGCTGATTAATAATTTTGTACAAGTGCGTTTGGATACTACTAATTAACTTCCACTGATATTATGATGTGCTGTTATTTTTTAATCTTCTTTAATCTTTTTTTTATATGTTATTTTTCATGTCGCTAAAAGAATTTGCAGCATTTCTAAAATGCTAGCAAATATTAAAAAAATATTGCCAAGAAGAGACTTTTAGCGGTATATATGAAAATGTCTAAATAACATGATTTTTGATGATATTAAATAGATATTTGACAAAAGTGCCACTAAAGGCACTAGTGGCATTTTATACTTTTAGCGGTATCCAGTAAAGATCTATTTTCTTGTAGTAGAACCAAAGAGGAAGAAAGAAGAAAAAGCAAGGATAGAGGAGGAAGAAAGATTGAGAAAATAATGACTCAGAGCAAATAAATGAGGAGTTAGAGAAGATGGATAAAAAAAAATGGTTGACAAGAGGAAGTGCGCTACCATGCTCTACCAAAGATTGATAGCGATTGTGGGGGAATACCTCTGTTACAAGGATAAAAGCCAAGTTTAAGAAGTTGTTGGTGCTTTTGGCTTTGAGAATAAGAACAATCCTTCTAGGTTTTTTTGCTCTTCTTCTTGCTTCTTTCATCTACCTATTCTTCTTCTCCTTCCTCTTCCTCAGATTCTCTATGGTTTTTGTGTAGTTCTGCTCTCCTTACTTTTCTTTTAAGATGCTCATAATTCTTGTAAATCTTTTTGCTTTATTAGGTGAATGGCAATTCCATAAAATAACTTGCCTGTTTAATTGCTCTTCTGCATATGCACCTGATGAAGCACATTTATTTATTGTGAACTTATTTATTGGTGGTAATTGTTGACAAGAGCTCTCATAAGCTGGTTTTAATTTCTTATCTTTGGAAACTTAGGGGATCACTGAAACAGTCCTGTATGTCCAATTAACTACCTTCATGAAACTCATTCATCAAGGCAGCATTGCTAAATAATTAGTTATAAGGGTTTGTTGAACCAATGCGCTAGCTTCAAGCTCACACACATATGTAGATTGCATGATATAAATGAATCATGCAAGCATGATGACAAGTACTTTCATTTTTATGATATGATGGAGATCATTATAATGGCTCAATTGAACTGACCTTCCAATTTATAGTATTATATCGAGTTCACATGCGTGATGTATAATTTGTTCAAAAGAGAAGCATTACGGTAGTGTACGTCATCTAACCATGTATATATACTATTGGCAAAGGGTTCTTCAATTAATCCTTCTTGCACTGAGTACCATGGACTAGTGCAAAACTGAAAGAAAAAGAAAATAAGTGGGATTAATATTCCTAAAATGGTCTTAACTACCATCTTTAGTTTTAAAAAATAAAAAATAGATCAAGATGGAGTCAAGTGCGTGAGTTCGACTATAGGGTTTTTGCATTGTGTACAGAGAGATTAGTCTGATAAGAACTGTAATAAGCTAATCAATCCAAATCATTTAAAGTTAAATATTTGAGCTTTCAATTATATAGAGATTAAGCAAAATTTGTGCGCTCATAGAAGTTATGCATGATGCCAAGTTGTGGTTAGATTAGACTTTTAATTCATGGAGATGAGATTCCAATGTTGTATTTTCTTCATTGAAGAGTTGAACAATCGAGATCTTCCATGCCCTATGTCTCAATGTTAATGAGAGATACGAGATATTTACTTGATTGTTGATTAAGAATGAACTTTTGTAATAGAGAACTAGGAAGAGAGGATGGTCTTGTGGTAAACCTATACCAATGATTGAAAGTTATTATCATGATTTTGATGATCATTGGTATAAGTCACCCTATGGCGATAGTTGGGAGTCATCTTATGGTGACAATTTGTAATCATCAGCATTACTTATAACAAAGGCTACAATTATCACTATATGTATATATTAAAGTGTGATGATAATGGATAATTTTTCTAGTAACGGTCAAGCAACCATTGGTATTGCTATTATATCATGATATTTATAAATATCACTATATATTATATCATGATATTTATAAATATCACTATAGATGAGTTAAAAATTGTTAGTTAAATAAAATTTATTTTCTGTAGTGATGGTTACAAACTACTATTATTTTTATTATATCATGACATTTACACCACCATTATAAGCATTGGTTGTAGAAATATTTTTAATTATCATCATAAATTATTAATAAATTATAGCTAAATAAAATTTATACTCTATAGTAACGATTATAAATCACCAGTATTGTTTTTGTTTAGTGATGGTTAGAATTACTAGTATAAATTAGACTTGTCGTAATAGTTTTAATCATCAATAAATATGATTGATTGGCAGATATATATAAATATGTGGTCTACATGCCTTTTGGTTTTTTTCTATACATATAGAGTAATGCATATAATGTATTGATAACCAAGAATTGACGTACCCATAATTTCCTACCCTGTGTGGATAGATTATTTCTATAATGGCATGCTCCTGTATGAAAGTTATTTCATTCATAAATTCCATAAAAGTACAAAGTTATTATACAAAAATAACAAGATGAAATCTATTTAAAAATTCTTATCCAAATTTAACATATAGATAATGTTCAAGTG
Organism: Cocos nucifera; assembly: GCA_006176705.1. Lineage (NCBI taxonomy): Eukaryota > Viridiplantae > Streptophyta > Magnoliopsida > Arecales > Arecaceae > Cocos > Cocos nucifera. Next base: position 1,550,806 of record QRFJ01000468.1, on the reverse strand, counting down.
TCAAGCCAAATCATATACAAAGAGTAGAACTTAAACAAGAATTCTTATCTCTAAACAATAAAAGAGATATGAAAATCATCGTACGACTCATGTAGTGTGGTTACCTATACAAAAAAAAGGATAAAAATTATCAAGATTATAAGAAACTTATCTTAGTATAACAATAATATTTAAATAAAATACTATCATAAATGATAAATTATTTTATACTTCCTACGTTGAGGGTCATGGCTAGATGATGAGGAGTGTCTAATCAAAGATGGTGAAGCATTAGGGTTGCTAGAGATATTATGTGCCTATTTGAACAAATCTAACAAACTACATAATATGAGTATACCTTGACAATCTTCATCCTAATATGATTATTTCTAATAAAAAATAAAATACTATAAATTTGGTTGCTAAAAATTAAATTTATCAAAAATAAAGAAATGATGTAAAGAAAGGTATATTACCTCTCTAGGGTGACCATCTACTGATTCTACTACATATAGAGTATCATCAATATTTTGCTCTATAGCAAAGCACTGAAAAAACTGTTAACAATAATGATAACTAGTTTTGCAATTCTGTATGCAATTTTTTTTGAGCTTCAGCATGCTCATTTATTTGCTGCCACTTTTGATTGGATCTTCTATAATTTTCATCCAAGCTTATTGTCACACCTCGAGTAGTAGATGTGCTACTATCATCCTTTGATAGTGTAAGACCTCTACCTAAACACATGTGACCATTTTTCTCTTTAGGTGAAATAACTCTAGAGTAATGGTCTCCTCTCCAATTTATAAAGCTTATTTGCATATTCCGAAGCTCCCAGGTTGCTCTTCGCTAAGGTTCTTCAATTCTTTCTGTGATAAAAAATTAAATACTAATTTCTTACTCACTAAATAAGTAGCTCTATTTACTCATATTTAAATTATAAATATAATTTTTTAATTTAATAAGTATACAATTCTCCTAGCAGTATCATCATTTAGAGATTTTTTATTCTCATCTTGATAGGTTTCTATTTAGACATCTTCTTGAGTGATCGAACCTCCTCTCCTTTTTTGTATAGTAATATTAGATGTATAAAGTGTTTACTTAAGAAAAATTTCTAATCAATATAAGTTATATTTATAGATATAAATTTTAATAGTAATAAGAAAAAAATACTAGCTTGTCCGCTACCATTGTATAACTGCTTGCTCCTACAATATATGCTAATTCATCTTGGAATGGTTTTGCTTATTTATCTTCTAAAATCAAGAAACCATAATTAATTATGAATACATCATGTTAAACAAATAAAATTGTTAGAAGGTGGAGTTTGTTCATACTTTTTGCATCCTCTGAGCTCCACATATGAACTAGGTCTGACCATTGATTTGGTGTGACTGCACCAGTACATTCTCCAAGTTTTATGCTATAGACTTGTGCTCATCATAAAATTTGATTTGATTTCACTCTTGCAATTCCTCCACTTGTCTCTAATTGAGGGCATAATATATAGTTTAATGCCTTCAAGAAGCCTACTTCAAACTTAAGGTTCAAGGTCTAATAGAACTTCATATTCAAAATGAGTCTACAACCAAAAGATTAAAAACTAAACATTTCTGAATTTAGATAGAAAAATATAATGAAAAATTGCAGCAAATGATATGTTCATATATATATATATATATATATATGTTTATGTCAAGGTTTCCATTATGTGTACACATTCTCACATTTGATGTTTATTTGATGGAGACATCATATGCCTGCTTTTATAATTAAGTGGTGCCAAATGGTGCTTTCTTGCTATATACCCAAAAAAATGAATGAGCACTACTCCTTCATGACCGATAGGTTGACCAAGTTTGTTCTACCTAACAATGATATGATCTTCTTTCAATAAGTTCCATACTTCAGACATATATGTTCGACCTTGCTTTCTTTTCCCATTGCCTTAGGCATCTACTATGCATCAATGTAAAAGTTTGGATTTTCATTCAAATTCTTATGTAAAGAAAGCATATGAAGAAATAATTAATTAAATGGGACATGTTGTTAATCTCATTGTCAAAATAAAATTTCACATATATTCATCTCAAACACCATTATGTAAAGAGATTATCCTAAATTTTTAGGAAAAAATCACCTATAGTAATCATATCAACATCATGTTGAGTCTAGAAAAATGATGGTACTGAAGGTTGTGATGAGTCCTAAGGTTGGATGGGGCATCGGGGCTCCATAGTTGTATGATCTGAGATATAAGAGCTTGGCTGGAATTGCCTATAAGCCTGCTTTAGGTCTTGTCTTCATTGCAACATATCAATTTTGATATGTTTGATCTTTAACATAAAATACTTGTAGAGCTTGAGATGCCAATACAAATAGCTCATCACAAATCCTTTCCGATATGAATCAATTGTAAGAAATTAACAAGTGTGAACTTCAAGTCATCTTGCATTATTCCTCTATAGTCACGAACATCAATCCAATCACATTTGAATAATACAATGGTGATGTGATCAAATAACTTAATTTAGTGATGTCTATCAATATGCCATAATAAGTGACATCTCCTACATCAGTTACTACTGCTCCACTATTTTGTGTTTTCCTGCTCATCTCAAATAACTTGACATGAAATCTAAATCCATTAATAATATATCATTTATATCTTTTTGCCACATCATTAGGACCACAAGCAAGCCATCTGATTTCATCCGTTATATCAACACTTCTTGTTTAGTCAATCTATGCAACTAAATTTCATATAGAAAAATGTTATTGGTTAGTGAACTTCAATGGAAAGTACAAACTGAAGCTTATCATATACAAAAGAGAAAAAATTACTTACATAGCTTTGAAATCACTTGTGAAATATGGAACTTTAGATGTTATTTATTTGAAAAAATTACAGCTACACCCCTTAAAGTTTTACCCATTTACACTTAGGCTCCAAAAGAAAAGTTTTAAATGGACCCCAAAATTTTATAAATGTTGCAAAGAGTACCAGCCATCTATCTCCATTTTAACGGTATCAACAGAAAAGATATAATGACCAAAATGCCCTCAATTCTTTTTAACTATTATGGGGTTTTCTATTTGGCGGAAAAACCATTGGAGCCTCTTTCTAATTCCATTAGAAGGCATTTGTTGTCCTAATCAATAGTGGTCATTTGATTTCATGTCCACACCCATCAAGAAATTTGAAGTAGCTAGAATCCTCACCAGCAGTCGGTTCATTGATTGATTTTAAGAGGTAGGTTTTGAAATTTCTTGTGTTCGTGCTTTAAAGGGATTCTGCTACTGTTTAAAGTTGTTTATACTTGATAATAATAGATTAATTATATTTTCATGCTTCCAATTAGTTTATATTTGATAATGTGTATGATTTCTTGGGTTTTATAGTCAATTCTGATTTGGGGTAATTTGTAAGAAATTATTTATTTTTGGGACCATTGTCCATATGCATTATTGGGATTCTACTCCATCAAAGGTAGAAAACTTTTTTTTGGGACCACTGTCCATATATATTGGAAGGCATTTGCTGCTTTAGTGTAAGAGGACAATAGACCTAAAGAACTTGAAAGTGGTGAAGGGAGGTGCACCATTCCAAATCCTTAATACTTGGTACAGCAGGAAGGTAGCTATCCATGTCCATATAGACTGCTAGAGTAGTTAAACTATACTAATCCACTGTAAAGCCATGTGAACTATTAACCTTATGTTTAATATAGTTCACATGTGTTTAATATAATTTTATTTTATTTTTAATATTTTATATATTATAATTTTTATATATTAATTTTATATTAATCTTAAATTATTTTTAACCTAAATGATGACTATGAGCAAAAACTTGAAAATTATTATTTATATTTTTTGTTGGTATGAACGTTACATGATGCATATTATTTGAGATAATAATTGAGTAATAAAAATAGTACTATTATCTAAGTTAAGTATTACTATAGTTATAGTCAAAATATTTCAACATATTATGACTTTAAATATGGAATAATATATTACATCATTAAACAAAAAATGTTGATTATAGGAATCATATATTACCCCCTTATTCTATTTTTTCCAATCAAAATTCATCTTAGATATGAAAGACTAAAGTAATTTAAAAATAATCATTTAACATGTGGAATAACTTGATTTATGGAATATGCTATTCTCTTAGTGTTACTCTACAACCAAATATAGAGTTAACAAACAAGCTAACCTAAAGGACTCAAAACATACTAGATTTTAATAGAATAAAAAATTTTACCATTATTGGACTTATATATATATATATATATATATATATATATATATATATATATATATATATATATATATATATATATATATATATATATATATATATATGTAGATATTAACTTTATTATCCTATACTAACCTTATCCTTAGGGAGCCAACTCTAAACAATTGAACCCCCATCCTTACTATATTATTGTATTCTAATAATATTCTATTTTGAGATAAGTTAGGCAATGGTGTGGTATATTAACTAAGTTAGGTAACATTGTTATAATATAATGACGTTACATTAATAATGATTCTATGTATGTATGTAGAATAGATGACCTATTTACATTAGAGATCCATCATAGGGGATATCTTTGTTTCTCCCCCAACATGCAGTATTTTGGTGGCTCTGTCAACTATTTTGATAATGATCATTCAGATTTAATGAGTTATATAGAATTGGAAAATCTCATGGAGTTTAGTTACTAGAAGGTAGAACAACTATACCATGCAGTCCCCCAGTAGTCTTTGAAAGATGGACTAAGCCTCTATACACTGATTAAGATATGCTCCAAATGTTGGCTATTTATAAGAGAGAGAGGAATATAGCAGTTTATGTAGAACACATAATCAATAAGATTGATTTAGATATAATAAAGCCACCTCCTTTAGTTCTATTTGTTGAGGAAAATGTCTTGAGATTCAATCTATAATAAGCCTAAAAAGATGACGAACGGAGTCCAACGAGCTTAAGAACAAAACAAAATTCAGATAGAGAAAATATGTACAAAAGAATGATCAAATGAGGCAGCAAGTCCACGAGCCCATCGAAGGGGCCCATAGGTAGCGCCGGTTGGTGGTGGCATGGCCTAGGCCGACAATGCTGGGCCAGCCCAGGCATGCAAGCGCGCGCAGGCCATGCGGGAGTAGGGTGCATAAGCGCTAGTCCCACACGGTCCATCGCGGACTGCTGGTTCACAGCAACCTGCATGGATTGAAACTTGATTTTTCCTATCATTTCATGCAATCCACAATACTATTCCATGGATCAGTTGCGATTCGACAACTCAGATAGGAGTCAGTCATCATCGAATGGCTGGAACTTAATCTAGCATGATGAATTGCTATTTTACATGATCCGATGGCCAGAAAAGCTCTCGACTATGATCGAATGGCTTAGAAGCAATCCAAGTTTGATTTGGATACTGTGTGCATGATCGGATGGCTCTGAAGTGAGCCGATCATGATTGAAAGATCTAGAAGCAATCTCAAGTGTATTTAGGATTGGATTTCCTACTGAGATACTATTTTTTGAGTTTCTAAAGTCTATATAACTTTGATTGACGAATCATTTATTATGTCGGAAAGCTGGTGACATCTTGAAGGTGCTGATGTTGGGAATGTGTCCCAAAACTAATCGTCAGTCTGTTGATAGTTGGACCATATATTTATAATTATATATAAATTATAAATTAATAAAAAATATTTTGATATTTTTTATCATAAATTTTATTATCTTCTAATAAACTCTTGTATTGTGATGAAATCCTTAGGACTATCTAGATTCAATAAAGGAGGATTTATATTTAGTTCTTAAATAGTTCATGACCAAATGATACGTTGTTACTTAGGACGACAAGATTTATCAAGTATAGGTTATTGTGTGCCATATAGGTTGGTTGTCCTCATAATCAAGGAGTGTTGAGACACTGATATGACATATAAGTAAGATGTATGGATACATCTGCATTGAACGTGATCAACTCTGAAGCTTTTCTCCTGTCAAGATTAGCTTTGATGGAATATGGATATAAATGTTCCTCCGATCTGAGATCACCATGATGACTTTCAAGTAACTCACTATATTTTGGTGTCTGACTATCTGAATTTTTAATTCAGTGATGGAAGATTTTTGGGCACAATCAAGTACTTATGGAGTCGATGCGTGTATCAAGATGGGTTTGACTACTTCTGATTTCAGGAGCTGTGTTCAATTGTATTTTAATTTAGCAAAACCTTGGTCATGATAGTCTTAATGAGGAGTCACGGGACTAATTACTTTGAGACACGATATGGATGTATTTTCTAGGATTGATAGTCTAACCCTGAGTCATCTATTACATAGAGGTCATGGGGATGAATTATATGGTAACCATATTTGCGTAGATTCTGAATGTTGCGATTACGATTATTCGACCTATCCAGATGTTGGGTATCATTGCTAGATGGTTACTTCGATTAATATAAAAATTGGTTTCTATGCTATCGACTTTGGTTCGGACCTACGGGGTTACATACATTAGGAGTTTCTATCTGATCTGATGGCTGATCAAGAGTTTCATTGGTCTGAAACTCTGTGATCAAGAGTCCCACTTGATTGGGACTCTATGACCAAGAGTCCTACTGGACTGGGACTCTAAGTTCTATTTGTCTGAGACTCTCTGATCAAGAGTCCCATTGGTTTGGGACTCTATCGTCAAGAGTCCCACTAGACTAAAATTCTGTGATCAAGAGTCCTACTAGATTGGGACTTTGAGTCCTACTTATCTGGAACTCTCTAATCAAGAGTCTTATTGATCTGAGACTCTATGATCAAGAGTTTCACTGAATTGAGACTCTATGATCAAGAATCCTACTGAACTAAAACTTTGAGTTCTGCTGATCTGGGACTCTCTGATCATGAGTTCTGATAATCTAGGATATTATGGTCAAAAGTCCCACTGGACTGAAACTCTATAACCAAGAGTCCTACTAAACTAAAACTCTAAGTTCTATTCATCTAAAACTTTTTGATCAAGAGTTCTACTAGTCTAGAACTCTATGATCGTGAGTTCGATTCGTTTGGGACATTGGGTTCAAGAGTCCCACTAATTTAGGACTCTTCAAAAGTTTCATATTGATAGGACTCCGTTATCCAGTAACCCATTCAATTTGGACTCAGATATTTTTGAAAGATTAATTAGTAATTTGATTACTGATTACCTCAATTTTAATGAGTGATGAGGATTCGATCAAGTTTGATTGAATTTAATTCGATTGGATTTGACCCAATCAGGTCATGAGATAATCCAATTGCTATGGGAGTTTTGATCCTAATTTGATCAGGACGTAGATCTAATTAATTTCTAATTTAATTAAAATTTTATTAGATTAGGCTAAGCCTAATTTGGTTGGATTTAACCTAATTTAATTAGATCTAGATTAATTGGTTTGGTTGAAACCAATTAGCACCAAGTCAAATGAAGTTTGAATTCAAATTCTCCCATGCGCCCATAATTTTTTATTTTTCCACTCTGCTTCCCACGCCCTTCCTTTTATTTGTCAAATATTTTTTGAGAAATAAAAATATGCACACAAAAGGAGAATCCTTTTTCATGTTAAACACAAGGGAGGGGGCGTTGGATAAGGATAAGAGGCTCATTTAATTTTTGAAATCAAGTGAGTAGTTAAAACCTCTCAACCACTCGATCCTTATCATTTTTCATATAGTTTTCCCATGATATTTATGTCAATAAATTATGAGAATTTTTGTACTTATAGAAGAAGGAGTTAGCATTATGTGGTAAAAGGTTTAGAGTATTTAGGCATTAGTTCTAAGCAAAAAAAATCTTAGAGTGAAGGTGAACAAGATCCTGCAACACTTTACTTTTTCCTCATCCCTCTCTTCTCTTATGATTTTCACCTCTAAGGATATCCTATTTTTAAATATAATCTAAATAGAGATTATAGATCTAAAAGTTATCTTTCCATGAAAACTTATTTTATAAAAAAACTCCACACAAAGAGGGCGTGATAGGATTTTTAGTATGTCAGGATTTTTGGGCTGAGTGAAATCCTAAATTTGGAAATCTGGGTTCGGATGGAGAGATCGAGTGCTGTGAGCATCGGATCGCCACTAAATTTGAAACACATCTTCATCATCCTCTAATATTTATATTTTGATTTTTTAAAATATCTAAAAAATAAAAAAATATATGATCGATTGGATTGATCATGATCAGCCATCGAAGATCCTAGCGAGGAGCTAGCGCTCCTGTGAGATTGATCGAGACCAGAAGCTCTATGTGGACCAACTGTAGAGGTCGAATATGTATGTGGCTATGACATGATATCAGAGCATTATCTGATGGACTCAGATTATGGTGACCGACTATCTATAAAAAAGTATTATATTCTGAACACGTAGATATAGTAAATAGTTTATTACATAGTTTTATTTTCAGATCTATTGATGTATGCATGCATATTATGTTTAGATCCTAATGTGTAGGATTAAATAATCTAATATGATCAATATATAATTAATTAGATTAATTATTTTTTACTATATCATTATTAATTTTAGAATATTTTTTGAAAGTAGCATGGCAAATCCTGTACTATTTTCTAAAAAACTGAGAGGCTTCTTAAAAGATTTTAAAGAGCTTTTATGAGGATTTTGGAACTTTTTGTTAAGAAACTCTTGTACAAGAATTGAGTGATAAGCTTTTTTTTTATATTTGTTATTTTTTTTTCTTTCATACTGAAATTTGCACACCTCGTGGAGGTAGACCTTAGTCTAATCCACATACTTGATTATGTGCTCTCTTATCTTTTACTCTTATTTTTTCTTTTATGGTGTCCACATGTGATCAAATGCAATGCAAGTGGTATCAAGAAGGTCTTGAGGTTATGGTGTCCTAACCAGACTTCTATAATAATCAGTATCAAGATGAGTTGATATCCTAATAATTAGTATCAGAGCCAGACAATACCAGCGCACGTGATTGCCTAGATCGTGATGATGTTAATCGAGATCAAAGAAGATGGAAAAGATAAGCACAATCAAGATGGAGATCAACTAGTTCGATGGAAAGAGCAATTTCTCCTTGTGGCAAGTGAGAGTGAAGGATGTGCTCATCCAATGTGGTTTGATCGATGCTCTCTTGAATGAAAAAAAGCCAGACACAATGGAAGAGAGGATCTAGGAGCAGTTACAGATGTAGACAGTGAATACCATTCGCATATATCTAACAAATGAGGTGATGATCCATGTACTTAGCGAGACTTTTTCAACGGTGCTGTGGTTGAAGCTCAAGAAGTTGTACATGGCAAAGTCCCTCACCAACATCCTCTTTCTTTGGAGGCAGTTTTACCAATTATAGATAATCAAGGGATACAGAGTACAGGAGTATCTTAGTCACTTTCAAAAGATTCTCATTAATCTTCTCAATGTAGGTGAGAAGATTGAGAAGAAGATCAGAGCATTGGTCTTACTAATATCGCTTTTTTCTTCGTATTAGTTTTTGGTGACTTCTCATCTAATGAAAAAGAGCACCATCAAGATAGATGAGGTCACTGTAGTAATTCTCTAGAATGAGGTTCTCAGGAGGGAGAATCCAGTTTCGAGCTCAGATGGCGGTACCTCAGTTTTGATAGTTTTTTGGAGGAGCAGATGGCAGTAGACGGACAGTAAAGGATCACAAGAAGGATGATCCAGATCTAAGATAAGGGATCCCAGCAAGATCAGATATTATCGATACGATGAGTTGGAGCATCATGTCAGAGATTGCCCATAATTTAGGGATCGGATGAGAGCTACTATAGAGGACAGCTAGGAGCAAGTCAGAGGATGATGTCCTGGTGATATCTGATGAGGTATCTACTTTTTTTCAGTAATAAATTTTAAATTTTGCATGCACATATCATGTTTATTATAGAGAGGAGTAGTTTAACTTCTTGAAGAGCAGTGAGGGCATTGATCATCTGCTGGATGGATGAGATATGCAATCAAAGGCATCAGAATGATCAGCTGGAGGATATATGATGGCGTAATGTGGAGATTGGGAGAGATCCGATATATATCTAATTTTAGATGGAATATTATCTCACCGAGTAGATTGGATTCAAATGGCTATAGATGGATAGCTAGTAATAAAATCCTAAAGGTCATGCACGACAATAGGATTGTTCTGAAGGAGAAGAAAATGATGAAAGAATATTACTATGTGGCAGAGAGCCCAGTGCAAGGTGGAGCTTTAGGAGCCAAAGGAAGCTCGGTGCAAGATGGAGCTCCAGGTGGAGGTGGATCGAACACGAGATGAGAGACTCGGAAGGACGAGAGGCGACATCGTAGAGTAAAATTTCTATTACCATTGAAGGTTATTTCGAGCAGGTCTAAGATTAGAAGGATCACAACCACTAATGGAGGTGGGGATCGAGCGACCTAGATCGACTCTCACATTTGTCTATCTATGAGATAGCAGGCATGCCCAAAGGTATGGGGGTGAGATGGATTATAGGCTCTCAGAGATAGATGAAGGCCGAACATCGAGTTCAGATAAAAATTGTTAAGAAAAATACCTCAAGATTTGGTCCATAATAAGCCCAAAATGAGGTCCAAGATGACGAACGGAGTCCAACGAGTTCAAGAATAGTTCAAATAGAGTTCAGATGGAAAAAATACACGTAAAAGAAGGATCAGGCGAGGCAACACAGCCCTCGGGTAAGTCAAAGGGGCCCACAAGCGCTGTTGATCGGTGATGGTGTAGCCTAGGCTGGCGGTGCTGGGCCAGCCCCAGCATGCGAGCGCGCGCATGGGAGCAGGCCACGTAGGCGCCAGGCCCATGCGGTCCATCGTGGATCACTGATCCATAACAGCCTACATGGATCGAAACTTAATTTTTGCTACCATTTCACATGGTCCATGGTACTATTCTATGGACTGATCACGATTCGATGGCTCAGAGAGGAGCCGATCGTGATCTAACAGCTAGAACTTAATTGGCATGATGAACTACTATTTTCCATGATCTGATAGCCAAGAGAGCTTCCGATCATGATTGGATGGCTTAAAAGCAATCCAAGCTTGACCTGGATACTGTGTGCATGATTAGACAGCTCTAGAGCAAGCCGATCATGATCAGATGGTCTAGAAGTGATATCGAGTGTGTTTAGAACTGGATTTCCTATTGAGATACTATTTTTTATATTTCTGGAGTCTATATAAATTCGATTGATGAACTGTTTATTACGTCAAAAAGCTAGTGACGTTCTGGAGGTGCTGAGCTTCTTAAGAGATTTTAGAGAGCTTTTATGAGGATTTTGAGGCTTCTTGTTGAGAGACTCTTATACAAGAATTGAATGGTAAGTTTTTTTTGTATTTGTTAATTTTCTTTCTCTCATAGTGGAGTTTGCACGTCCTATAGAGGTAGACCTTATTCTAATCCACGTACTTGATTGTGTGCTCTTTTATCTTTTATTTTCTTTCTTTCTCTTGCAATATCCATACGTAATCGAATGCAATATAAGTAGAATGAAGAAGGTCATGAGGTTGTGGTGTTTTAACTAGACTCCCATAATAATTGGTATCAAAGCGAGTGGATATCCCAACACTATCCATCCAAGATATTAATGAGGCAACTAAATAGCAGCAAAAGGAGGGGCAGGGGCAGGATTAGGAGCAGGGACAATAATAGGGGCATGATCAGGAGTAGGAGCAGGGACACTAGCAAGAATAGAGTAGAAAGCCTGATAAAAGGTGGATGAATAAGGGTACGACATAATCAGTTTTGATAGTGATCGTAATCAACCCTTGAGTGACTTCTTAGATTCCAATGAGGATGATAAGTTGTTTGAGTAGTATATTTGTTGATGATTCAATTGTTCATACAAATATTCAAAGGTGGGAAGTTGTAGAAGAAAATGAGATCATTAGAGAAGAGCCTGAGCTTGCTAATAGTGATGAGCTCAAAAGTATTGGTAGCACATTAGATGGGAAAGAGAACAGCTCTAACTTTCTAGAGTTTAATGAGGTCACAAATTTTTTAAAGCCTATAGATCTTAAGTTGGAAATTATTACCCATAAGAAGGAAGGAGATTGTCTCAATGTAGGTGATGAAGTATTTGGAGAAGATATGATTCGTGTTAGCTATTGTTGGTCTTTACTATCGTTTTGCTTTTTTTCTTCTGTATTAGTATTTTTTGGTGATCGTTCTCATCCCTATTCTTATATTGAAAAAGTAGCACCATATATGATCAGTATAAGTCTAGCGCTCAGCGGATACAGTAAGATCTCTCGTTATGATATGTAGTTGTTCTCAGGAGGAGATTATCCAGTTTTTCGAGCTTAGATGGCGGTATTACCCGTTTGTGGTCAGTGTTGATATGTTTTTTGTTGGGAAGGAGCAGATGGCAGTAGATGCGACAGTAAAGGGATCACGGAAGAATGGATGTATCCAGATCTAAGATTAGGGTATGCCTCAGCAAGATCAGGTTAGTATTAATTCTTGGATGTTACGTATGAAGGTTGGAGCATCCATGTCAGGGGAGATTTGTGCCCTATTAATTTAGGGGATCGGTGGATGAGATGGGCTTATCATAGGTTTGAGGTACTAGCGTGTATGGTAGCATAGTCATGTAGGCTGTATGAAATGTCCTGGTTGATATCTGTATGAGGTATTCTACTTTTTTTCTGAGTAATATTTATATAATTATGCATGGGCACATATCATTGGTTAGTTATAGATGGGAGGGGTGTGTGTATTGTAGGGTTTAACTGTGTTGTGCTTTGAAGGTGTGAGTTCTAGTGGTGGATGGCAGATTGCTTCATTGCTGCTGAGTGGTTGAGTGTTATATTGGTCAGTATCAATTTAGCATGCATTTGAGGATTTGATCAGCTTGGATGGATATTATATTGATGGCGTTAGGATGTGTTGATTGAGTTGGGTTGGTGTGAGTGAGAGCGATATGTAGTTAGTGTTGTCTATTTGATGGAATAAAGGTTGATTCGTTCTCTGTGAGTATTATTTGTTCAAATGGTCTATGGATGGAATTTGGATGTATGTTGTCTTGGATGTTAATTTATTAAGTGATCCTAAATGTGGTCGTATGGCACGAGGAATGTATGATGATTGTTCTGAATGGAGGAAGTTAAGAAGTGATGGAATTTAGGGATATATTACTTATGTGGTCAGAGGGGCCCATTGAAGGTGGGCTTTGTTTGGTGTTGTAGTGCTCATAAAGGAAGGCGTCTGGTGTCATGATGGAGTGCTCCAGGGTGATTGTGTGGGAAGTGCTGTGAATGCATCGTGTGGAGAGGAGATACGGGCTCGGAATGTGGTTTATTCGAGAGGCGACATCGTTAGATGTAAAATTCTATTCACCATTGAATGGGTTAGTTGTTCCGAGCAGTGTCCTAGTGGATTAGAAGGATCACAACCAGCTTAATGGAGGTGGTGATTTCGTAGCGACCGTGATGCGACTCTGTGGTCGACATTGTGTCGGGTATTTCTTAGTGAGGATTTATGGTCATATGGTGTTTGGTCATGTCCCAGATTGAGGTATGTGGGGTGCGATGTATGTGATTATAGGCTCTCGAGATAGATGAGGCCCGAGATTCATTCTGAGGTTCATGTTATTATTTATATTTGTGTGGTTAATGAAAGTAGTTATTATCCTTTCAACGATGTTTGGTGTTTCCATAATGATTGTAGGTTGGTGGGTTCTCCAAAAATGAGGTTCCAGGTATTGATGAGCGTAGATGGTCGTTGGGATGTTTCGCTACGGGTTTTAAGGTTAATTGGGTTCATGAATATGGATGTTCAGTTTGATGGGATAAAAATATCATCGTTAATTAAGAAGTCAGGTGCGAGGCAAAACAGGCGAGTGCGCCATTCGTGTGTATTAGTCATATGTTTGATGGTTTGTGGGCTGTTTCTATCTTATGTCTGTGCGTGTTGGATTGGTTGGCGTGTGATTTGTTGGTGTAGCCTAGGCTTTCTGGTCGGTGCGTTTTTTGTGTTATTCTTGTGTTTGGTTGTTGTTTTGTGTTGTTTCCGTTAGCCCCATCATGTCGATCTTGTTGTGCTGTTTTTGCGCTATGGGAGCAGGCCTTATCTTGGGTATTGGTGCGCCAGGCCATTGTGCGGCGTTTGCTTCTGGTGCATGGTTCTGTTGTGGGTTATCACGTGATCCATTACGAGCTCTATTCATTGGGTATGATTGAACTTAATTTTTGCTGACGGGATGTTTTCACATGGTGCATTGGGGTGACTTGTTATTGGCTATTGACTGGATGCATCGTTTGTGATTCGATGGTCTCAGAGAGGATCTCGATTTGCGTGATGCTTATTGTGATCATCTTAGGTATACTTGTATTGGCATGATGGAAAGCTACTAGTTGTTCCTATGATCTGATTATTTGTTCAAGGTTATTTGTGTGAGCTTCTGTCTGTTGAGTCAAGTTGATTTGTGATGTTGGCGTTTATTAAGTAAGGCTAATCCAGATGTCTGTTTTTTTGTGACCTGTGATGAGCTTTGTGTGTGTGTGCTTATTGATGTAGTGTGTATCGAGCCTCTGATTGCAAGCGTCAGTTGGAGTCAGTGATGTGGTGTGAATGTTGATTGATCTGTGTGAGTGGTTGTTTATGGTTATACTTGGATTTTCTCTTTATTGAGAGTATTGTGGTTTGGTGTGCTGAGTTTTTGTTTATGTATGTCTGGATGTCTGGTGTTGATGATATGAATCGATTGAGTGAAGTCTGTGTTATATCGTTCGAGATAATGTTTATTACTAAAAAGTGTGGAATGTTTCTGGAGGTGCTTGGAGGTGCTGTTCTTAAGAGGATTTTTAGAGAGCTTTTATGTGATTTATTGAGGCTTCTTGTGAAAGACTCTTATACAAGAATTGAATGGTAAGTTTTTTTTTGTATTTGTTAATTTTCTTTCTTCATAGTGGAGTTTGCACGTCCTATAGAGGTAGACCTTATTCTAATCCACGTACTTGATTGTGTGCTCTTTTATCTTTATTTTCTTTCTTTCTCTTGCAATATCCATACGTAATCGAATGCAATATAAGTAGAATGAAGAAGGTCATGAGGTTGTGGTGTTTTAACTAGACTCCCATAATAATTGGTATCAAAGCGAGTGGATATCCAAACACTATCCATCCAAGTATTAATGAGGCAACTAAATAGCAGCAAAAGGAGGGGCAGGGGCAGGATTAGGAGCAGGGACAATAATAGGGGCATGATCAGGAGTAGGAGCAGGGACACTAGCAAGAATAGAGTAGAAAGCCTGATAAAAGGTGGATGAATAAGGGTACGACATAATCAGTTTTGATAGTGATCGTAATCAACCCTTGAGTGACTTCTTAGATTCCAATGAGGATGATAAGTTGTTTGAGTAGTATATTTGTTGATGATTCAATTGTTCATACAAATATTCAAAGGTGGGAAGTTGTAGAAGAAAATGAGATCATTAGAGAAGAGCCTGAGCTTGCTAATAGTGATGAGCTCAAAAGTATTGGTAGCACATTAGATGGGAAAGAGAACAGCTCTAACTTTCTAGAGTTTAATGAGGTCACAAATTTTTTAAAGCCTATAGATCTTAAGTTGGAAATTATTGCCCATAAGAACAACCCAAGAGAGGGGGGTGAATTAGATTTTTCAAAATTTTTTAGATTACTAAGTATATGTGCAGAATTAGAATACTACTATACTAAAAATGCAGTGATCAAATGAGCAGAAAATAATGATAGCTGATGAAGTAAATCACACACACAAAGCCACAAGATTTTTATAGTAGTTCGGTGTCAAACCCAACACCTACATCCACTCTTCAAGCACTCTACTTGAGAATTTCACTATAATCTCTAAGATTATAGCAAGATTATTTTTCTTTCAGGTTCATAATCTAAATTCTATTGATTTTATGGGCTAACCAACCAAAATCTAATCCCAATTCAAGGCTTGGATGAGCCTATCCCCTAAGTTTCAATCCTTTTGAAACTTGAAATATAGAAATTTGAAAGTGCAGAAATTTAAAGATAAACAAACTCCTTAAAGAGTTGATTTAAAATTTTAATGCATAAACTAAGTTGTTAGAGGACTTTTGCAATGAATGCTCCCTTCTTTCACTTGAGAATGTCTTGATTGTACAGCTGGTTGAGTGGTTGAACAACAATGAAGGTTTTGTAAAGCTTATTATTTGGACAACACATAGTTTTTGAATAATTACTGATGTTTTCCACTTTTTTGTATCTATATCTTGTGTTTTCCAGCTTTAATCTGATTTTAGAAACCTTCTAATCTAAGTTAAGAACTCTAAAAATAGATTTGTAGCCATTGGAACATCAGAAAAGCTGTTTAGAACATCTAAAATGAAATCTGAGCAGTTCTAGATACTAGCCATTGGGATTGTCAGAAGCTCGGGAGTTGACTTTCTAGAGCCTTGAGTCGACTCTAGTCGTAGAGTGAAAAATCCAACTCTCTGTATTTTCTATTCGTGCCAGTTCTACATGCTGGAGTTGGCTACTAGGCTTCGTGAGTCGACTCCAGTCGTAGGATGAAAAATTCAGCATGCTATTCTTGGACTCGTGCCCTTTGAGACATGAGTCAACTCCTGCTTTTCTTGAGTCGACTCCTCCATGAGTCGACTCCTAGTCGACTCCTGATCTATGCTAAGTACTGAAACTATGTTGAATTTAATTTTAAGCTTCTCTTGAGTTCGTTCCTGATCCAGTACTCTTTGAAAAACATTTAGCTTGATCTCTTTTGTTTTTTTTTCTTGATTCTTTCAATCGAATATATGGAGCTTCATTGAGATGTGTTTCTATCTTCCTGAACTTCATCTTAAACACTTCAACCAAATTATTAGTACTAAAAATAAACTCAAATATTTTGTTATTCATCAAAATCATATGTAGGATCAACATTTTCGATGATGACAAAATCTTTGAGTTCATGCATAACATTTGCAAATGCAAAAAAGCATTCAACGTGAAGAAAGCAGCATTCCATATTTGTAACTTAAGATGACTAATGCAAATTCAGATTATACACAAGTTTATCTTTTTTTTTGGTAATTTATCATTTTAATTACAATAATTATTCCTCTTTCTATTTGCTAAAAGTAAATTATGCTATCAATTAAGAAATTTTAGAATTTTATGTTATGTGCCATTAATATGCCATTAGTGTGCCATTAATGTAGCATTTTGTACCAAATTTTTAGAATGTTGAAGAATGCATCTCATTTTCATTTTTTTTTTTTTAAAATATGAGTTACTTGTTGCACTTATTTCATTTTTCTTGAGTGCTTTTATTTGTATCCTCCCCCTTTTTTTATACTTATCTTTTTTTTCTTCATTTTTGTGTGCTCTCTCTTTCTTTATGCTTATTTTTTTTTGCCTCTTTTTATCATCATCAAAGAATTATTGACAAGAAAAAGATATAAAGGTAAACATGCATACATATATAAAAAAAATACATCATTCATAGAAGTATGTATTGCATACAAAAAGATGTTCAAGCAGTATAAACACCTCCATACAACATAAACAAGGTTCTAAGATAAAGTATCACCATCCAATAACAAGATGATATGGCTAGGTCCTAAAATATCACATAGACATAGACTAATCCCTATATAAAAGAACCTAAGTCCTAGTGGATCAGTTAGATGAAACATCAAGAGTGGTGGAGGAGCTAGCTCTAGTCACCCTCCTATTTCTAGTACGAGTGGATGGTCCTCCAGCTCAGGAATATATCCTTAAGGGATCTGAAAGGAGGCTATGTGATAGGAGGCTGATCGGATACATGGGAGGAGGCTCAGAAACTAGAGATGGAACAAAAAAAATGTTTGGCTCTACCTCAACTATCTCAGCAACTACTGCTGATACTGCTGCCTCAGCCACTGCTGCTGCTACTACTAATGCCGCTACTGCAGTCACTGTTGTTATCGATCCTGGTGGAGCATGAGTCTTCAGAATATCCACCACTTATCCCATAGAAGCTAAGAGTGATGTGATCTTATCTAAGGACATACTGGACCTCTCTTTGCTCCATAGCTGAGTCAAACGCCCAACCTCAGATGCTAGCCTAGCTATCTTAGTCTGAATCTCCTCTATCTGTGGTCTAAGTCCATCTAAAATAAAGTGGGTGATTCAGGCTGTGTTGATCCTGAAATTGATTTTGATGATTCCAAAATATTGTATATTATGTATCTAATCATATATTTCAAGAATATATATAGATCTTTTCAGATATTAAAATTGAAGAAATATTCATTAGAAAATATCTCCATAAATTCACTAAGTCAAATCTTCAAAGAAGAAATTTTTAAGTTTAAGATTTAGTGGAGTCAATTTTAGAGCAAAACGAGCCATCTTCAAAAAATTTGAAGGCTTCTTTAAGCTATTTGGCATGCCTGCACATTATCCTGGCATAGGTTTAAGAGGTCTCAAAAATAGCTCAAGACTTCTCCATTTTTGGAGACAAAAATCTTATTTCTATATTCTGAGATTGAGACATCTCGAAACTTTTTGAGACTTCTCGAAATAAAACCAAGACTTCTTCATTTGCATAGATAGCCTTCAATGGCTAGTTTCAGCAATCCTTCCAATGCCTATTTCTCCACTATAATGGCTATTTCAGAGCTTTCAATGGCTAGAACTCACTTTCCAACTATCTCCAAGGATATTTAAAGATCGAGAATCAATTAAAATAAAAGATTAAGAAATTTAAAGAGAGAATTTTTTAATTTTGGTGAGAAATATTAAAAATCTAAAGAAAAAAAAAAAGAAAAAAGTTGTGCATAGATTTCAGCAAGCTTTCAAAGCAATCTTTTCCAACATCTTCCACGTCCTCTCAAGTACAAATTGAAGAAAAGTCAAGCCTCAATCGAGCACATCATCAGCTTCTTCTTTAGAATTTAAAGTATTTTAATTCTATTTTTACTTTTGAGTTGAAATTTTGTAATTATATTTTTATTTCTTTACAAATTTCTTTGGAGGAAAAAAACTTGGAGTTTAGACCCGTCCAAGCCCAGAATTGGACTTGTTATATTTTGGTTGATTGGCTCAAAAAATACTACTACAAAAAAGAGCTATGGCAGCCATTCGTAATCGCTGCCATAGTCCAAAAAATCGCTGCCATAGGCTATGACAACAGTTTTCTAACCACTGCCATTATGACCATCGTCGTGGCTCTATGGCAGCGATTGTTGCAGTAGTTATTTAAACCACTACCATAGATGGTCTATTGTAGCGACTTAAAAATCACTGCAATATATCGACTTATAGCAACGATTATGTAACCGCTACCATAGTTAATCTATAGCAGTGGTTACATAACCGCTGTCATAGGTAGTCTATAGCAGCGGTTTCTTAACCACTGCCATAGGTCTAATACAGTGGTTGATACCATTTGCATCAGAAACCTATAACAACGGTTGGCACGGATATGACAGTGGTTATAAAACTACCATCGTAGATCTTAAATAATTAAAAAAATAAAATTTTTATTTTTTTTATATATTTTATCTGATAAATATAGATATATAACATAAAAAATATAATAAACATAAAAATTATTCTAAAATGCTAAAATTTTATTATCAAATAAAATTTATTATAATATTTTTTTAAAAAAATAAAATACATCAAAAGTCTCCTAAATCTACATCATCGTCGTCGTCACCGGAAGCTGGAGTCGAAGCCAGAGCTGGAGTTGTAGCTAGAGCCGGAGCTGGAGCTAGAATGCGGGCCAACATATCCTCGAAGCCTGCGACTTCAAAATGCATGCTAAGTGTCAACATCATGACTCTCACGATGCCTTATAGATGAGATGCACTCTCCTCAACCCGATCTACCCACATCACAGTATGATCTACCATGCCAACACCTCCTCAAGCTTCTTTCGACTGACGACATCAAAAGTCTGTGAGAAGATGCTCACCTCGGATCAGTAGCTCGTCGACATGTGTTCGGGCCTACATCGGATCCTTCCAGAGTGCTCAAGCCCCAAAACTTGAAATAGATGGTCATGGGGCCCCGAGGTATCCGAGCCCTCGCTCGCGAGCGCATCTAGCTGATTCTATAATTATAAATTGAAATAAAATTTTATAAGAAATGCTATAATACTAATCATATATACTAATATATTTAATACTTACAAAAATACATTCGATTGCGGCGTTCATCGACCTGCCCATCTTGTCCGTGCGGTTGGATCGAAAGATCTCGCTACGACTGGACATCACTCCATCTCTCATCAGCTATAATAAGGAATAAATTTATCAAAAAGATGATAAAAAATATAAATTTAATTTATCTAGTAAGATTTAGAATTAATTACCTCTCTATGCACACAACTGGCCATAGACTCGCGGCCTAGAGTGTGCGTATACTCCTGGACTGCATGATTCTTCCAATTCTAATGGAAGGTAGCCTAATAAGTATTTAAATAAATAATAAATATTTAAAAATTATTTAAATAAAAGTTTAAGCATATTAAAAAATTCAAAAGTTAGAAATTTTACCTCAAACTCCTAGCTCCTTTAGTGTCTAACCATCCTCTCCCACTGACTCGGAGGACAGTCCTGTATCCAGGGACAAGCTCCTCCAGAGTGTCTCATCGATGCTCAAGCCATCCTCTGTGGAGCTTGACCTTGTAACCCCGATACAACTCTCCAATCTTCTTTAGTCGGACATCTCGAGTCCTCTCGTGATTGGAAAAGTCATACCTCCTCTACACAAATTTATCAAAAATCAGTTACAAAATTATTCTAATCAAACATATATAGTGTAAACATATAAAATGCATAAATATAACTAAGATGTACGTACTTACTCATATCTTCTCCCATACCCGATCCTTGATGGCAGCATCCATCAAATGTCAATCTCTGGGCTTTACAGGAATGATATCCGACCGCCTCACAAGCACTTCACAAAAGGAATGCATCTCCCATGCGGTCTCCCCTATCGGCCTCTCCTTCACATCGTAATAGACCATCACCTGATGCTAGCGGTTCCACACGTGTGCCATATATGTAGGATCATGAAATGTTTGATTAGATGATGCACCTGCAATGCAAATACGTTATGCGAATATATGTGTATAAATACTATATAAAAAATAAAGTTGTACTAATATAATAAAAATGTACACTCAGATGCCTGCGTTGTAGCATGTGCCTCAGATATGAGCGTCGGTAGAGACTCAGCTACTGGTGGAGTAGATGCCGCTGGTGGAGTAGATGCCAACGGTGAAGATCCCTGAGCAGTCGATGTCGAGGTGGACGGAGTATACTCCGATTTCTCCTCGGATGCTGAACTGCACATAACCCACCAAGGGACAAGGGTGCAAGCTAGATGGCATTTTGGTGCCATCGTGATCTACAACGTTAATGAACATTAATCAATATAACATGTTGAACAATAATATTAGTATAGCATCAATAAATAGTCTCTAATATATATACTAATCAATTGACAGGTCTATCGTTATGCAATGCAATAAATAAAAGTAACATGATATAAACATCCAAAAAATGTTATGCAATAAATTATACAACATGAATTACATTCATAAATAATTAAGGATGAGCAACAGTCATAGATCCAATCTCTTGTGCGAACCTTGCTGTTAATCCAGAAATCTGAAAGAAGAACAAAGTAGATGATGGTGGCACCTTAGAACTAAAAGTTGGAACCTTAGAGAGACATATCAAATTCTATTTGCTCAAAAGTCGAGCCAGCTCTGTTCCTGAGACAGTCGACTTCATGCCTGAGACATCCGGCTAGGGTCCTCCCCCAGCCAACTCGATCACGGCCCGAGCCGGCTCGACTGTGTGCCATCCCCTCGATCACTCTCTCTCTCCCTCTCTTGATCTCTGTCGCCGATGATGGCGGGAAGGCCGAACCCCTCCCTCCCAGCTTTTTCATCTCTCGATCTTCCTCTCTCCCTCTCTCGATCTCCCTCGTCGACGAGGTCGGACCCCATCCCTCCCTCTCTCACTCTCTCAATCTCCCTCATCGGTAAGGCCGGACCCCATCCCTCCCAGTGATGTCGGTGAGGCCGGACCCCCTCCCTCCTTCTCTCGGTCTCTCGATCTTCCACTCTTCCTCTCTCAATCTCTCTCACCGACGAGGCTAGACCCCCTCCCTCCCAATGATGGTGGCGAAGTCGGACCCCCTCCCTTCCAATGATGGCGGCAAGGCCGGATCCCTCCCTTCCTCTCTCAAGTACAAATCTATCGGATATTTGGGTTTGGATCTGGTACCAGTAATTAAAATTGGATCTGAATCTAAATATCCAGATTTTAATCCGAATCCAACCCATTGACAGATCTAATCCAACCCATTAACAGATTTAGTCCACGGCACAAGGCTACCGCCACGGCACGGTTCAAGGCCACCGCCATGGCACGGTCCAAAAACTATGGCATGCAGATAATTATAATATTTATAATAAATATTTATAATATTTATTATAAATATTTTATAAATTATTATAAATATACATAATTAATAAATAATATTATAAATTTAAAAAAATATATATCTGCAGCTATAGAAAGTGGGTCGCACCAAAAGCTCCGAGGATCATCGGTGATGATGCTAGAAGAGGACGACGATACTAGAGGTAACCTGTGAAACAAAGTAAGATAGTGAGATAGAGAAGAGAGAAAAAGAGAAAAAAGAGAGAGCAGCGGCAGTCGAGGATGGGGGGACAGGAGGAGGGGGGCACAATGATGAGAAGGTCGAAGGAGACTTCGCACTCGATCGGAGGAGGGTCAGAATGGTGGTGGTGGATGGGTGGGGTTTCATAGGGGCCGAAGGAGGATGGAGGGGGGCTCATCGGAAGCAGAGGTTTGGTTTCGCACCAGAGCCGGAGGAGCATATAGTGTGGGGGAGGGGTTTCACGAGGGGCCGACGGAGGGTCGAGGGTGCATGGAGGTTTACCGGAGGGGGGTTTCACAGGGGGTCGAGGAAGGGTTGGATGGGGGGTTTCACGGAGGACCGAGCGAGGGTGAAGGGGATTTCACGGAGGGTCGAGGGAGGGTCGGATGGGAGGGGTGGGGGGCCCGGGTGGGGGGTGGTGGGGAGGGGCGGTCGGGGATAGGGGGCTGAAGGGAGAGGGGAGGTGCCGACCGAGGGAGGAGGAGGGTCGACACCAATCGAGGGGAGGAGCCTCACCGACGACGAAGAGGAGAGGGAGAGAGAGAGAGATCAAGCGCGCACGGAAGGAAAGAAAAAATTTAGAAATTTTTAATCAAATCTACGACAGTGGTTATCGAACCACTGCCATAGATCTACGATAGCGGTTATCGAACTACTGCCATAGATCTATGGCAACGATTATCCAAAATTGCTATCATAGATCTATGGCAATGGTTCTATAAGCGCTGTTGTAGATGTATAACAATGATTTTTGATAATCGCTGCCATAGGTTGGAAATAATTTTTTTCTTATTTTTTTTAAATATTATATAATTTTAAAATTTAATATCCATCTTCACCGTTCATTGTCTAAATAATTATCATTAGAGTGTCATCGCAAAAGGTTGCCTAGATTTGATGGCCCTAGCTTCATCGATCAAAAAAAATTAATTTCGACAATCATGAATGATGATGCGATGATCTAATAGATGGAGACTTTCGATTCATCCAAAAACCTGCAACGATGATCTCGATGATGTTTGTAGCATACTATTAAAGTTTCACTTCATTCGGATATCATTATTATGGCCAATTTAGTATAGAATAATTTTGGCCGTTAAATTAGAAACAAGTGATCAAAGGGTTAAACGGCATTCGATTATGAGATAATTTTTTAGTTAAATAATCTTTATTATAATTTTAAATATTTTATATGATGATGATAGTAAAATTTAAATCATTTTCATAAGCAGATATTGCAAAAGCACGAGCATAATAATCAGTGAAGTTTTAGAATGGTTATCAGGAGACGTATAGTTTTAGATCATTCTTCATCTCACGAATTAAATTTTATAATCACCACCATAAAAAATGATTAAAATAGTAGCCAAGATCATTTATAAAAAAAATTATCTTATAATCAGACATAGTTTGGTCCTTTGATCACTCATTCATCATTTAACGGTCGAAACTAATTTATACTAAATTAACCAAGATAATGATATTCGATTGAAATAAAACTTTGATAGTACGCTACAAACATCATCAAGATCATCGTTGTAGATTTTTGGATCCATCAGAGGTCTCCATCTATCAGATCATCGCATCATCGTTCGTGATTGTCGAAATCAAATTTTTCTGATCGATGAAGCTAGGGCCATCAGATCGAGACGATCTTTGGCAACAACACTCTAATAATAATTATTTAAATAATAAATGATGAAGATGGACATTAAATTTTAAAATTATATAATATTTTAAAAAAAAATATGGAAGTGATTATAATTAATTGCTACCATAAATCAGATTATAGCAGCGGTTCCTACTAACTGTTGCTATAGGTCTGACTTATGGCAGCGATTATAATGAATCACTGCTATAGATCGATCTATGATAATGATTTTTTGTAACCGCCACTATAGATCTAACCTACAGCAGTGATTTTTTGTAACCACTGCTATATGTCGAACCTATGGCAATGGTTATAAAAACCGCTGCCATAGGTCCGACCTATAATAGCGGTTAATGAAAATCGCTATCGTAGGAGCTATGACAGCGGTTTCGAAAATCGTTGCCATAGTAAGCGCTGTCATAGGTCATTTTTGTAATAGTGAAACCAACTAGGTTGATCGTAAGCCTAAAAAACTATCGGTATAAGATTTTGATTGGTGATCCCAAAAAATCAACTGGATTTATTTATGAGCCTAAAAAAATAAACATACGGTAATCAAGGATGGATTATAGTAAAAATCTTAAGAAAAGTTTGGAGAGTGGACGTAGGTGCCGGTTGTATCAAATCACTATAAAATTTTATGTATTTATGTTGTAATTTTTTCTCTATCCTTTTGTATACTTTGCATGCTTTTAATTCTTGCTTTACTTTCATATTTTGATTTTCTTATCTTAATTCCACTACTATGCTTTTACTTATATTCTATAATTACTAAAAATAGCTCAAATTGAAGCACATATTATTTAGAAAGTAAATTTGATTGAAATTTTATAAGAACATAATTCATCCCTCCCTCTTGGGTTGCTATCTTTGAGCAATAATTGGTATCAGAGTGGGTATTCTAATATTTATTTGTTGACCTAGTGGTCAAAGGATGAAAGATCAATGGCAACCCCAAGTGGTGTTTCATTTATTAAGGGATAATCCACTTTTAGACCACCATTTTTTGATAAAACAAATTATTTTTTTAAAAAAATTAAAATGAAAATATTTATACAAGCTCAAGATAATAATTTATGGGATATTATAACTACAGGACCACACACACCCATAATTAATGTAAATGGTGTTGTTCTTTCCAAGCCTGAAAAGGATTGGGATGAATTTGATAAGATGGCTCAATTAAATGCTAAAACCATGAATGTTCTTTATTGCTCTCTTGATGTATATGAATTTAATAGAATATCTATATATACATCAGCTAAAGAAATTTGAAAAAATTAAAAGTAACTCATGAAAGAACAAGCCAAGTTAAGGAGTCCAAAATTAATTTGCTTATTCATAAATATGAAATATTTAAAATAGATAAATATGAGTCTATTTCTAAAATATTTTTTAAATTTATTAATATTATCAATGCTCTAAATAGTCTTGGCAAGATCTATACTAACTATGAACTTGTTTGCAAGATTTTAAGATCCTTGCCAAAGAAATGAGAAGCAAAGGTGATAGCTATACAAGAAGTGAAAGACCTTACCAATCTATCCTTAGAAGAATTGATAGGTTCACTCATGATTCATGAATTGAATATGGCTCAAAAGGAGAAAGAAGAGGAGCTTAAGATGAAGACCATTGCTTTCAAGTCCATGGCCAAATTCAAAGCAAGCGATAAGTCGGAAGAAGAAGAAGATGAAGAAGAGAGTGAAGATGATGATGAGGACATGGCATCTCTCTCAAAATAATTCAAGAAGTTCCTCATGGAGAGAAGTATGAAGAAGAAAGAAAAGGAAGAAAAAAAAGAAAGAAAAAATATCACTTGCTATAATTGTAATAAGAGGGATCACTACAAACCGAATTGCCCCTACTAAAAAAGCACTCCAAAAGGATCAAGAAAAGAGCTATGCTAGGAATTTGATGAGATAGTAATACTTCAAGCTTGGATGAGGAAGAGAAAGCGACAAATCTTTGCCGCATGATATTGATATTGAGATAAATTCTGAAAACACCTCCGAGTTTTCATTTGATAAAATGTTTGAAGTCTTTAATGATTTAATCAATGAATTCAAAAAATTAAGACTAAAAAATAAAGAAATCATAAAGTCTAAACTTTTTTTAGTTAATAAAAAGAATAAATTATTAATAAAAAAGAAGATATCTTGAAAAAAAAGAATACTTTGGCTAAAGAAAAAAGAATGAATTAAATCTAAAAATTTTTTAGTTAAAAAAATATTGAGGTAAAAAGGAAATATGAAAATTTAAAATTCTTCCTAGAAGAAAATAAAAATCTTTAAAAAGAAAAGAAAGAACTTTTGAGAGAGAATAAAAAATTAAGAAGAAAAATTGAGATTTTGAAATCCATAGCCCAAAATTTTACCTTTAGCTTTCAAAATCTTAAATCTATGGTAAGTAGTAACAATAATGCTATTTTTAATAAAATAGAAACTAAATTTAACTCTTCAAGAAAACAGCAACATAATTTGATCACTCATAAAAAAAATTAAAAATTTTTATTTTTGATGCCTCTGGCTCAAAAAAAAAAGATAACAAGAAATGATTGTATGTTTTCTATTGAAGGAAATCCTGATTTCCCGGTCCAGGTTCGTCCAGATCTGATTAGATCAAGAGATATATTTCAAAAATTTTCTCTTGATCTCAATCAGATCTTGATATATTTCAGATCTGATTCTTATTATTTTAATAAATAAAATAAAATAAGATAAATTAAATCAAATTTAATTTACCTGATTTGGGTAATCCTATTACCCTGTAGATGATCCTGATTGCAGCGGAAGGTTCTGGATCTTAGCCACGCAAGCGCCTGGCCTCTACCGGTATCCACTCGGGTTGGATCTGGAGATCCTCTTCTTCTCTATCACACCTCCAAAAATCAGATCTGGATCTGATCTGGAGGATCTTCAAAACTCTTTTGAAGATCTGCAGTCGTCCTTTTGCAGCAGCGCAGCCTTCTTGCTTTTGATCGCCTTTCCTTGATCTGAATCGCACCAAACTAAGTCCAAAACACCTTTTGGACGTGGAGAGCAAGAGGAGAAGAGACTATGGCATGGAGAAGGAGGGGAGAGGCAGCCTTGGGGCGTGGGATCTAATAGCATTGGAATTAGGGTTGGGCGCAGGGTCTTATTTATAGACCTCTTGTGATCCAACTCCTCTTCCTCTCAACCAATCACAACCCTTTGTGAAATCAGATCTAAATCTGATTGGTTGGAATAGAGACCCCTGGATTCCTCCTTAGAGGGCGCCTAAGACCAGTCAAACTGGATTCTTAGTAGAACTCTGATTGGAATCCAAAAGGGAGGTGGAGTCCTTGTCCAACAAGGACTCCTAGGCGCCTCCTACTTGGGCTCACGCCACCCTTGGCGTGCGCCCTTCTCCTTGCCAGGTTCTGGCAGGGGGACAGGCCCCCACCAGCTCTCCAATAGGTGCATGACATGTGGTCAAAAGTCAAAGGGTCAATGGTCAACGTTTGACCAGTCAAAGGTAGACTTTTGACCAAAGTCAAAGAACAAGAAATGGCAGGTGACCAAAAATGGCAGGTAATGTCTTACAAATAAGACAACCTATTCTGACTTGGACAACCTCCAGTCAGACCATATGAAGGCCTCTGATTGAGCACAAACTCCTTTGGCTCAGTCAGGACAACTTATTTATGATAGTAAAAGAAGAACGTTAGGTTCAATCGAGTGCTAGCACGATTTCCTTGAACCTAATTGAATCTCATTCAGATCAATTGAACTAGATCAGTTCAATTGATGATCACCAGATTCAAACCCTTGTTTGTGTGACCCAGTTAGGTTCAGTTCTGTATGGTAATGGGATATGTCATGATCTCTATCATAGACATCATCGAAACTCCTTTCGATGGATCAGAACTCTTCTGATTCGAACAGCTAGAATGATCGATCATCTAAATCATTCTAATTGCTCCCAAAATCCACCAGTGACACCTAGCAGTATATGGTGGCAACCCATCAGAGCTGAATGCGAACCTCTTGGTGCAGCTACCTGTGTGATTAAGTTCTTCTATCTTGAGCCCCGATCAGATTAGGGTTAAGGTGAACTCGTCAAACCCTAGTCTCTGTCATATGATGTAATCATTCGATTCGAGTCCAATGTGAAAATCTAAATAGAAACTCTTTCTATTATTTCACTCTGCCATGGCCATGGGCTTCTGGACTTGATTCTCATGATCATCATAGGGCTACTCCTCTACCACCGAGGTAGATAGATCCCATCTTGATGCAATCCAGTTCCTACAATGAACATGCTATAGCCAACATACACCTCAGGGTTCCATATGGCTAGGAGACCGAGTAATGGTGTAGTCAAACTATAACACCCTCAAGGTGAACTGCCGATGCATCTCAGGTCAAAGAACCAGACACACTACTGCAGCATCGAGTCAGTCATTGACGAGAAGGTAGACTTCCTAATGACTACTCGAGGTGGTCACGCTCAGTGCCCTCGTTCTCTAACGAGTACCTGTACTCTCGCTCCGGTGTCTCCACACCGTAGACTCAAGACTCATCTACTAAAGAGAAGCGATCGTACACCAACCTTCCGGATCAATCACCATCCTCGTGATGATCCTATGGTCGGGAGCTGTTTATGAGTTAATAATGATTATTCATGTCTTAAATTTTCAACTCTTGAAAATATGAATTATCATTACCATTAACTCAAAGGATGTATCACAGACACTAAATACACATGTGTGATAGAAAATAACCCATTTCATTAATTATAGTCAAAATTACAATTTTGCCCCTAGAAGTGTATTACAAGTGTCAGCCAATTCTGGCTTCTAGGGCACATATATCTAACAATCTCCCACTTGTCCTAAAGCCAATTGGCTACAAGTCTAAGTCCCATCTTCTCAAGGTGGGCTTCGATCTTCTGCTGGCCCAACGGCTTTGTAAGTGGGTCTGCCACATTATCTGTGGAGTTGACTCTCTTGACCTCAACGTAACCTTTCTCAAGGTAATCGCGGATGAGATGATATCGCCGCTCAATGTGCTTGGACTTCTGGTGAGACCTCGGCTCCTTAGCAAGGGCTATGGCGCCATTGTTGTCGCAGTAAAGAGGAATGGCATCTGATGGCATTACTCCAATTTCTGCAGCAAACTTCTTGTACCAGAATGCTTCCTTTGCAGCCTCTGATGCAGCTATATATTCTGCTTCCATGGTGGAATCTGCTATCACAGTTTGCTTGGAACTCTTCCAGCTGACAGCTCCACCATTGCACACAAACAGACTTCCAGATGTCGACTTTCGATCATCTATATCGGACATGAAGTCCGAGTCTGTGTATCCCTGAACTTGGAGTTCTCCATTACCAAAGACCAACATCATATCCTTAGTTCTTCTCAAGTACTTAAGGATACATTTCACAGAAGTCCAGTGTTCTTCACCTGGATTTGACTGATATCTGCTTGTGACACTCACAGCATGGGCTATATCAGGTCGTGTACATAGCATGGCATACATGAGGCTCCCTATTGCAGAAGCATAAGGGATCTTGCTCATGCGTTCTATTTCCTCAGGTGTGCTGGGGCACATCTTCTTGGAAAGATGAATACCATGTCTGAAGGGTATTAATCCCCTCTTAGAGTTTTCCATACTAAACCTCTTTAGTACTTCCTCTATGTACATCTTCTGTGAAAGTCCTAGCATCCTATTCGGTCTATCCCTATAGACCTTAATTCCTAGAATAAAGGATGCTTCACCTAGGTCTTTCATGGAGAATTCCTTGGACAACCACATCTTGACTGATGTCAACATGGGAATATCATTCCCAATAAGGAGGATGTCATCCACGTACAATACGAGGAAGACAACAGCGCTCCCACTGACCCTTTTGAAAACACATGGTTCCTCTTCATTTTTGATGAAACCAAACTTTTTGATCACATCATTGAAACGAGTGTTCCAGCTCCGAGATGCTTGCTTAAGTCCATATATGGACCTTTGCAGCTTGCAAACCTTGTGATCAGTATCACTGGATGTGAAACCTAGCGGCTGTTCCATATAGATATCTTCCTCAAGATATCCATTTAGGAATGCCGTTTTCACGTCCATTTGCCATATTTCATAATCGAAATAGGCTGCAACAGCAAGCAATGTGCGGATGGATTTTAGCATAGCTACCGGGGAAAAGGTATCCTGATAGTCAATGCCTTCACGTTGACTATAACCTTTTGCCACCAGTCTAGCCTTGAATGTCTCCACATTCCCATCTGCACCAATCTTTCTCTTGAAGATCCATTTACACCCAATAGGTACTATACCTTCTGGTGGATCTACCAAGGTCCAGACTTGGTTTGAGTGCATCGAGTCGAATCTTCTGACTTCATTGCCTCAAGCCATTTCTCGGAGTCGATATCTGATATCGCCTCGTTGTAGGTTTTGGGATCATCACCATGAGCACCATTACCTATGAGGAACATTTCCTCTACATCCTCTGAAATAATACCTAAGTATCTTTCAGGGGGACGGGAAACTCTTTCCGATCTACGAGGTGGAGGAGGTAGTGTTCTTATTGGCTCAACCTGATTTGGTTCCACTTGGTCCTTAGCTCGTTCTGCTTGTGAGACTTTCTCATCAAGCTTAATCTGCTTTCCAATGCCACTATCTTGAATAAACTATTTTTCAAGAAATATGGCATGTCGACTCACAATCACATTGTGGTCTTCTGGAATGTAGAAATAGTATCCTAATGACTCTTTAGGATATCCTATGAATCGAGCTCTAAAGGACCTAAACTCTAACTTGTCCGCTTGTTGTCTTTTGACATAAGCCGGACAACCCCAAATTCTGAGATGACTCAGACTTGGTTTCTTACCGTGCCATATCTCATACGGTGTGGTAGGAACGGTTTTAGAGGGAACCCTATTCAGTAAATAGATTGAAGTTAATAATGAATGTCCCCAAAGAAAATCTGGGAGGTCTGTGAAGCTCATCATGGATCGAACCATATCCAATAGAGTCCGATTTCTCCGTTCTGAAACCCCGTTGAGTTGAGGTGTTCCTGGTGGAGTCCATTGAGAGACTATGCCATTTTCCTTAAGATAGTCTAGGAATTCCCGGCTAAGGTATTCACCTCCTCGATCTGATCGAAGAACCTTAATGGGTTTTCCAGTTTGTTTTTCTACTTCATGTCTGAATTCTTTGAACTTTTCAAAGGCTTCAGACTTGTGTCTCATAAGATACACATACCCATACCTAGACAGATCATCGGTAAAGGTAATGAAGTAGACAAAATTGCCTCTAGCCGGCACATCGAATGGGCCGCACACATCAGTATGTACTAGGGCAAGGAGATCTGTGGCCCTCTCCCCATGTCCAACAAAAGGGAGTTTAGTCATTTTGCCTTGAAGACAAGATTCACAAGTTGGATATGACTCAAAAGTCAATGGACTCAATAGCCCATTTTTCTCCAATTTGTTAATCCTATCTTCTGCTATATGACCTAATCTCAGGTGCCATAGATATCTGTCGTTTGGACTATCCCTAGGTCGTTTGGCATTCACGTTTTGCTCGATAGTTAAAACAGGTACATCAATATGCAACTGATAAAGACCATTAACAAGGAAACCATTTGCAATTTTATTTCTTTCATAAAGAATGTTACAATGGTCCTTAAAGAAGGTGATCACATAACCTTCTTGTGCTAAGCATGAAACAGAAATCAAATTCCTGCTAGCTGCAGGCACATAATAACAGTCTTTTAAAACTAAGTCTAAACCAGATGGTAATCGCAGAGGGTATGTTCCCACGGCTACTGCAGCAACTCTTGCTCCATTACCGATGCGTAGGATCATGTCTCCATCCCTCAGCCTCCTGCTATCCTCAAGACCCTGCATAGAAGTGCACAGATGAGCACTAGAACCA
Organism: Cocos nucifera; assembly: GCA_006176705.1. Lineage (NCBI taxonomy): Eukaryota > Viridiplantae > Streptophyta > Magnoliopsida > Arecales > Arecaceae > Cocos > Cocos nucifera. The sequence goes on along the minus strand of QRFJ01000468.1, from coordinate 1,518,569 downwards.
GAGTCAAGCACCCAACTGGATGCAGAAGAAACCGTAAGGTTAGACTCAATAACGAGCATACCTCCAGAAGGACCTTCCTTCTTGTTCTTCAGGGTGGCCAGGTAAGTAGGGCAGTTCCGCTTCCAATGGCCGTCGCTGTTGCAATGGAAACACTTTCCTTTGCCATCGACCTTCTTCTTCGGTTCTGCCTTCTTCTTCTTTGATCCTTCTACCTTTTGCTTTTTCACAGACTTCTTTTTCTTTCCATAAGACTTTCTTTTGGAAGAAGTCCGTTCCATAGCAAGAACTGAGCCTTTAGAACCTTTCATAGAAAGCTCAGCGGTAACCAGCATATTCATCAACTCGGCCAAGGAATTTTGAAGTTTATGCATGTGGTAATTCATGATGAATTGCCCATATGCATCAGTCAAGGATTGCAGAATAATATCGTTCTGCAAATCCAAGTCCAACTTCACACCGAGCTTCTCAAGCTCTTCCATGTCCTTGATCATTGTCAGACAGTGATCTTGGACTGACTGCCCATCACGCATCTTAGCCTTAAAAAGTCATTTCGTGACTTGATATTTGGCTGCGCGACTCTGTTCACCAAACATCTCCTGCAGGTGAGCCAACATTTGGCGAGCAGTCCCGATATCTTCATGTTGGCGCTGGAGCTCATCAGACATCGAGCCCAACATGTAGTATCTGGCCTTATTGTCTTCGTCAATCCATTTTTCCAGAGACGCTCTCTGTTCAGTGGATGGACGAGCTGGTAAGGTGGGAGGGTCCTGGTCCAAAACATGTGTTAACTTCTCTGAACCCAAAACAATTTTGTAGTTCCTGAGCCAATCTTTATAATTGGGTCCAGTCAGTCTATGTGTGTCTAGGATACGTGCCAGTGGGTTGGACGCAGACATTTTCCTGTAGAGAGTCAAAGATTCTAGTTAGATACTGTAATTTTGACTTGACCAATTTGTTTAGGGATTTTATTTTTAAACAAATTAGCTCCCACTATTTTCTCGGATCCCTACACTCCCTCTGTAGAGATGCGAAAATCTCCGCGATTGATGATTTCTAGTGGGTGGTGCGGTCTCACCAACTGACTCATCACCTCACCTAACAGTTATTGGTGATGGGTTAGCCAATGAGTGAACAACTCTTGTTCAATGATTCTCTAATCATGGTGCACCCAAACTTGGTCTCTAATTCATGAATCTCACCGTATCCGGAATATTGATCCACTCCTTAGTTAAGTCAGACCCACCATTTGCATAGACTGGGTTCCTAATTGGGTCTCTCACCGTATCCAGGAATATTGAGCCCAACTCATCCTCCAGCCCATAGCATCCAATGCCTAATAGACATGGTTGCGTCTTCCCGGTGCAACTGAGCCACTGTATCCAGCCGAGAACAATCAACCCCGGGAAGGGCCCGCACGTCTACAATGGTGGAAGACCTCGGACTTAATCTTTTCTTAGGGAGAATTGATTCAGGTCTCATTAAACTAGACTTGGCTTAGTCATAACAATTATGACTAACCTAGTGGCATGGGTCAGCTCGGATTATTGACCACCTCAGATCAGAACTGTGTCAACAGATATGGCCAGGTAAGTGAGACCGGTGGAAGGAATATGCCGTTAACTCGCACAAGAACGCATTCAGGTCGAGTAGCTTCCAATTAAAAACCAGTCGGTCGTCTGTGCCAAACTTACCTTAGACACCAAATTGTTGAGTCAGAACCAATTGGGTTAGCCTACAATCCAGACTCTAACCTCTGAGCCTAATTAGGTCTTGCTTGATCGTGACTCGATCTTGACCCAGACTTAATCCTATTAGGCTGGTCAATTTAAGCATTGTTGATCCCATCTAACCAACTCTTGATTCGGTTTGATCAACCGCTTAGACCTAATTGAGCTACCCAAGCCCGAACCCAGTATTATGAATATGTCTTAGATCTGAAATTCTCAATTTTAGACCTAATTAATATTCCATAAACTTAATTCTTAATTAAGTTGGGTTCATAAACAAAATATGCACAATAAATCCTAGGGTTTCAGGATCTAGGGTTTTGCAGAAAGTAAGTTTTGGGTTTCTGATTAAGGACGAACACGCAGCACCCCTACACGTCATAAGAACACCCCATCGAATGGGAAGAGAGGGCCTTTAAACCCTTCTTCGTTCTTATGACCGGACGGCCAAGAGGAACGCCTTAATCAGGAACATGTAAATACTACAAAACAGTTATAGATCTATATCATATATCTCATATACAAATTTAGATCTAATCAAGGCATATTTTGCATACATCTCATGTATCAAATCATGCATGTTTTCAGATCTAAATTATCACATAATAATCTAAAAAATTAGATTTAAATTGATCTAATCAAAATAAATTCTAATCTAGACAATTATGTAGAACTATTCTACAACTAGTCTAGTCATGCATCTATCATATCTCATATGATATTTAAAATTAAATAATTTTTATTTGCTGTTTATCAGATGTTATTATAACACTTATAATATCAGAAAATAGTAAATAAGAAGATCTAAAATATGATTTAATCAGATTAAATCAAAGACATGCAAAACTATTCTATAGAACTATTCTATTCTAGAACTAGTCATGCATATCTTCATGTTCTTAGATCCAAATCATTTAATTTTAATTTTTTTGATTTCAGATCTGATCACATCTCATGTGACATCTGAAATCACTTTATTTTCTAATTAAAATAAAATTAAAATCAGATCTAAATAATTTAGAACCATGGCTCTGATACCAGTTGAAGGGAAATCCTGATTTCCCGGTCCAGGTTCGTCCAGATCTGATTAGATCAAGAGATATATTTCAAAAATTTTCTCTTGATCTTAATCAGATCTTGATATGTTTCAGATCTGATTCTTATTATTTTAATAAATAAAATAAAACAAGATAAATTAAATCAAATTCAATTTATCTGATTTGGGTAATCCTATTACCCTGTAGATGATCCTGATTGCAGTGGAAGGTTCTGGATCTTAGCCACTCAAGCGCCTGGCCTCTACCGATATCCACTCAGGTTAGATCTAGAGATCCTCTTCTTCTCTATCACACCTCCAAAAATTAGATCTGGATCTGATCTGGAGGATCTTCAAAACTCTTTTGAAGATCTGCAGTCGTCCTTTTGCAGCAGCGCAGCCTTCTTGCTTTTGATCGCCTTTCCTTGATCTGAATCGCACCAAACTAAGTCCAAAACATCTTTTGGACGTGGAGAGCAAGAGGAGAAGAGACTATGGCATTGTAAAAATCAAATGCTTGATATATTGATATGCATTGTATCTTAGGTTTATCTCTAGGAATTTAAAATTTTCTAGGTGAACCAAATTCCATAGAACCATTATCTAAATCCTTCTTGATTTGATCATCCTTGATTTGATCTTATTTTATTTGATTATTAGAACCCCCACAATTTATTACTTTTTGATACTCTAAATTTACTTAAATATCTTTCTTGATTATCGATTTAATTGCTATTTTGATCTTAAAAAAGAATTTATTAATGAACATTTATACTTTATTTCGATTGACTGATTTTAAAAATTGAATTTAAAAAAATAGTCTTCTCAAATCTTTTAAAGTTGATATCAAGCAAAATACTTCAAGAAAGCTATCATTTATCTTTAAAGCTAAACATTTTAAGAAAACTTCAGTTTTAATTAATTGGTATCAAATAGCATATGATTTGCCATGTATTTAATTAATTTATCTTTTGATAAAAAAATATTTTTATTTTAAATCTGGTTTTGCATGACTATATTTTTAATATGATATCATTTGAGATAAATTCAAAAATATATAACTTTTTAAAACATAATTACTTGATATTTCTTAAGAAAAGGAAGAGATAATCTTTTTGAAGAATAACTGAAATTTTTTTTATGATTTATCTTGACTAATTTGCTAATATTAATTCAATTAATTTATCGTTCAATATTCTCAAAACTATTTATTTGAATCAATTCATCCTTACCAATTCATAACTAAAATCATTGATACCAAGCTAAATTTATAAATTAATCTTTAAGTGATATTGAACTATCAAGAAAATTATGATTTAGTCTAAATTTTAGTTTAATTAGTATCAAAAAAATCTTTCAAAGAAATGACTATTTAGTTTGATTTTCAAAGAATTAATATAAAATCAATTATTTTCATAATTAGTGTCAAGAAGTTTTTTTTAAGAAAACTTTCACTCTTAGTATCAATAGTATCATCTTTGCCTTGCATATTATTACATTATTTTTGGCAAAAGAATTGAATATAACGTTTCAAATCTTTTTTATATTGATATACTCTTAATATGATATATGTTGGGGATGAACCCTACTTCCGTCAAAGTTCAGTCTGATGCTTAGCCTAATGCAACTGATAGTTATGGAAGAGCTTTGATTAAAAATTCTTCCTCTAGCAACCGAACTCCGATCGAACTTCTTTAGCAGTCGAACTCATCCAACGATCGAATCTCTCCCAAACTCCCTCTAGCGGTCAAATCCTAGCCAAACTTCGTCAAGCACCCGACTCCCTCCAATGGTTGAACTCCTCCTAGACCTCTCCTTCAGTCGAATTTTTATAAAAGCCGAACTCCTTCCAGACGTCTCCTTCAATCAAATTCCTCTAGGAGCCGAACTCCTTTTAGACCTCTCATTCAGTCGAATTTCTATAGGAGTTAAATTTCTTTCGGACGTCTCCTTCAGTCGGATTCCTCCAGGAGCCGAACTCCTTCTGAACGACTCCTTTAGTTGAATTTCTTCAGGAGCCGAACTCCTTCCAAACGTCTCCTTCAATCGGATTTCTTCAGGAGCCGAACTTCTTTTGGACCTCTCCTTCAGTCGGATTCCTTCAAGAGCCGAACTCTTTCCGAACTTCTTCTTCAGTCAAACTTCATCTGAATTCCTCCAACGAATTACTTTCAGATTTCAAGTAGTATTCCTCCTAGATGGTCCCCTCTAACCATATTTCCTATAAGAGTCCGAACTCCTCTAGAATTGACATATGTCAAAGTTCTTCACCAACCAATGTCTGCTTTCTTCGAACTTCGACTATTAAATCTCAACGAACAGACGATCCCACGACCGGACGGTTACGACTATCATTTATCAAGATGATTACGACTATCATTTATTAGTCTACTACAGGTGACTCCATTATCAGACGATTATGATAAGCTCTATCTATAAAAAAAGATCCTCCAAATACATTTTCTCTAAGCTCTCTTCTTCTTCTCAAAACTCAGTTGAATTCTTATCTGAGCACTCCATTTCTGTTGGCCAGAAGAGCTGACTTGATCATCAGAGAATCCTGTTGGAGCCACCACCACCGACTTCGGATGAAACTTTATTTTGCAGGTCATCAATGATGACCTCTTCTTCTCCAACTCTAGCTCGATCCAACGTCAACCAGATTCTGCACCAACAGGATTAGCGCTAGAAGGAGGGCACCTCTTTTTCTAGGGTTTCTTTATTCTTAAAGGAGTGCTCAGCAGCGATCTCTCTTTTTTCTCTCTAGAGTTTTTTCCAAAAAAAATGCCTCCTAGAAAAGTTTCAACCCGACGATCAACGATCTCTGTAGCCAGATCCCATCCAGATCCATTCATTCCCGCTCCAACTTTGATAATTCAAGCTCCACCTACAGCCATGGTGGATGTGGAATAGTTCGATCTACTAGTCCAATAGGTTCACGATCTCATGGAGGCAGTGCAGGCCATACATCGACAGACTTCGGTGCTAATTCGGCTGGAGCAAGCTTTTTTGGAGCCCCATGATCTAATCGGAGGATGGTCGACTCGGGCTAGCCGGTCGATGACCTCCAAAAAAAAAAATAGAGGAAAAAGAGCCATTGGTCAGACCATAATTTGACCTCGGAGGAAGCTTTGCCCCCATCCCACTAGAAAACTCTGGAGATCAACGATCATGAAGATCTCCTGAATCAAAAACTTCAGAAAATGAGCCGACAAATTAAAAATCTCCGTCATACTCCCTCCTCATATGGTCATAATATTTGCACTGACCCTCCTTTTTCTTAAAGGATTATGCAAGAGCCCATTCTGTCAAACTTTAAGCTTCTTCAATTTAAAAGCTAGGATGGAACCTCTGATCCGATCGATCACCTGGAAGCCTTCCAGACTATGGTGCTACTCCATGGCGCACCAGATGCCATCTTATGTCGAGCTTTTCCATTTACCTTAAAAAGAGCAGCAAGAAACTAATACTCGATATTGAAATCAGGTATGATCTTTTTCTTTGATCAGATGAGCCATCAAATTATGACTCACTTCATTAGCAGTTGACATCCGCATCAAGGTTCAAATTTTTTGATGCATATCAAGCAGAAGAAGGGAGAATCTAGCCAGACTTATGTCACCCTATTTAATGCCACTGCATTGAAAGTCCGAAACCTGAATCAGTTTGTTGCAATGGTCGCACTCAAGGGCGGCCTTCAGAAGAATAATTTATTGTTCTTCTTGAAGAAAAAGTACCTCAGAAATATTGTCGATCTACTAGCTCGAGCTGAAGAATGTGTCTCAGCAAAAGAAATCTTCAAATTGAATGATGAGGAAGCTGCAGGAGAGTGGCAGACAGGCAAATCTAATAAATCCACAGTTGATGGAGGGCCAAATGAAATTCGACCGCGCTCATAGAGTCCCTCCAAGTGCAAGCGAGTTCGAACTCCTCCTCGAGCTCGTCGTCAAAGAAGCTCCGACAGAAGGGCATGAAGAAGTTCTCTCCCTAGAAGGTTTCACAACTACGCCTCTCTCAATGCTCCATAGATGTTGGTATGAAGTAAGAGAAAATTGGCTGAAGGCACTACCACAGCCAGAACCACCAGATAGTGAGGAACAACAAGAAAATCGACCACCTCTCAGCATCATCAACACTATCTCTGGGAGACTTAGTGCTTCAGGGAGCCACCATCTCTTAGCCTCAGAGCTAGGGGAAGCTTGTCCCAAATTGAAAAGACCCGTATGAAATAGAGGAGGTCATCCGGTCCGAAGCTTATCACCTAAAGGAGCTCGAAAGAATAATGCTCCCACAACCTTAGAATTTAGAAAATCTGAGAATGTACTACTAGTAATTTTTCTTCAATAAAACTCCTTCATTTTAACATTATTATTTTTTGGTGCAAAAACTATATGATGGTAGAAAAGAAGCAATAAAAAATGGTCATGTTAACCTCGGTAAATCGAAAGCCTCATTCATTTTAGACGAGATGAGGGGAGAGGTCCTGACAATGGATCTTATGTGCCCCTGCAGTCCATTAGGAATAGGAGGAGAACCTTATCCTAATGTGAGCAAAATTGAAGGCCTCATTCATTTTAGACGAGATGAGAGGAGAGGCCCTGATAATGATTCTTAAGTGCTCCTACAACCCATTAGGAATAGGAGGAGAACCTCATCCTAATGTGAGCAAAATCAAAGGCCTCGTTCATTTTAGACGAGATGAGAGGAGAGATCCTGACAACGACCCTTATGTACCTCTACAGCTCGTTAGAAATAGGAGGAGAACCTTATTCTAGCGTGAGCAAAATTGAAGGCCTCATTCATTTTAGATGAGATGAGGGAGAGGCCCTGATAATGATCCTTATGTGCCCCTACAGTCCATTAGGAACAGGAGGAGAACCTCGTCCTAACGTGAGCAAAATTGAAGGCCTCATTCATTTTAGATGAGATGAGAGAAGAGATCCTGATAATGGTCCTTAAGTGCCCCCACAGTCCATTAGGAATAGAAGGAGAACCTCATCCTAACATGAGCAAAATCAAAGGCCTCGTTCATTTTAGACGAGATGAGGGAAGAGGCCCTGACAACGGTCCTTATGTGCCCCTATAGCCCATTAGGAATAGGAGGAGAACCTCATCCTAATGTGAGCAAAGTCGAAGGCCTCGTTCATTTTAGATCAGGTGAGAGAAGAGACCTCGATAAGATCTCTTTCAATTTTAACAGGAGATAAGATCTTCTTCAATCTCGGTTGGAGATAAGATCTCCTTCGAGCTTCAACTTCAACCTCAACAGAAGATAAGATCTCTTTCAACCTCGGCTGGAGATAAGATCTCCTCCAAGCTTCAACGCCAACGTTAATAGGAGATAAGATCTTCTTCAACCTCGGTTCGAGATAAGATCTCTCCCGAGCTTCAACTTCAATCCCAACAAGAGATAAGATCTCCTTCAACCTCAGCTGGAGATAAGATCTCTCCCGAGCTTCAACGCCAATGTCAACAGGAGATAAAATCTCCTTTAACCTCAACTGAAGATAAGATCTTTCCGAGCTTCACCATCAATGTCAATAGGAGATAAGATCTTCTTCAACCTCGGCTGAAGTTAAAATCTCCTCCGAGCTTCAACTTCAACATCAATAGGAGATAAGATCTCCTTCAACCTCGGTTGGAGATAAGATCTCTCTCGAGCTTCAACTTCAACGTCAATAGAAGATAAGATCTCCTTCAATCTGGCTGAAGATAAGATCTCCCCCAAGCTTCAATCTGAATGGGTGCAGGATTCGGAAAAGAACTTCGACAGTCATCTTTTTTATACTCCCTTCTTTCGAATTTCGAACTCGAAAGTGGGGGGACTATTATTGGGGATAAACTCCGCTCTTGCCAAAGTCTAGTCTGATGCTTAGCCTAATGCGACTGATAATCATGGAAGAGTTTCGATTGAAAATTCTTCCTCTAGCAGCCAAATCCCGAACGAACTCCTTTAGTAGCCAAACTCATCCAGCGGTCGAACCCCTTTCAGACTCCCTCCAGCCACTGAACCATAGCCGAACTCCTTCAAGCACCCAAACTCCCTCTAACGACCGAACTCCTTCTAGACCTCTCCTTCAATCGAATTTCTACAGAAGCCGAACTCCTTCTGGACGTCTCCTTCAGTCAGATTCCTCCAAGAGCCAAACTCCTTTCGGACTTCTCCTTTAGTTGGATTTCTATAGGAGTCAAACTCCTTCTGAACGTCTCCTTTAGTCGGATTCCTTCAGAAGCTGAACTCCTTTCGGATGTCTCCTTCAGTCGGATTTCTCCAGGAGCCAAACTCCTTCCGGACCTCTCCTTCATTTGGATTTCTATAGGAGTTGAACTCCTTCTGGATCTCTCCTTCAGTCGAATTCCTTCAGGAGCCGATGGCGACCTCTTCTTCTCCAACTCCAGCTTGATCCGACATCAACCAGATTTTGCATCAATAATATATTTTAAGATAAATTCAAAAAATCTCATATATTTTTTTGAACTTAATTAAGTAATATTTCTTATGACAAGGAAGATTTAAATTTAAATAAAAAATCTTTTAAATAGATGTACATATCATAATCTTTTGATCTTCTTGATGTTTGTTCTTATTATATACATCCTTTTGTTAACACCTTTTGAATTTAATAAAGAGTAAATTTTTGAAAAATTTGGTATCTTTTTGAGTGAATGCTATGTTTGATTAATATTTGAATTAATTAATGCTCTTAGCTTCCTCAATTGATGCTTACGCTTTTGAATTTTGTTTAATTTTAAAATAACTTTGTTTGCTAAAGTAAGAGGAAGAAGATATTAAAGAAGAAATGATTATTTAATTGAAAAATATTTTGAAATTAAAAATGCCTTTCAAATTTAGAAAATCTAAGTTTTACGATTAAATTTTTATTAAATATGCTTGATTTGAAAGAAAAAGAGGAAGAAAAGTTGAAAGATAAAATAATTTAGCTGTAATTATGAAAAATAGAGAGAGATCATATTATTAAAATATTAAAAAAATAATTTTTTAATATCTCCAAAATATTTTTTATCTTAATTTGATCAAAAATTTTGATTAATTTACATTGAGATAAATAAATTTTGATCTTAAATTCTCAATCAATTACTTTATGATCTTCTTAAATGGAGCTTTCATGTGTTTATTCTATTTTGTTTACTTGATTTGATTGCTAAATCATTTTTGATGATAAATTACTATTAAATTGAATTTATAACATATTCCTACTCCAAAAAATAAATTTCTAAACTTAATTTTGAAACTCATTTGAAAATTCAAATTTGATACTAAATTTTTGATGTACCATGCAAAATCTTTATAAATTATTTATTTTAAAATAATTTTTACTCAAAGTAATGAATTTAAAAATATGATTATTCTTTGCTTTGATACTATTCATTTTACTTTATTCGATACATTTTCAGTACATACTTTTTTCAAACTTAATTGACTAAAATTTTTTAAGAAAAGAAAGATTAAATATTAAAGTATATACTATATTTTATTTCATATTCAAATCTTTTGAAAAACTATATTCCTCTTAAAGCTTAAAATGCATATTTGAAAATCTGATTTAAGATTATATTCATTCAAAAAGGAGGAAAGCTTTTGATATTTAAATTCAAAATAATTTTTAAAATTAAAATAAATATTTTAAATTTATTTTGAGTCAAAGAATAAATTTTTAAAAGAGAGATGATTCATTTAAATTGATTTTTTGAACTTGATATATCTCTTACTTTGATACATTCATATTATTTATTTTAATGATTATTTTTTATTTCTTTTCATAATATTTTTTATGTTGTCAAAAAGGGGGAGAAGTATGTTGAGTATATGCTTGAAGGATTGATGCTTAAGAAACTTAAAGTTTTGATGCTTGAAATTTTGATACTCATTAATTTGAATTGAAATATTATTTTGATATCTGTATATAAAATAAGTACAATAAACTAAAAAATTAATTTAGAACATTCATAAAGTGCTTATTCTTGTGCTTAATTTACACTTCATGATACATTTTAGCAAAATGCATAGAAACACATTATTTGCTTTTATTATGCACATACTCATAATTCTGTCATCATAAAAAATGCGAAGATTATTGATCCTGAGATTGATTTTGATGATTCTAAAATATTGAGTATATTATGTATCTAATCATATATTCAAAAATGTATGTAGGTCTTTTCAAATATTAAAATTGAAGAAATATTCATTGGAAAATATCTCCACAAATTCACTAAGTCAAGTCTTCAAAGAAGGAATTTTTAAGTGCAAGACTTAGTGGAGTTGATTTTAGAGCAAAACTAGCCATCTCTAGAAAATTTAGAGCCTTCTTCAAGCTATTTGGCATGCCTGCACATTGCCCTAATATAGATTTGAGAGGTCTCGAAAATAGCTTGAGACTTCTCTATTTTTGGAAACAAAAATCTCATTTCTATGTTCTGAGACTGAGATGTCTCGAAACTTTTTAAGACTTCTCAAAGTAAAATCAAGACGTCTCCAAAATTATCGAGACTTCTCCAAGAAAAATCGAGACTTCTCGATTTGCATAGACAACCTTCAATTGCTAGTTTCAGCAACTCTTCCAATGGCTATTTTTCCACTCCAACGACTATTTCAGAGCTTCCAACAATTAAAACTCACTCTCCAACCATCTCTAAGGATATTTAAAGGTGGAGAATCAATTGAAATAAAAGATTAAAGGATTTAAAGAGAGAATCTTTCAGTTTTGGTGAGGAACATTGAAAATCCAAAGAATAAAGAAAAAAAGAAAAGTTATACATAGATTTCAGCGAGCCTTCAAAACAATCTTCTCTAATATCTTCTACATCTTCTCAATTACAAATTGAAGAAAAGTCAAGCCTTAATCAAGCACATTATCAGCTTCTTCTTTAGGATTTAAAGATTTTCAATTATATTTTTACTTTTGAGCTAAAATTTTGTAATTATATTTTTGTTTCTTTACAAGTTTCTTTGGAAGAAAGAAATTTGAAAATTAGGCCCTTCCAAGTTCAGAATTGGACTTGTTAGATTTTGGTTAGTTGGCCTAGAAAATCAATTGAATTGATAGTGAGCCCGAAAAACTATCGATGTAAGATTTTGGTTGATGATCCTGAAAAATCAACTGGGTTTGTTTATGAGCCCAAAAAAATAAACATACTATAATTAATGATAGATTATAGTAAAAATTCTAAGAAAAGCTTGGAAAGTGGACATAGGTGCCAATTACATCGAACCACTATAAAACTGTGTGTTTGTGTTGTGCTATTTTCTCTATCCCTTTGCATACTTTGCATACTTTTAATTCTTACTTTACTTTCATATTTTGATTTTGTTATCTTAATTCTGCTGCTACACTTTTGCTTATATTCTACAATCACTAAAAATAGCTCAAATTGAAGCACATATTATTTAAAAAGTAAATTTGGTTAAAATTTTATAAGAACCCAATTCAGCCCTCTCTCTTCCCTCTTGGGTTGTTACCTCTGGGCAATAGGCCGCCTAATCATCATCAATCTAAGCTGGTGGGGGATGAACTTTAGCAGATCGATTTGGGAGAGTGGTGAATGGATCTACAGCCGACTCAGTTGGAGGCTATGTCGGAGGAATATCTGCAGCCTGACTTGGTCCGGCTCCATCTCGAGTCTATGGCTGCTCCTATCCAGATGCTCTCTTCACCTATCTGTCATTCAACTTTCGATAATCCATCCGAGTAAGTATCTTCTCTCCATAGATATTTGTATGTCTCAAACGAATAGAAAGATCTCCATCAAAGTCTATCCCAACCTCTCTAAAGATAGAGGTCAGGGCCATACGATAAGGAAGACATACTTTAGCCCTGCTTACTCCATCCCTCATCTATCTAAAGATTAATAATTAGAGGTTGAGCTACTCCCCTCGGATAATATAGTCCATGATGCCAATTACTCTGTCAAGAACTAGATCAAATCGATCGATCTTAGAAAAGATAATTCATGCAACTATGTGGCTGAGCACTCTCATTTTAATAGACAAGTTGTTTACCTTTAATTTTGTGATTCCTTCTATGTTGATTAGCCTGGTAATCAACCCAAGGGCAAAATCATGATCAGATGGGTGCTGTGGTGCTAAACCCTAGGTGGATAGTCCCCAAATCTATCTGAATCTATCAGGGGTAAGGCAAAAGGTGACTCCTTTTACTGTGCATTTTAGATCATCCTCTTCTCTAGACATGCATCTATAAAACTCTCAGATCAGTTGTGGATAGGTGGGCTGGTTAATTGAAAAAAGAATCTCTCCCACTGCTAGGATTGCATCCATGTGCTAATCCTCAACCCCTCCCAGTCAAAAAAATAAAAATCCATGTTTCTCCCGATGGTACTTGTCAGTCCAGGAGGGAGGGAGAAGGAGCAGGCGATTGGGGAATGGGGTTACTTTCATTACAGTCAGAATTTCCTTCGCTTGAAGATTCATGCTGCTTCATTGGATTTAGTCTCCTTTGGATAATGCACTTTCTTCTAGGCCCCATTGCACACAGTGGAGGAAGAATCCAAGGAAATATGGGAAGATGATAGGTGGCAAGGTCAAAAGGGGGTTCCTCACATTCTTGAAATAAGTCTAGGGTTGAACAATGAAGGAGTGAAGTGAGACGAGGAGGAGAGAACATGGCTTTAAAAACTAGGTTTCCAATCAGGAGTCGACTCCAGGTGTTCAAGAGTCACCTCCAGCGGGAATCGATCATGAGTCGACTCTAGGTTAAGTAGTATGAAATTTTGATTTTTTACAAAAGAAGAATAGGTACATCTGATTGAGAAATAGTTGAGAATTGAGTCTAATAGATTGATAGACTTACGAAATATGAGATCTTTGTGAAAGTTTAGAGAGACGACATAATTTTAAATCAATTAGCAAATTCACTAAATAAAATTCTTAGAGAGTAATAAAGTAACTTTTAAGTCATATGAGAGCTATTGGATCAAGAGAACCTGCATTTGGGCTTAATCAAAATGATAGCACATTCCTAGTTCTCTTCTAATTATGCTAAATCTCTCTTCATTAAGGAATTTAGTGAGGATATCTGCTAATTGCTTATCTATACTAACAAACTCAAGTATCACATCATTATTTTGCACATAATCTCTTATGAAATGATATCTTATTCAATATATTTGTATCTTAAGTATTGAATTAGATTTTTAGCTAAATTAATTACACTAGTATTATCACATCTTATTAAAATTTTATTAAGTTTTATGTCAAAATATTCAAGTTATTTAATCCAAAGGATTTGAGTACAACAACTCCCAACAGCAACATATTCAGCTTCAGCTGTAGATAATGCCACTGAGCGTTGTTTCTTGCTAAATCATGAAATAAAATTAACTCCAAGAAATTGATAAGTGTCACTAGTGCTTTTCCTATCTAACTTACATACAACAAAATCAAAATTAGTATATTCAATTAATTCTAAAGATGATAATTTATCATACCATAGTCTAGCATTAAGTGTTCCAGATAAATATTTAAATATTTTTTTAATAGCTAAAGTATAAGATTCTTTAGGATCATATTGATATCTAGTATACATACAAACACTAAATATAATATTAGGTCAACTTACAGTAAGATAGAGCAATGATCCTATCATACCTATATATAATTTAGTATCAATTTTTTTATCTTTTTCATCCTTATCAAGCTTGCAAGAGGGGTCATAGATGTGTCAATTGGTTTTGAGTTCTCAATTCCAAACTTTTTCAAGATTTTTTTAGTATACTTTATTTGGTTGATAAAAACTTTTTCTTCACTTTGCTTGATTTAGAGTTCGAGAAAGAAGTTCAGTTCATCCATCATGCTCATCTCGAACTCTTCCTGCATAAGCTTGGCAAACTCTTGGCAAAGATTCTCATTAGTAGCACCAAAAATAATATCATCTACATAAATTTATATTACTAATAAGTTCTTATTTTTTTAAAAAAAATAGAGTTTATCAATATTTCTTCTAGAGAATTTATTATCAATTAAAAATTTATTTAATTTTTCATACCATGCTTTAGGAGCTTATTTTAAATCATAAAGTGCCTTATGTAATTTATAAACATGATTAGGATATGTATGACTTTCAAATCTAAGTTATTGTTCAATATATACTTCCTCGGCTATGTATCCATTTAAAAATGCACTCTTGATATCCATTTGGTATAATTTAAAATTTATAAAGCATCCAAATGCAAGTAGTAGCCTAATTGCTTCTAATCTAGCTACTGGGGTAAAGGTTTCATCAAAATCAATATATTCTTCTTGATTATACCCTTTAGCTACTAATCTAGCTTTATTTCTAGTAGTTATTTTATTTTCATCTAGCTTCTAAATACCCATTTGATTTTAATTATTGGATGGTCACTTGGTCTATCAACTAGACTCCAAATTTTATTTATTTCAAATTGATTTAATTCTTCATGCATTACATTTATCTAGTTTGGATCATTTTCAGCTTCTTCTATAGTTTTTTGTTTAATTTGAGATACAAAGGCTAAATAATTATTGATATTTCTTAAGGATGCATGAGTTCTTATCCCTTATAATGGATTATCAATAATTTGATCTTTAGGATGGCCAAGTGCATACCTCCATTTCTTTGGTAGACTTTGAATTTGAGTATCATCAGAATTTCCATCTTTAGGTTCAGCTTTCTTTTCTTCTTTATTATCTTAAGTTGTTGACTCCTTAAGCATAATTTTCTTCACTCCTTTCTCAATAATTCCTACATCATCATTAGCCATATCCTCTTTTCTAGAAGATAAGTTATTAGTTTCATCAAATATCATATGTATAGACTCTTCAATGATTAATGTACGTATGTTAAAGATCCTATATGCTTTACTAGAGATAGAATATCCTAAGAAGATGCCTTCATCAAATTTTGCATCGAATTTGCCTAAGTTATCTTTGTCATTATTTAGAATAAAACATTTGCAACCAAAAATATGAAAGTAGCTAATATTTAATTTTCTATTTTTCCAAAGTTCATAAGGAGCTTTCTTTAATATCGGTCTTATTAGTGCTCTATTTAGAATATAACATGCTATATTGATAGCTTCAGTCCAAAAATATCTTGGAAGATGGCTTTCACACAATATGGTTTGGGCACTTTCTCTAGGATTCTATTTTTTCTTTCAACAATCCCATTTTGTTGAGGTATTCTAGGAGCAGAAAAATTATGTTCAATCCCTATTTCATTGTAAAAAGTTTCAAAATATTGATTTTCAAACTCCATTCTATAATCACTTGTAATACCAATAATAGAAAGATTCTTTTTATTTGAAACTTTCTTAAAAAACTTAGTAAATATAGAAAATGCTTCATCCTTTTGTGCTAAAAATAAAACTTAAGTAAATCTTAAATAATTATCTATAATTACAAGTCCGTATTTCTTACCACCTAGGCTTGTGATCCTAGTTGGTCCAAATAGCTCCAGGTGAAGTAGTTTAAGGGGTCTAAAAGTTGAAATAATATTTTTTGATTTAAAAGAGTTTCTAGTTTATTTTCTTAATTGACATGCATCATATATTTTATTTTTATTAAAATTAAATTTTGGCAAATCTTTCACAACATTCCTTTTGATTAGTTTAGAAATCAAATCCATGCTAGCATGTTCTAGTCTACGATGTTATAGCCAACTATCTTTATTAATCTTAGCATTCATTGCAACTAAACATTGGCTTTTTTTGATGGAAAAAACATCCAAGTCTACTAAGTATAAATTTTCATGTCTATATCTAATAAAAATAATGCTATTATCAATAAGGCTAGTAACTATGCATAAAAGTGATTTAAAAACAACTTCAAATTCTTTGTCATAAAGTTGACTAATATTTAATAAGTTATGCTTTAGGCCATCTACTAAGAATATATTATCTATGAATGTAGAAGGAGTGATATATATTTTATCACTTTCAATGATGTGTCATTTGCCATTATCACCAAAGGTCATAATTCCTCCTTCTTTAGCTTCAAGGATGATGAAATGTTCCTTTTCACCCATCATATATCTTGAGCAGTCACTATCTAGATACTATTTTTCTTTCTTTCTATTGACTGCAAGACATACCTGCAATCAAAAATTAGGTAAGGATTTTAGGTACTTAAGTCATCTTGGATCCTTTGAGATTAGTAACCATGGTTTCTTTGGAACCCATACCTTCTAACTATTTAAATTATTTTTTATTTTTCTAAAATTGTAAACATAAGATTTGTGTCTAGATTTTCCATAGTAAGAATAGATTGATTTTTGTGAAGTTGAAGATGGATCATTTATGAAGAAAATTTTAGAAATTTTTATTTTTTTGAGTTCTAAAGTCAATTTCAGCTTTGTCAAAGATAGCTTTTGATTGTTGAGTAATAATTATAGTTTTTCAAAACTTAATATAAACTTATCAACTATAGATTTATATTTTTCAAGTTCTTTCTTTAGGTTCTGATTTTCTATAGAAATAAGCTCATTTTCTCTCAATATTTTTTTTTCTTGATTAGATTTTGATTGATTGATTTTAAATTTTTATTTTTTAAGGTTAACTTTTTAAAATTATTATATAATTCATAAAATATTTTTTATAATTCATCAAATAAAAATTTAGATTGAGTGACAATCGTTACCTCATCCTCTTGAGCCATAAGACATAAATTAACTATTTCTTGTTCCTCTTCATTTGAACTTGAATCTTCATCATCACTCTATATTGCCATCATTGCTTTCTTCTTTACTTTCTTGGAGGATTCCTTCAATAGGGGCAATCTACCTTGAAATGACTCGATTTCTTGCATTCAAAATAAGTAGGCTGCTCCTTGTCTTTGTCTTTCTCTCGATCTTTACTAGCTTTGCCTTTGAAAAAGGATCTTCTCTTGAAGTTTGGTATTTTCTTTTTTATAAATCTTCTAAATTTTTTGATTAGGAGAGCCATTTTTTCATCATCATCTCCTTCCTCGGAATCTTCACTTTCTTCATCTTCTTTCTTTGCTACGGACTTGAGGGCCACAGTCTTCTTTTTCTTAACTTCATCTTTTAGATTTTGCTTCATGGTTAATTCATGTGTTATGAGAGAATCAAAAAGCTCTTCAAGGGATAAAGTGTTGAGATCCTTAGCTTCTTGTATAGCTGTCATCTTCGCCTCCCAAGTTCGAGAAAGAAACTTAAAAATTTTTCTTATAAGTTCGCTATTAGTATATAATTTTTTAAACTTTTGAGTCTATTTATAATATTAGTAAATTATATAAATATTTTGATAATATTTTTAGTTGATTTCATTTTAAAAAGTTCATACTTATACACTAGCATATTTATTTTAAAATTTTTTACTTGATTGGTACCCTCATAGATAATCTCAAGTCTATCCCATATTTTTTTTGGCTAAAATACAAGTAGAAATCTAATTAAATTCATTGATATTAAGTGAGCAATAAAGCATATTCATTGCTTTAGCATTCAATTGAGCCAACTTCTCATTATTCTCATCCCAATCTCTTTCGGATTTAGGAATTACATTACCTTTAATGCTAATTGTAGGTGTGTATGGTCCATTGATTATGACACTCCATAGGTCATAATCAAGTACTTGAATGAATATGTGCGTGCGTGCATTCTAATATATGTAATTTAAATTGTTAAATAAAGAAGGCCTATTTATGGACTGCCTTTTCATTAGAAAAATATTCAATTAAGTTATCATCCTGATCGATTACTCTAAATTAAATGAACAATAAATAATATAAGAGTATTTGCTTTGATACCACTTGTTGCCCAGAAGAACAACCCAAGAGGGAGGATGAATTAGATTTTTTGAAAAAATTTAGATTACTAAGTGTATGTATAGAATTAGAATACTACTATGCTGAAAATGTAGTGATCAAATGAGCAAAAAATAATGATAGCTGATGAAGTAAATCACACACATAAAGCTTTAAAATTTTTATAGTGGTTAAGTGTCAAACCCAACACCTACGTTCACTCAAGCATTTTACTTGAAAATTTTACTATAATCTCCAAGATTATAGCAAGATTATTTTTCTTCCAGATTCATAATCTAAATCTAGCTGATTTTGTAGGCTAACCAACCAAAACCTAATCTCAAGCCACTTCTAGGTTTGTACAAATTCAATTCAAGGCTTGGATGAGCCTATCCCCCAAGTTTCAATTCTTTTGAAACTTGAAATATAAAAATTTGAAAGTGCAAAAATTTAAAGACAAACAAACTTTTTGAAGAACTAATTTGAAGCTTTGATGCACAAGCTAAGTTGTTGGAAGGCTTTTGCAATGAATGCTCTCTTACTTTACTTAAAAATACCTTAATTGTACAGCTAGTTGAGTGGTTGAACAGTAATGAAGGCTCTTTAAAGCCCACTATTTGGACAGCATAGTTTTTGAATAATTACTAATGTTTCTCACTTTCTTGTATTTATATCTTATATTTTTCAACTTTTATCTGGTCTTAGAAGCCTTCTAATCCAAGTTAAGAACTCCAAAAATTGGTTTGTAGTCATTGGAACACCAGAAAAAGTTATTTAAAATATTCAAAATGAAATTTGGGAAGTTCTAAAAACTAACCATTGGGGCTGTCGGAAGCTCGGGAGTCATCTTTCCAGAGCCTTGAGTCGCGCAGAGCAAAAAATCTAACTTTCTATATTTTCTATCCGTGCTAGTTCTGGATGCCAGAGTCGGTTCTTAGACTTCATGAGTCGACTTCAGTCGTAGGATGAAAAATTCAGCATTTTGTTCTTGAACTGGTGCCCTTCTGAGACATGAGTCAACTCTTGCTTTTCTTGAATCGACTCCTCTATGAGTCGACTCCTGATTGACTCCTGATCTGTGCCAAGTACTGAAACTATGCTGAATTTAATTTTAGGCTTCTCTTGAGTTCGTTCCTGATCTAATACTCTTTGAAAAATATTTGCCTTGATCTCTTTTATACTTCTTTCTTAGTTCTTTCAATCAAATACATGGAGCTTCATTAAGATGTGTTCCTATCTTCCTAAACTTCATCTTAAACACTCCAACCAAATTGTTAGTATCAAAAATAGACTCAAATATTTTGTTATTCATTAAAATCATACCTAGTGTCAATAGGAATGCTTTTGCTTCAGTCAATGCATTTAGAAAAGCTTTGAGGTAATATGCTATACAACAAAGGTTTGACTATGAGTAAACTACAACAAAAAAGCTAAAGTAACTATAGTGTGCAAGAAGATTATGATTGAAGGATACACGCCTCCCTCTTACAGAGGGTATCCACTTATCAAATTATAAAATTTCAACCCACACATAAATGTGAAAAATATTTTGATAATCACCTTGTGAATTTTAGATGGTTGTCTGAGGCCTACATTGAAGATAGTAGGTATGATACCAAATAGAGTTAAAAAATTTGTTTTAAGGGTCAAGAGGGATGTTAAGGTATAGATCTCCAGGGCTCAAACCTACAAGGCATAGAAGAAGGCATTCTTAGCCATTCATAGGTCACATAGAGAGCAATATGAAAAACTATATGGATATTTTGATGTCATTAAGAGGACTAACCCTGAAAGTTTCATGCTTATCAATTCATTGTCCAAGGAAGGACACAGACCATGTTCCAAAAATTGTATGTCTGCCATCATGCTTGCAAGAGGGGCTTTCTTGATGGATGCAAACCCATTATTAGCTTGGATAGATGCCACTTAAAAGGAGCTATAGGAGGACAACTACTGTCAGCTATTGGTAGAGATGGAAGCAATGACATTTTCCCTATTGCATAAGCTATTGTTGAGGCTAAGACCAAGAACAAAGAGAGTTGAATGTGATTTCTAACTAGCCTCTTAATAGATATAGGAATAGAGAAAGAAGGAAGTTAGACATTCATTTTAGATAGGTTGAAGGTACTAACACTTCTCTACCCTTGTTAGGTTTTTAATATTTCATAAATATATACTAACTTTTATCTTATCTTGTTAGGGATTAGTGGAGACATTCAACTGCCTGATACCAAACGCTGATCATAGATTATGTGTGAGTATTTGCATGCCAATTTTAGAAAGTTGTTCAAAGGAAAACTTCAAAAATGCCTTATATGCAGCAGCTCAAGCTTCTACCCAATCGAATTCAAGCGGAGGATGAAGGTCTTAGCTGATTTGGATTAGAAAGTAATAGATTAGTTGCTTAAATAAAAGTTATCTCTATAGCACAGGCATGCAATCTCAGGCTAAGGTATGATATAATACTGAATAATATCTATAAATTATTTAATGATTCCATCATGGAAGCCACGGACAAGTCAATTATCACTAGTTTGGAGAGCATAGATGGCTTTCGATGCAAAGGTTCTAGGCAAAGAGGTAGGCTGTATTGAAGTACAATGGTCATATATATATGTCCTAAAATTCAAAAAAAGTTGAGTTAACAAAGCTATAGGCCATATAGTGCTATATTACATGGGATAGAGGTAGCAGCTCTAAGGTGGACCATTATGATTGTACCTATATTATTAATCTTGAGAAAAGAACTTATGGATGCAAGAAGTTTGAGTTGACTAGTATACCATGTTATCATGCAACAACAGCGATCATGTTCTCTAGGAAAGAAGTTGAGCAATATATGTAAATTATTGGCACACCAAAGAAACATTTATGAGAGCATACGAGCTAGTTATCAATCCTATACATGGTATGTAGTTATAGGAGCCCTCTTCTTTTAAGTCATTAGATGTATTGATACATAAGAAATCTCCTAGCAGGCCAAAGAAGTTAAGAAGAAGGAAGGAGAATGGGGTGTAGGACCCTCACAAGGTAAGAAATACTGAAGACAGTCTAAGGTGTAGCAATTGCATGCAGTGGAGCCACAAAAGGACCTGCAAAAGTCCTAAGAAGAATAAACCCCCTACAAAAGAAGCTCCTAAGATAGGGGTAGCTATACCTAAACTTAGAAGCACTCCATTTAGGGACACGTCAAGGAAAAAAGAAAGTTCAGGGAAGGTAATGAAGAATATTAAAAAAAAAAATCTTATAAAAGCTCTTATCAAATTCATATAAAATAAACATATTTCATTTGCACTTTTAGATGGCAATAAGGATTAAACAAGGAACAACAGCATCTATCCCGGCAACAGCACCACCAGCAGCCCATTAGCAGCATTAGCCCCAATAGTATCAGCAGCAATAGCAGCAGCATCAATCCCAATAGCATCAACCCCAAAAGCATCAGCAGCAATAGTAGCAGTAGCAACAGAAGCAGCAGCACTAGCCATAGAACATCGATCCATTGGAGACCTTAATATCATATTTTATCCTACTTTTTTTGTGTCCATTGTTATGCTGATACATATATAGATTCATTGTATTGGGGGATATATGACTGATATAAAGCTTCTGTTGTATATGTGTTGATATATGTACATAACTTTTTGATGTTGATGTAAATATATGGAATGATACACAGCTTTATTTTATTCAATGACTAATACATTTATAGAGCTTTTTGTTGTTCAATAACTAAAACATGTACAAAGCTTTATTTTATGTTGATGTGAACATGTTGACTGATACATTGCTTTTGCCTACTTTTAGTTAAAAATATACTTGAAATATGAGTGATACATTTATACAGCTGATTGTATGTTTGTGCATGATGGAAAGTATAATCATTTGGATTATACAGTTGAGTGAATGCATACAGATAAAAGTTTGGATTGTATGGATGTATACAGATGATCATGTGAATATGTATGGATGTGTATAGGCAATTGTATGGACTGTATACACTATTACAGAATAGGGATACGATAGCGGTTCGTAACCACTGTCGTAGTCTAAAAAATTGCTATCATAGCCTATGGCAGTAGTTCTCTAACCACTGCAACTGCCGCCATCGCCGTAGGCCTATAGCAGCAGTTACAAGAACCGCTACCATACAGGACCTATGCCAGTGTTCCCGAACCACTGCCATAGAACTAAGATATGGCAGCGATTTCCAAACCATTATCATCGGCCTAAGATATTGCAGCGATTTCTGCACCACTGCCATAGACCTAGCTATAGTAGTAGTCTCTGAACCATTGCCAAAGACCTGAGCTATGGCAGCAGTTTTCAAACTGCTGCCATAGGTGTAATGCAGCGGTTGGCACATGACTTACAGCCTCGCTTGGCATGTCTATGGTAGCGATTTTGCAATCGCTGTCGTAGCTTTTGAATTATAAAAAAATATAAAATTTTTAATTTTTTATATTTTACCTGATAAATATAAAGATATATATAACATAATAAAAAATATAAATAAATATAAGAATATTTCTAAAATACTCTAATTTTATTATCGAATAAAATTTATTATAATATTTTTTAAAAAAATATATCAAAAGTTTTCTGAATCTACATCATCGTCGTCATCATCGAAAGATGGAGCACGAGCTAGAGGAGCTAGAGCACGAGCTGGAGGAGCTGGACCTAGAGCTGAAGTCAGAGCTGGAGAGGCTAGAGCTGGAACGTCGGCCAACATGTCCTCAAGGCTCATGAAGTCTGCTTTAAAACATGAGCTGAGCCTCATCAGCATAATGCTCAGGATGCCCTCTAGATGAGATGTGCACTCCTCAGCATGAGTAGCCTATGCCGTAGCCTAATCTGTCCACGCCAACGCCTCCTTAAGCTGCTCCCGACTGATGACATCGAAAGCATGTAAAGAGATGCTCACCTCAGATCAGTAGCTCATCGGCATATGTTTGGGCTTGCATCGAATCCTTCCAGAGTGCTCAGGCCCCAAGATTTGAGATAGATAGTCATAGGGGCCAGAGGTGTCCAACCCTCACTCGCGAGCATATCTAACTACTCCTATAATTATAAATTCAAATAAAATTTTATAAAAAATGCTATAATATTGATCATATATACTAATATATTTATTACTTACAAAAATCTTTCCAATCGCGGCATTCATCAGCCTATCCTTCTTATCTGTACTGCTAGATCAGAAGATCTCGCTACGGCTAGGCATTACCTCCTTTCTCATCGCTATAATAATAGATCAGTTTATTAAAAATATATAAAAAATATTAATTTAATTTATAAATAAAAAATCAAAATTTATTATCTTTCTATGCACATGAATGGCCATAGACTCATGGTCTAGAGTGTGCGTGTACTCCTGAGCTGTCCGATTCTCCCGATTTTGATGAGAGATAGCCTAATAAGTATTCAAATAAATAATAAATATTTAAATAATATTTAAATATAATTTTAAGTATATTAAAAATTTAAAAATTAAAAATTTTATCTTGAACTCTTGGCTCCTCTAATGTCTATTCATCCCCTTCTACTGACTCGGGGGATAGTCCTGTATCCAAGAAACAAGCTCCTCTAGAGTGTCTTGTCGGTGCTTGAGCCTTCTCTGTGGAGCTTGATCTTATAGCCCTAGTACAACTCTCCAATCTTGTTCTGTCGGACATCTCGAATTCTCTTATGATTTGGAAAGTCATACCTCCTCTGCACAAAATTATCAAAAGTTAGTTACTAAATTATTCTAATCAAATAAAATATAAACATACCAAATGCATAAATATAATTAAGATATACTTATCTATATCTCCTTCCATACCCGGTTCCTGACACCAGCATCCATCAATTACAGTCTATGGGTAATACCAGAATGATATCGGATCGCCTCATAAGCACTCCGAAAAAGGAATGCATCTCCCGCACGGTCTCCTCTGCTAGCATCCCATCCGCATCATACTGCATCATCACCTAATGCTGGCGGTTCCACACATGCGGCATGCATGTGGGACTACAAAATATCCTACTGGATGATGCACCTGCAATGAAAATATATTATGCAAACATATAAGTATACAAATACTATATAAATAAATAAATAATATAATAAAAATGTACACTCAGATGCCAGTATCGAAGTATGTGTCGGAGATATGACTGACAGTGGAGGCCCAGATGTCGGTGGAGTAGATGTCGATGGTTCGTGGGCAGCCGATGTGGAGGTGGATGGAGTATGCTCCGATTGCAACTTAGATATGGTGCTCCGCATAATCCATCAAGAGACAGAGGTGAAAGCTAGATGGTTTTTCGATGCCATCATGATCTGCAACGTTAATGAACATTAACCAATATAACATATTGAACAATAATATTAGCATAGCATCAATAAATAGACTCTAATATTTATACCAGAATGTTGAAGTCATCGCCTAGTGGCATCTACAATATGAACATCACCATCGCTCCTAACAAATGTATTTGGGATTTCAATAGTATTAGATAAGTTTTATCCTAGAAGAGCACTTTGCATGCATGGTCCAACATCATCATCAACTTTGGGAACATCAAAAATATGCTTAGGCACCATCCTCGCAATAACATCTTATTGAGGCTCTAAGGGATCACTAACGTCGAAAACTTGACTAGCTTAGAAGGCAAGTATATATGGTTCTTTAGTATGGAGATGGCATTGCATGTTAACGAGAGTAAAATCATACATCAGTCTTGATCCCTAACTATGATAATATGTCAAACCAACCGTACTTCATCAATACAGTCCTCCCTTTAGAATAATAGTCCAAGATGACTATCTTCTCCACCACGCTATAATAGTTCAAATCCTCTGTACGAGGCTGTGAATCTCTCGAGCTAGCATAACACTTAGAGGTGACGCTTAACATCACACCACTATTTTTTGTTGCCATATTTATAGACCTACTATGAATATTAAACATGTAGCCATTAATGATGAGCTATTTATACTTACGCACGGTACGATTAGGGCCCACTAAAAGAGCACGTACTTTAGGGCTCACATCATCGAGAGATAATTCCATACCTAATTAAGGGGATGATACATAATTAGTAAACATATTCAAATAAGTTGCATAAGACAAGAATATATAATCGTTTACATGATCTTTGAACCATTCAAAAAAATTTTCAGCATCTTTTCACATCCGGGATACAACAGAATATTAGCATCCTCCATCAACTTGCGAATCTTCTCTACATCCTCACTATTTATCACTCCACCAATCATAGGATCAGGCATGGATGTAGATGCACCATCATTATGGCCAATAAATAAAAAAATATCACGAACCATTTGTTCTACTCTCCTATCATGTTGATCACCTCTTTGCAGTCTGTCCTCATCATGTTGATCCTAATAAATTTCATAACTGACTTTAAAGCCATAAATAGTGAGATAATCATTAACATCTTGATAAGATAGCCATGATCCACTCATATACTTTTTACAAGAATATTGGATCAGTCCATGATCTCCAAATTTTTTTATAGTAAAATCAAAAAAATTTTGAAGTCCAATTTCATATTCTGACGAGAGCCTATTAAACTTCATCCATCCCTTATCCATTTTAAAAATTATGATACTATAATTAAATCATGTGTGAAACTTAAATTATATACTAATACATTATAAATAAATATGCATTATAAATAAAAAATGCATCATAAATAAAGATTGAAATAAATATCATGTGTGAAACTCACATTAAAGATCATTTTTAAATATGCAATAAATGCATCCTATCATCAACTAATAGGTAAAGATAGGTCCTATCCAATTCAAAAATTGCATTAATTCTATAGGTTCATTACCGTAATCAAATAATATGCAACAGAGATCGAATGAAATTTTGACAGTATTTCTTCTTAGTTCTCCCGTATAGGAAGAACAAAAGAGAAATACTGTCTAAAATTTTATTTAAAATTCTTAGCATACCGTTTGATTACTATAATTATCTATAGAATTATTTATAATTTTCAAACTATCCAAATTGGACAATCAATTGATCATTGTACATAATTTTCTCATCCGTACAATTATATATAAATATATGGATGTCGGAGATTACGTATACTAATCAATTGATGGATCTATCATTATGCAATGCAATAAATAAAAGCAACAAGATATAAATATCCAAAAAATATTATGCGATAAATTCTACAACATGAATTACATCTATAAATAACTAAGGTTGAGCAACAAATAATTTTACTTTCTATTAGCGGCTAGGGGTTCTTTTAGCGACCGGCACGGCCTACGATCGTGGGCATGGTCCGAAATCCGCTGGTGGGGATGAGGGTTCTCTTAGTGATCGACATAGCTTACAACCATCGACATGGTCTAGAATCCATCGATAATGATTTTTTTATCGATCGGCATGACCCAAAATCTGTCGGTGGAGATGAGGGTTCTCTAAGTGGCTGGCATAGCTCATGGCCTTCGACACGGCCCAAAACCCACTGGCAATGATTTTTCTATCAACCAACATGGCCTATGGCCATAGGCATGGTCCAGAACCCACCGATGGGGGTGAGGATTCTCTTAATGGTCGGCACAACTCACGATCGTCGACCCGATCCAGAACTCGACGATAATGATTTTCTTATTGCCCGGCATGGCCTACGGCCGCGGACATGGCCCGAAACCCATCGATGGGGGTGAGGATTCTTTTAGCATCCGACAAAGCTCACGACCATCGGCATAGCCTAGAATCCATCAGCAATAATTTTCTTATCAACCGGCATGGCCCAAGGGCTATCCACAACTGCCGACATGCCATGACCCAAGACTATCACCACGCATGACCCAGAACCCATGACATGCAGATAATTATAATATTTATAATAAATATCTATAATATTTATTATAAATATTTTAAAAATTATTATAAATATTATAAGTGATTAATAAATAATACTATAAAATTAAAAAAATTATACCTGGGGCTATGGAGAGGGGGTCGCACCGAAAGCTCCGAGGGTCACCGACGACAGTGCTAGAAGAAGACGACAGCGCTAAAGATAACCTACGAAATAAAAGCAAGATAGTGAGACAGAGAGAGAGAAGAGAAAAAAGAAAGAAGAAAGAGAGAGAAAGAGGGGGAGAGAGGGAGAGGCAGCCTGGGGGGCATCGTGATGGGGAGGTCGGGGAGGGGGGGAGGGAGTGGGGATTGAGCGGGGAGGGGCGGGAGGCATCGAGAGGTAGGGGCAGGAGGCACCGAGAGGGCGGCCCAGGAGGTGGTTTGGTGGGGGCTGGGGAATGACCGGAGAGGGGTGGGGAGGGGTCGAGAGTAGAGGGCGACCGGGGATGGGGGCGAGCGGGTAAGAGGGAGGCACCGAGAGGCGGGGGTGGTCGGGGAGAAGGAGGGATGGCACCGACTAGGGAAGGAGAGGGGCGAGGCCTCACTGATGATGGAGAGCAGGGAGGGAGAGAGAGATAGAGCGAACGAAAGGAAATCAATTTGGGATAATTTTAATCTAACCTATGGCAGCAGTTTCTGAATTGCTGTCATAGGTCTATGATAGCAATTTTCAAACCATTGCCTTAGACCTATGGCAGCGATTTAAGTAACTACTATCATAGATTAAAAACTAAATTTTGCTCTAAATATTATATAATTTTAAAATTTAATATTCATCTTTATCATTCATTATCTAAATAATTATCATTATAGTATTGTTACAAAAGGTCGTCTCGATTTGATGGCCCTAGCTTTATCGATTAGAAAAATTTGATTTCAATAATCACGAACGACGATGCAATGATCTGATAGATGGAGATCTTTGATCAATCTAAAAATTTGTAATGATGATCTTGATGATATTTTTAGCATATTATCAAAATTTTACTTCAATCAGATATCGTTAGCATGGTCATTTTAGTATGGATTGATTTCAACCGTTAAATTAGAAACAAGCGATCAAAGAGCTAAATAGTGTTCGATTATGAGATAATTCTTTAGTTAAATGATCTTTGATATAATTTTAATAATTTTATATAGCAATGATTATAAAATTTTAATTATTTTTATATGAACTGTTCATGTTAAGTAGATATTACAAAAGCACAAGCATAACTACCAACGGAGTTTAAGAATGGTTATCAAGCGACGTATAGTTTTGGATCATTCATAGATCCATGAGTTAAATTTTATAATCATCATTCTAAAAATGACTAAAGTAGTGACTAAGATAATTTATAAAAAAAATTATCTCATAATCGATGTCGTTTGGTCTTTTGATAGCTTATTTCTCATTTAACCATCGAAATCATCCTGTACTAAATTGATTATGATAATGATATTCGATTGAAGTAAAATTTTGATAGTATACTACAAATATCATCGAGATCATCGTTGCTAGTTTTTGGATTGATCAAAGGTCTTCATCTATCCGATCATCACGTCGTCATTCATGGTTGTCGAAATCAAATTTTTTTGATCAATGAAGCTAGGGCCATCGGATCAAGATGATCTTTTATGATGATACTTTAATGATAATTATTTAGATAATGAATGGTGAAGATAGACATTAAATTTTAAAATTATATAATATTTAGAGTAAAAATATCAAAAAAAGATATAACAGTAGTTTTAAAGGACCGTTACAATAGGTTCAACCTATGGCAGCAGTTACAAAAAACTATTGCCATAGGTCAAACCTATTACAGCGGTTCTTTAGAACCGCTATCATAGACTCTATTGCGGTAATTTTAAAAACTACTGCCATAATATGCGCTACCATAGCTCCTTTTTATAGTAGTGATTATTGAAAATTATGTCTCAAAGCCAATCGTCAGTCTGTTGATGGTTGAGATATTAAAATTAATTTATTAATTAATAAAAATATTTTGATATCTTTTTTATTATAAATTTACATCTTCTAATGAATTTTATTATTATGATGAAGTTCTTAGGACTATTTAGTTTCGATAAAGAGAGGATTTATCGATTAGTTCTTAAATTTGTTCATGATCAAATGATAGGCTGTTAATTAGGATGATAGCGTCTATCGAGAATAGGTCGCTATATGCCATATAGGTTGATTGTCCTCTTAACCAAGGAGTGTGGAGACATTGATATGGCATATAGGTGAGATATATGGGTACATCATCATGGAACGTGGCCAACTTCAGAGCATTCTACTGTTGAGAATATCTCGGATGGGATATAGGTATAAGTATCCCTCAGATTTGAGATCACGTTAGTGACTTGCAAGCAACTCACTGTGCTTTGGTACCAGACTAACTGAATTTCTAATTCAGCAATGGAAGGCTTCTGGGCATAGTCAAGTACTTGCAAAATCGGAGTGTGATGAAGATGAAATTGACCACTCTAAGAGTTAGAGAAGAATATATCACTGTATTTCAATATAGCAAAACCTTGGCCAAGATAATCCATCAGATGGATTTGATATTTTGAAATACAATGCAGATAATCTGATCAGAGTTAACAAATGAACTTTGAGGTATCCTTCAATCATTATGGTCAAGGAGATGAATTATATGAAAACTATATTTGCATGGATTCTAAGGATGGTATTCTACACCTTTCGACCTATCCGACCATCGGGTATCATTGCTAAATGGTCACTTTGATTAATATAAAAATTTATTTCTATGCTACCAGCTTAGGTTCAAACCTATGAGATCACATACATTAGAGTTCATATTTCGATCGGATGGTTGATCAACAATTTAGAATCATTTTAGGGTTAAACAATTAATACGATTGGTGTTTAACCTAGTGTAAGTATTGTAGGAGGATCGATTAACAATTAGATTGCTGATTGACTTAATTTGATTAAGCCAGAGGACTGAGATTAAATCTAATTAAATATGATTTAATTAGATTTGGTTTGGGCTTGATTGGATCAAGTCCAATTGGCTTATTGGATAAGTCAAGTGCAAGAAAGAACTAATCCTAATCTAACTAGAACTCGGGTCAACCCAATTTTCTAATTTAATTAAAAAAATTAAATTAAAATTTAATTTAATTAATTTTTTAATTAGATTAAAATCTAATTTAATTTAGTTGATTTAGTTTTGATTTAATTTGGTTTGAAAAATCATGTTTGACCAAGTCATAGATGGAATCCTTGTAAGACTAGGATTCCACCTTGCACCACCTTAGCCCTCTACGCCCCATGCCCTCTCTTTTTGTATGACAAAGAGTCTCTCTCTGGTCTTCATGCATGCCCCTTCTCTTCCTCTTATTCTCATATGGTTATTTGGTGGTTGACCAAGTCTAAGAGGAAGTTAGTTTTGATTTAGGATTCTATGAGATAGAATCCTTATAAATCAAAACATCTCCTTCCATGTGTGCTGCCCATCTTCAATTTTTCCTTCCTAATTCCACATGAGTGAGAGATCTTTTGTGCACCTCTCCTTGCTGGATTTACCAAAAAAAAATAGAGGAGGGGTGCCCAAGAGTCGGGCGCCCCAACTACTTGCCAAATCTAGTCCTACCTTGTCTAGTTTTTGACCTAGATAAGGACTCCTCTTTTTCTATAAATTTAGAATGAATTTTGGCCAAATTTTTTTGTAAAATATAGAGCTTTAGGAGAGATTTGAGGTGTGCAAAAATCAAAGGAAGAGGGCCCTTGGGCATGGGGGTTCCATGGGCACCAAACTAGGTGTCTAGGTGAGAGAAAAGAGAAGAAGAAGAGGGTCTTCTTCTAGGGCTATTTTATTCCTCATCTATCCTCCTTCTTTTGAGTTTTTTCTAAGAGAGTCTCAGATTAGAAAACTCTTCTCTTCCTTCTCATATTTTAGAGAGTCCAAGTTTTGAAGAAGAAAGCATCGGATCGACCTTCGAAGAGAGATCTGCATAGTACTAGCATGTTGTGCTGATTTTCTGTATCAGGATCTCTGATCGTGTTCGTGGGCTCGTGTAGATGACTCCTAGAGGCCAGACGTGTATGTGGCTTATGACTTCATTCTCAATCCTGGATTAGCAAGTTAGAATATTTAACTTGCTTAGGTAATAGATCTGATCTATTAACTTCATACCTGCATTTGATGTAGGATAGATCTAGGTTAATTTGATCAACCTTTTCTTTCTTATTTGATTTTAATTTTTGATTTAATATCATATCTTGATCATATAATAGATCTAAGATCTAGGTATTTATATATTTATTTAAATAAATATTTAATTTATTTAAGTCTTTCTCTATATGATCTTGAAAAAATTTCAAGATCTACCTATGAAATCCTAGATCTGGTTTCTTCAATTGGTATCAGAGCCTAGGTTCTTATTACATAATTTTTGTACATATTTAGATTATTTCTTAGATTAGATATAATTTATAATATAATTATTAAATCTAAAATTTTTTTAAAAAAATTAGATCTCACAAACTGTCATAAGATTGTCCTACTATAAGGTTTATCCCTTATAGTGAAAAGGTTATCCTAGTTCGTGATAATCTAACTCTAATCATAAATTTATTAGATTTTATAATTTAATAGATTTAAAATAGTTTTAGATCTAAAAATAAAATATTTTAGATTGCATGGACTATCATAAGGTTGTTCTGCTGTAAGGTTTACCCCTTACAGTGAATATGTTATTCTAGTACATGCTAATCAAAAATATTGATCATAAAATTTTAGATTAGATCTAAGAGATTTTATAATTTAATTAAAAATATTTTAATTTAATTTCAATCATCATAAATATGTTAGATTTGATCTAGGAAGATTTATGATTGATTATTATTGAACCTATTTCAATTACATGAACCTGTTTAGATTAGATCTAAAGTAGTTTTATGTTTATTTTACTTGCATATTGATTATGAATCAAATATGCAACTTGATTGATAGAATATGTTGTAAAAATATTTTACAAACATGAAAATTATTTTTGAAAAGCTGAGCCACAACCCTCAGTCCAAAACTTAATTGAGAATTAAAAAGTTGATTGATTAGAATCTAGAATTGTGAATTGAAGATCCTAAGATACAAATCATTACACATTGGGTTAAATAGGTTAGTGGAGATTAGGTCCATTAATTGGGTTAGACCTAGGGTTAGATTAAAGAATGGACTTAATTCGAGAATTGACTAAATCTAATCAATTATTATCTTAGATTAGATCAAGGATTCTCTAGATCAATTACAATAGTTGTAGTTGGTCAAGTCCATGTCTCTAATAAGACCCAAGATGGACTTGATTCTTGGCTACACGGTCTAGCATGAACTGTTAGGTTGATTTAATTGAAACTAATTAAATCAGTTTGTGTCTAAGATAAATCATACCGATAGTTTTTAATTGGCAGTCCGCTTACCTGATCATTTCTAATGGTGTCTAAGATAAGCTTTGGTATACCCTCCCATCGATCGAACTTACCTAGCCTTTTGGTGAGATTATGTTTTAATTGAATTACTTGACTATTCGAGCTAACCTATGTCAGTTAGGTAAATCGGTATGATTGATTTAGGTGCTCCTAGACCAGCTTGTTAGTGGTCTCCTTTAAGCTAACTTGGTGAAGCCAGTGGGATGATCATGACAAGCTAGTTAATCTGACCTACTTACTTCTATAAATAATTTTTTTAAAATTATTAAGTTCCTAAATGAAATAGTTATATGATAACTGGATCTTAGCCTCCCATTAAAGTGGATGATAATGGGTCCATCAGTTGGATAATCATTGGAGGCCCAAAGGCCTGGTGCTTATCGATTGATGGAATTATCATTCATTATATGATCTCTTTGATACATCTTTCTAAATGATGGTCAGGTGGGCCAACCAAAGTTGGGTCTGATCATTCATTAGTTAGATAGGCTAAGTATGATCATGTTAATGGTTGGACCTAACTGGATTCTTTTCTGAGAAGGCCAAAGCCAACTAATCAGGAGCTGGGGCAAAATTTAATTACTAAAAATTATTTGGAGAAATAATTGGTTATAAACCTACCCTTAGATATACATGGGTTGGCCAACTAAAGTTGGGCTCATGTCCAATCTATGTGGATTCTAGTACCCACTAAGAAATTAGGATAATTCCTCGAATTGGAGGTAGAGGCTACCGATTTGAATAAATTAGTGGGAGAAATCTTTTGATTAAAGTCCAAATCTTTAGGTTTAATGAATTAATTACTAATTAGGTTTTGGTTTTCTTTGTGCAGACATGGCCACTTTTCTATCGCTCCAATTATTGTTGGACAATGATAAGTTGGTGGGATCCAACTTCGGTAGCTGGTACCAAAAATTGAAGATTGTCTTGGAGCATGAATGGATCCTATATGTGCTGACGAATCCTACACCTGAGGAGCTAGCTGTCAATGCACGTGGAACAATCAGAGATACTTATCAGAAGTGGCTCGGTGATCGAACCATGGTGCACTGCATTATGCTGGCTGCGATGAGCGATGAGTTTAGTGACAGGTTTGAGACAGCCCAAGCAAATCAAATGCTCCAAGTATTGGAGGATTCTTTTGGCACATCCGATGACATTGAGAGGCACATGACTAGTTGCACCATCTTCAATGCCAGAATGTGGGATGGAGTCTGTCACTGATCATGTACTGTACATGATCGAGCTGATAGAGCGCTTGAGCAAACTCAGGTTTTTCTTGCATGAATAACTTAGAAAAGATGCAATACTGAACTCGCTGCCAAAGTCCTATCTTCCTTTTCTTACTCATTATAGAATGACAAAGTCTGAAGTAAACTACCATGGCTTACTGGGGTTACTTCAGAACTTTGAGAATGATCACCAGCTCCATAAAGAGTTGGTGAACTTAGTGGGAGGTTCGTCTTCTGGTTCTCAACTCTTTAGGAAAGGGAAGAAGAATAAGAAGAAGAAAATAAAGAAGGTACAAGTTCAAACTGGGACATCTGTGCAGGACCAGACCAAAAAGATCAAGCCCGATAAGAGTCAAGCTGAATGCTTCTTTTGTAAGAAGTGGAAGCACTGGAAGAAGAACTGTCCTCAGTACATTGCCTTCCTAGACTCGAACAGGCAGAGAAAGAAATAAGCCATTGCTGGGCAAGGTATTTATATGATAACTTCTTATAATTTCTCTATTTATAATATTATTGACTGGATATTGGATATCGGTAGCTCTTACTATATTTGTAATTCGCTGTAGGGATTGCAGGATAGTAGAAGATTCGAGCAAGATAAGAGATTCTTGAATGTTGGAGATAGAAGACTAGTTCTAGTTTTAGCTTTAGAAATTTTGAAACTTATATTTGAATCTCATATCGTTGTTCTTAGTGATTATCATTTTTGTCCTAGTTTCTTTTTAAATATCATTTCTGTAGGTCTTTTGGCCATGAACAATTATAAAATTTTAATAAAAAAATGAGTTTGTAATGTCAATATGAATAGTATTACTACTTTCTATGGATAATTGAACAATGGTGTATATATGTTATCACAATCTGTTAATATAGTCTATTCTACTGGCAAGCACCCAAGATTAGATAGTGTATCAGATATCTACTTATGGCACTGTAGGCTAGGTCATATAAATAAGAATAGGATAAATAGGTTGACTCAAGAGGAAATCCTTGAAGTTAGTGATTGTAAATCGCTTCCAACCTATGAGTTCTGTCTTCTTAGTAAAATGACCAAGTCACCTTTTACCAAAAAAGATGAGAGAGCCAATGAGCTCTTAGGTCTAGTACATACTGATGTATGTGGACCAATAAGCATAAGTGCCAGAGGTAGATATGTCTACTTCATCACTTTCATAGATGATCTATCCAGATATGGATATGTCTATATGATGAAACATAAGTTGGATTCTTTTGAAATGTTCAAATAATTCCGAAGTGAAGTAGAAAAATAAACTGGAAAGAGTATTAAAACTCTTCGATCTGATCGAGAAAAAGAATACCTTTCTGATGAGTTTTTTACATATCTAGGAGAGAATGGAATTCTCTCCCAATGAACTCCTTCTGAAATACCACAGCATAATGGTGTGTCTGAAAGGAGGAATTGAACTCTATTAGATATGGTCTGATCTATGATAGGATTTGCCAGCTTGCCGATATTCTTTTGGAGATATGCACTCGAATCGGCTTGTTATCTATTAAATAGGATTCCAAGTAAGTCTGTAGTTAAAATCTCATATGAGATATGGACAGGACGTAAGCTAGCACTTTCACACCTTAGGATTTGGAGGTGCTCGGCTTATGTCAAATGATTAGTTACAGACAAACTTGGACCTAGATCTGATAAGTGTACATTTATAGAGTACCCAAAAGAGATCAAAGAATACTATTTCTACTATGCTGATGAACAAAAGGTGTTCGTCAGCCTTAGGACAACCTTTTAGGAAAAGAAGTTCCTTAATGAAGGAACTGTTGCCTCTAAGTTTGAACTTGATGAAGTTCAACGGATAAAAAGTCCAACACAGAATGTTGAACCTAAGTCGAATTTGATCAGATCAGATTCGAAGCCTAGTGAACCCACACCATTAAGGCAATCCAGTAGAGTACCGTGCCATCCAGACAGATACTATGGATTCTTGGTCCAGGATGGTGATCCCATCGAACTCGATGAGAACGATGAGGATCCGATCACTTATATGGATGCGATGCAGAGATCCAACTCTGAGAAATGGCTAGAAGCCATGAGATCTAAAATAGATTCCATGAAGGTCAATGATGTATGGACATTAGTTGACCTACTTGAAGGGATTAAACCCATTGGGTTTAAATGGGTATTTAAAAGAAAAAGAGAAACAGACAAAAAAGTGGAGATCTATAAAGCCCGTCTGATTGCCAAGGGGTATTGTCAATGTTATGGTATTGACTATAATGAGATATTCTCTTCAGTGGCAATGCTCAAATCCATTCGGATAATGCTTGCAATAGCTATCCACTTGGACTATGAGATCTGACAAATGGATGTGAAGACGGCTTTCCTAAATGGAGAGCTAACCACATAGGTATATATGATATAACCTAAGGGATTCACATTCATAGATGAGTCCAAGGTGTGTAGGCTTCATAGATCCATTTATGGATTAAAGCAAGCATCTCGGAGTTGGAACATGCATTTTGATAAAATGATCAAAACGTATGGCTTCATGATGCATGCTAATCTATAGCTATGGTAAGTGCACCAGTCGATCAAGTAATAAAGTAAGTGAATAGAGTATCATCCCTAGAGGATTGAAAATAAGTACTGAAAAGCTCTTTCCTATGCTTTATTTAGAAAACCAATTTACGAGAATAAGAAATTAAAGAAAAAAATAAAGAAATAATTAAAAATTCTAAGAAAATAGAGAGAGTGTAATTATTAGGATTTTAAACTTAAGAGCAATAGATTACTAAAGCAATCAGTTCACCAACTCAGTCAATACAATATTCAGATTATTAGGTTAATTTTATTTCATGTGATGGTAGAGTCTCCTAGTTTATTCACTACCTTTTGGTTCAGGCCTAGCAAAACTATCAATATTTATTAATTATTCTTTGGTCTAGGTGTAATTTAAATAAATATCGATGCATTAAGTTTTGTGAAATCCTCTAATTAAAATACGCTACATCCAAAGCGCACTAAAATTTCTGCATACATATGAATTCTAATTTGATTCATAATACAAGGTGTATAATCAAGAAGCAATAACATAGATGTATTTGATCCGTATTATCTATATTTATCAGATCAATTAGAAGATGGTCAGTAATCTAAAAGCATTAAGATCAGATTTATATACTCCTTATGAATAAAATTTAAAATTAAAAATAAATCATACTGAATATTGCATCAAAAGAGTGGCTACATCTTAGCCTTAGTAAAAAAAAATTTAGTTCATGATAATAAGTTTAAAAATAGCAAATAAAATAAATAGCATGAAGAAATTAGATTGTTTATTTGCTGAAATTGGTTGTTCATTGCTCTTGGTGTGGAAAACTCGATGAAGAAGAAGAAAAGCTCCTTGATCGATGTCCTAATTATCGAAAGAAAAAAAGAAGAAGAAAGAAAAATAATAAAGAAATAAAAGCTCTTTCTCTTCTCTCTTTCTTAAAACTATCAAATCCTCTCTAAAATCTCTCTAAAGATCTCTCTCTATTTTTCTCTATTACTCTCTATTACCGTTTTAAAACTCTCTCCCTCAGTAGCAACAACAACAGGGTCTTTAAATAGGCTAAGGAGAAGAGTTTCTATCGAAATCCCTCAAAAAATCCTGAAAGAATTGGGTTTAATACTCCTAACACAACTCAGATTGAAATCTGGATCATTTTGACCGTTGGATGATGATCAAATGTGCCAAAAACCACTCAAAAATCGATTTAAAAATCTAAATCAAGTTGGAATTCATTTGGACCATTGGATCAGCCTTGAAGATCGAATCTAGGCCATCAAATCATGCACAGGAGAGCTTCAGACATTAGTTAAAAATTGGAATGAACCTCAACCATTGGATCTCGATCGGGAGCTGCATTCGTCGTTCATCAGCGCACAGATTTCAGCCATTTGATCAAATCTCAAAGAACAGCATCCATCGAATCAGGCAAAATTCTCAGAATACCATCCGTAGACCATGCATGAGCCCGGCATTGCATGGATCGCCACTTCCTTCAGCCAATTGGAGCGCGCTTATCTCCATGAAATCCTCGAAATGCCCTCGCCTGGTCACTATAGCGATCCACCATGCATCGTGAAAAATCCTGACGTCAGCACGGTGTAAGCATGACATCAGCGGGCGATTGATCTGAGCATAGTTGGGCCAGGCGGTCTGCTGAGCTGGTTTGAACCGGACCGACCAACTTTTTTTTTATATCATTTCCTTTGAAATTCAATTTCAGGCTCGTTTGAAGTCTGTTTTGCTTGAAATTTATTTCATCTAATCTAGAAAAATAAAATCTTCATATTGATGGCCTTCTTTCCTATATAAGATTAATAAAAATATCAATTTCTTAAAAATAAATTAATTTATTTTATAATTTAATACTTTTATTAGTGTATTTTTGCCACTTATCACACCTCCCAAATTAGTCATTGCTAGTCCCTTAGCAATGCTTTATTTAATACCATGTTTCAATAAGATCATCCATCAAAAAGATAAATCTAGAGTTAAAGGTCAAAAAGTTTAGAAAATACCACTAACTAAGCATTAAGCTTCAGAAGTAAATTTTGCAATCAGTATAATTAAAAACTTTCTTGGAGTATATCAAAGATCTACAGTACTTGTGTTCGTGATGACTAACTTTAGTATTTCAATGTTAATTTAAAGGATAAAAGTATTATCTCTTATCACCTATTTTAGTTAATTTTCTATACATTCCTAATTTTATACTCATGAATTAAGGTAGCTTTCATATTGCCTCTTTTTTTTTTTTTTTGCTAAGCATCCTGGCCTTTCCTCCACCATTTTATGTGAATTTTCACACTTGACCTAAGTGCAGAGACCTAGTTACTAGGCTTTGGGCAATCCACATATACTCTATCTTTTACACTTTATTTTTAGATAGGTAGCTCTTTCCTTAAATTCAAATTTTTTTGATTAGAATGTATATTAATTACCAATTTTCAGTGATAATTGAATCCTCAGTTGGCCTTATAATCAATACCTACTTTGCTTTGTTAGTATGCATGTGCAATTAGAAGTGCTAATAGTCTTTTAAT
This sequence comes from Cocos nucifera, assembly GCA_006176705.1. Taxonomy (NCBI): domain Eukaryota; kingdom Viridiplantae; phylum Streptophyta; class Magnoliopsida; order Arecales; family Arecaceae; genus Cocos; species Cocos nucifera. Next base: position 1,479,409 of record QRFJ01000468.1, on the reverse strand, counting down.
GACCTAAGTAGGCTGCTAAAAGTTTGGCCAACTAATCTACTTCTTTAACTTATTACATTCATTAGCAGTATTACTTGTCCAGTCTATCTTGCTCAAGATTTTCTTCTTGACACATGGTTAATTTTTTTTTTACCCCCCAACTTATTCTACATTGTCTCAATGGGGAAGAAAAATAAAGGATGCAATAAAGGATAGGAAGAAATACACCTGATTTGGTTCAGTCTGGTTCTTTGAAGCTTTGAAATTTGGCTTGAGCTCTCATTGATTTTTCTCTGCAAAATTGAAAATACACACCAAAGTAGTAAAAGAGCAACAACAAATTATTGAAAAATAAAAGAAAAGAAAAATGATCGAAACTAAAAAGAAAAGAAACAATCTATCTAGTAAGTTTTGATTTATAGTCTTCAGCTTGACTTTCTTAAGACTCTAGGTTGAATCTTATAATTGAAATGCTTCCTTCTCCTTCTCAAAACTTCCATCAATGTAATTTTTCAGCCTATGACCGTTTACCTTGAAGGTACCTTTTGATTCATCAAAGATCTCTATTGCTCTATATGGAAATACCTTAGTAATTGTATAGGGACTTGTCCATCTTGATTTTAGCTTTCCTAGAAACAAATGTAGCCATGCACTACACAAGAGAACTTGTTGTCCCTCATGGAATTCTCATTTTACAATATGGTTATCATGCCATTTCTTAGTACGTTCTTTGTAGATCCTGGCATTCTCATAGGCATGATGGCAAAATTCGTCTATCTCATTTATTTGCATCAACCTATTCTTTCTTACATCTTATATATCAAAGTTAAAAATTTTTATGGCCCAATATGCTTTATGTTCTAGCTCAGTAGGGAGGTGGCATGCTTTTCCAAAGAGTAGCCTATATGGGGACATACCAATAGGTATTTTATATGCACTCCTATATGCCCACAATGCATCATCTAATTTTAATGACCAGTCTTTCCTAGATGCACTTATACTCTTTTCTAAAATTCTCTTTAATTTCCTATTAGACACCTCTACTTGACCACTGGTTTGTGGATGATATGGAGTAGCTATTTTATGAGTGACACCATATTTGCTTAATAGATTTTTAAATTATTTATTATAAAAGTATTTACCTCCATCACTAATGATTGCTTTAGGAGTATCAAAACGTGTAAAAATATGCTTTTTTCAAAAATTGGACAACTACCTTAGCATCATTAGTTAGAAAAGATGCTGCTTCTACCCATTTTGAAACATAATCTACAGCCACAAGTATATATTGATTTAAAAAAGAACTAGAAAAAGATCCCATGAAATCAATACCCCAAACATCAAAAATTTCACACACAAGAATATTGTTTAAAGGTATTTCATGTCTCCTAAAGAGATTTTCAGTTCTTTGACAGCAGTCACATGAAGAGACATAAGTATGAGCATCTTTAAATAGAGAGGGCCAATAAAAATCTAATTGAAGAATCTTATAAGCTGTTCTAGTTGGTCCGAAATGTCCTCCTACCTCTCGATCATGACAATGATGTAGAATTTTCTCCATTTCTTCCTCCAGAATGTATCTTCTAATGACCTAGTTTGCACAACACTTATACAAGAACGGTTCATCTCAAAAATAATATTTAACAATAGATAAGAACCTCTTCTTTTGTTAAAAAGAAAGATCAAATGGAAGAACCTTACCAACCAGGTAGTTAATAATATCAGCATACTATGGAAACGTTCTACCTAATATAGCATAGAAACGTTCATCTGAAAATTCCTCTTTGATAGGGCAAATATCTAATTCCTTCTCTGTGATGTTTTTCAATCTGAAAAGATGGTCAGCAACTGAATTCTCTATGCTCTTCTTATCCTTAATCTCTAAATCATACTCTTATAGCAAAAGAATCCATCTGATCAATCTGGGTTTTGCATCTTTCTTGGTAAGGAGATACTTTAGAGCTGCATGATTGGTATATATAATAACTTTAGATAAAATAAGATAAGAATGAAATTTATCTAATGCAAATACTACTGCCAAGAGCTCCTTTTCTGTGGTTGTATATTTTTGTTGGGCTTTAGTCAAAGTGCGGCTAGCATAGTATATGGTTTGAAAAATCTTATCCTTTCGAGTACTGCTCCTATGGCTATGTCACTAGCATCACACATCAACTCAAAAGGTAGGAACCAATCTGGTGCTACCACAATAGGTGCCGTGACCAGCTTCTTCTTGAGGGTGTCAAAAGCCTATAAACACTCATCAAAAAAATAAAAAGAGACATCTTTATATAATAATTTAGATAAAGATTTAGAAATTAGAGAGAAGTCCTTTATAAATCGATGGTAAAATCCAGCATATCCCAAAAAGCTCCTAATAGCCTTAATTGAGGTCGGTATGGGTAACTTTTCGATCACCTCAAGTTTAGCTCTATCCACTTCAATACCTTTATATGAAATCTTGTGGCCTAATACTATGCCTTCTTGTACCATCAGATGACACTTCTTTTAATTTAAGATAAAATTAGTATCCTCACATCTTTGTAAAATAAGAGATATATTATGCAAGTATTTATTAAATGTGGATCCAAAGACAGAAAAATCATCCATAAATATTTCAAAAAAAATTTCAATCATATCATAAAAAATAGCCATCATGCATCGTTGAAAAGTAGTTGGTGTATTAAATAAACCAAACGACATTCTTCTAAAAGCAAATGTACCATAAGGATATGTAAAAGTAGTTTTCTCTTGATCCTCAGGTGCTATGGCAATTTGATTATAACCAGAATATCCATCTAGAAAGCAGTAAAAATCATGTCCAACTAACCTTTCTAACATCTGATCAATGAATGGAAGAGGATAATGATCTTTTCTAGTTACATCATTTAATTTTCTATAATCCATACATACTCTCCATCCAGTAATAGTTCTAGTAGGAATTAATTCATTATTATTGTTTTGAACTACAGTAATCCCATCTTTCTTAGGAACTACTTGAACAGGACTCACCCATGAACTATCAAAGATATTATAAATAATACCTGCATCCAGTAGCTTGATTACCTCCTTTTTGACCACTTCTTGCATCTTAGGGTTGAGTCTTCTTTGGGGTTGGACCGTAGGCTCATAGTTATCCTCTATAAGAATTTTGTGCATACAAATTGAGGGACTAATTCCTTTGATGTCTGCTATGGTCCATCCAAATGCTTTTTTGTGTTTATTTAGTACTCTTAACAACTTTTCTTCCATTAAATCTATCAAAGAAGAAGAAATAATAATAGGTAAGTACGAGGAACCTTCCAAGAAAATATATTTTAAATGAGAAGAAAAAAGTTTAAGTTCAAGAGTAGGTGGCTCTTCAATTGATGTCTTTAGAAAAGGAGTGGATGATCTTTCTAATTCTTCAAATCATGGTCTGTATGTGCGTGGAATATATGGTCTGATCTTTAACAATTTTATGCATTCTATTTGCCTTTCATCTTCAGCTGAACCCTCTTATGATTGGATAATGCAAGCTTCAATAGGATCCTCAAATTTATTTTCTAGAAAATACTCATGTACTAAATTATCAATATCATCTATACGAAAATAAGTTTGATTATCATTGGAATGTTTAATAACTTTAAAAATATTAAAAGTAACTTGTTCATCTTGGACTCTAAGAATTAATTTTTCTTATTAAACATCTATTAAAGCTCCTCTAGTAGCTAATAATGATCTTTCTAAAATAAGGGGTACATCATAATCTTCTTCCATATCAAGAATAATAAAATCAACAGAAAAAATAAACTTATTTACCTTTACCAAGACATCCTCCACTATATCTCTTGGATATTTGATGGATCTATCAGCTAATTAAAGAGTAATAGTGGTAGGCTTCAGTTCTCCTAGACCAAGCCTTCTGAAAATAGAAAAGGGCATGAGATTAATACTTGCTCCTAAATCACATAAAACTTTATCAAAACTACAATCACCAATAATGCAAGGGATGGTAAAACTTTCTAGATCTTTTAGCTTATGTGGTAATTTATTTTGAAGTATTGCTGAGCATTCTTCATTCAAATTTATTCTCTCATGCTTCTTCAGCTTTTTCTTATTTGTTAGAATTTCTTTGAGAAACTTGACATACCTAGGTATTTGAGTGATAGCATCTATAAAAGAAATATTAATATGTAAATTCTTTAAAATTTTAAAAAAGTTAGAAAATTTTTTATCTGGATGCTGTATTTATCTCTCTGAGAATGGTAGTGGCGGCACGTAGGGCTTCACATTTGGATCGGCAAACTACATACCTGAAGACCATCCATCTGCTGGTTGTTTTGGTGACTGACGAATTTTAGTTAATGATTCCTTATTTATAATTGGCTCTTCAATCTCTTTCTTCTGATGTGGCTCCATCAGCTTTTTACCACTTCTTAGGATGATAACATTGACTTGCTCCTTTGGATTGGTCTTCGTGTTGCTGAGGTCTCTCAGAGATTATCTTAGCCATTTGGCCTATTTGCATCTCCAAGTTTTGAATTGCTGCTGCTTGGTCCTACCTAAGTTTGGTTTCCAAATCTTTTATAGTTGCTTCTTGATTTTGCATGAATTTGACCATCAGCTCCTCCATATTGGACTTCTTTTCAGATATTTGAAACCCCGAGGGTGGCTATTGTGCTGCATTTTAATTACTCCATGAGAAATTTGGGTGCTACCTCCACCCTTGATTGTATGTGTTGGAGTAGGAATTATTTTGTTATGATCTGAAAAATTACTAACATAATTAGCTGTATCAGTTGCTTTAGCAAAAGAATTATCTGTCTGGCAGTTGCTTGTATCGTATCCTCCTCCACATAGATCACAAGTGATGCTCTGAACATGCATAGCTGTTCTCTTCAAGTTGTTGACTTCAACTCTAAGGGCTGCAATTTCAGTTAGTAAAGTTGGCCGCAATCTACTCCCTGCATAGCTACTGGTCTTTTTGGCATCATGCATTCTGTTTGCCATTGATTTCTATTTGATGTCATCTCATCGATCAGATCAAAGGCTTCTTCCTTCATTTTTCGATTAATGGTTCCTCTTACTGCTGCATCAATCATAGAATGGTAGGAGATAAACCATTATAGAAAGTTTGTACCTGAAGCCATATGGGTAGTTGATGATGTGGACATCTCCTCAGTAGTTTCTTGAGATGCTTCCAAGCCTTATATAGTATCTTCATGTCCATCTGCATAAAAGAAGTGATATCATTGTGCATCTTGGCAGTCTTGAAAGGTGAAAAGTACTTGACTAAGAATTTTTGAGTTAGGATATCCCAAGTTGTGATAAAACCTATGGGAAGAGAATGAAGCCAACTTTTAGCTTTATCTCGTAAGGAGAAAGGAAATAACCTTAGTCTAATAGCATCATCTGACATCCCATTAATTTTAAAAGTATCACAAAGTTCAAGAAAGTTAGAAATATGGGCATTCGAATCATCATGCATGTATCCACCGAATTAGATAGTTGATTGAATCATCTGGATCATCGCCGCTTTTATTTCAAAGTTGTTTGCTCGCACAGGCAGTCTCCCGATGCTCGAAGCTGCATCAGCTATAGATGGTGTGATGTAATCATTTAATGGATGATGTACTGGTCGAATAGTTTTATGCTATCCCTCGATCATCATATCTAATCCTAGATTGATGTTATTAGGATCTTCAGCTGTCATGTTTCTTTTTTGTTGCAGTCTTCTAATGGTCCTCTCAATTTTTGGATCTAAAGACAGTAAGTTACTATATCCAGTACGTGTCATGCACTGAATAAATTTTAAAAATAAAGTAGGAATAAAAATTAAAAATAAAATTATAAAGTAAAGCTAGGATCAAAATTTTAATATTATTTTAGACACAATCCTCGACAACAGTATCAAAAACTTGATGCATGCTAATCTATAGCTATGACAAGTGCATCAATCGATTAAGCAATAAAGTAAGTGAGTAGAGTATCATTCCTAGAGGATTGGAAAATAAGTACTGAAAAGCTCTTTCCTATGCTTCATTTAGAAGATTAATTTATAAGAATAAAAAATTAAAAAATAAAATAAAAAAATAATTAAAATTTATAAGAAAATATAGAGAGTGTAATTATTAGGGTTTTAAACTTAAGAGCAATGGGTTACTAAGATAATCGATTCACTAACTCAGTTAATACAATATTCAGATTATTAAATTAATTTTATTTCATGTGACGGTGGAGCCTCCTAGTTTATTCACTATACTTTGGTCCAGGCATAGTAAAACTATCAATATTTATTAATTATTTTTTGATCCAGATGTAATTTAAATAAATATCGAAGCATTAAGTTTTGTGAAATCTTCTAATTAAAATATGCTGCATCCAAAGTGTACTAAAATTTCTGCATGCATATGAATTCTAATTCGATTCATAATATAAGGTGTATAATCAAAAAGTAATAACATAAATGTACTTGATCCATATCATCTATGTTCATCAGATCAATTAGAAGATGGCCAGTAATCTAAAAATATTAAAATCAAATTTATATACTCCTCATAAATAAAATTAAAAATTAAAAATAAATTATACTGAATATTGCATCAAAAGAGTGGCTACACCTTAGCCTTAGTAAAAAAAAATTTAGTTCATGATAATAAGTTTAAAAATAATAAATAAAATAAAAATCATGAAAAAATTAGACTGTTTATTTGCTGAAATTGGTTGTCCGTTGCTCTTGATGTGGAAAACTCAATGAAGAAGAAGAAAAGCTCCTTGATCGATGTCCTGATTGTTGGAAGAAGAAAAGAAGAAGAAAGAAAAATAATAAAGAAATAAAAGCTCTTTCTCTTCTCTCTTCCTTAAAACTCTCAAACTCTCTCTAAAATCTCTCTAAAGATCTCTCTCTATTTTTCTCTATTACTCTCTGTTATTGTTCTAAAACTCTCTCCCTCGACAGCAAAAGCAACAGGGTCTTTAAATATACTAAGGAGAAGAGTTTCTATCGAAATCCCTCAAAAAATCCTGGAAGAATTAGGTTTAAAACTCCTAACACAACTCAGATTGAAATCTGGATCATTTTGACCGTTGGATGATGATCAAATGGGCCAAAAATCACTCAAAAATCGATTTAAAAATCCAAATCAAGTCAGAATTTGTTTGGACCATTGGATCAACCTTGAAGATCGAATCTGAGCCATCAGATCATGCACAGGAGAGCTTCAGATATTAGTTAAAAATCAAGATGAACCTCAATCATTGGATCTCGATCGGGAGCTGCATCCACCATTCGTCAGCACACAGATTTCAGTCGTTCGATCAAATCCAAGAGAACAGCATCCGTCGGATAAGGTAAAATTTTTAGAATACCCTCTGTAGACCGTACATGAGCCCGATGTTGCATGGACCGCCACTTTCTTCAGCCAATCAAAGCATGCTTGTCCCCATGAAATCCCCAAAATGCCCTCGCCCGGTCACTATAGCGATCCACCATGCACCGTAAAAAATCCTAACATCAGTGTGGTGTCAGCGGGCGGTCAGTTTGAGCACGGTTGGGCTAGGTGGTCTACTGAGCCAGTTTTTCTGAGCTGGTTTGAACCGGACCGACCGACTTTTTTTTTATATATATCATTTTTTTGAAATTCAATTTTAAGCTTGTTTGAAGTCCATTTTGCTTGAAATTTATTTCATCTGATCTAGAAAAATAAAATTTTCATATTGATGGCCTTCTTTCTTACATAAAATTAACAAAAGTATTAATTTTTTAAAAATAAATTAATTTATTTTATAATTTAATACTTTTATTAGTGTATTTTTGTCATTTATCACTTCATTAAGAATGGAGAAGAATCCTGTATTTACAAATGGGCAAATGGTTCAGCAGTGGTATTGCTTATTTTATACGTGGATGGCATTCTCTTAATCAAAAATGACATCCCCGCACCATAAGGAATAAAAGTCTGATTGTCATCATAGTTCTCCATGAAAGACTTGGGTGAAGCATCCTACACCCTAGGGATGAAGATCTATAGGAATAGATTTAAAAGGATGCTTGGTATATCTCAGTCCACGTATATAGAAACTATGCTGAAGAGGTTCAGCATGGAGAATTCCAAAAAAGGCTATCTTCCAATAAGCCAAGAAATTTCTCTCTTTAAGAAGGATTGTCCAACAACTCTTGAAGAAAGAGAGCATATGAGTAGAATTTCATAAGCTTCGGTAGTGGGGTCTATTATGTATGCAATGATATATACGAGATCAGACGTGATATACTCACTAGGAGTAGTGAGTAGATACCAGTCTGACCCTGAAGAAAATTATCGGAAGGTGGTTAAAATCATTCTTAAGTATTTAAAAAATACTAAGGACTAATGGTTGATTTATAGTAAGTCAGATCTGAAGCTTGTGGGATTTATAGACTCTAGCTTTCAATCTGACCATGATGATAGTAAAAGTATATCGGGATATATCTTTACTCTAAATGGTGGAGTCATCTACTGAAAAAGTTTCAAGCAGTATATAATGGCTGACTTTGTTTGTGAAGTAGAGTATATGGCAGCATCAGATGCAACAAAGAAAGCTATGTGACTGAGAAAGTTTATCATCGAGCTCAGAGTAGCACCTTCCATTGATGGTCCAGTCCTGCTCTACTACGATAGCACTAGCACCATAGCTCAAGCAAAGGAACTGAAGGCACACCAGCGGACAAAGTACATTCTACGTCGCTTCCATTTGGTCTGTGAGATCGTGGATCATGGTGATGTCGAGCTTCAGAAGATCGATAAAAAGGAGAACCTAGCCGACCCCTTCACTAAAGCCCTAATAATCAAAGAGTTCGACAACCATAAGTTGAAGATGGGTATTAGATACTATGTCGAGTGGCTTTAGGATAAGTAAAAGTTGTTAAAAATTATATTCTAAAATAAATCATCAGCCTGTTGACGATTGAAATATTGTAATTAATTTATTAATTAATAAAAAATATTTTGGCATATTTTTCATCATAAATTTATATCTTCTAATGAACTCCATTATTGTGATGAAGTCCTTAGGACTATTTAGTTTTGATAAAAAGATGATTTATCGATTAGTCTTTAAATTTATTCACAATCAAATGATAGGCTATTAATTAGGACGATAGCATCTATCGAGCATAGGTCGCTATATGCTATATAGATTGATTGTCCTCTTAAGCAAGGAGTGTGGAGACACTGATATGGCATATAGATGAGATGTATGGGTACATCATTATTGAACGTGACTAACTTCAGAGCATTCTGTTGTCGAAAATATCTCTGATGGGATAACCTAAGATCACCTCAGTGACTTGCAAGCAACTCACTGTGCTTTGGTATCAGACTAACTGAATTTCTAATTCAGCAATGGAAGGCTTCTGGGTACAATCAAGTACTTACAAAGTCAGAGTGTGATCAAGATGGAATTGACCACTCCAAGAGTTGGAGAAGAATGTATCACTATATTTCAATATAGCAAAACCTTGGCCAGGATAATCCATCAAATGGATTAAATATTTTAAAATATAATGTGGACAATCTAATCAGAGTTGACAATTGAACTCTAAGATGTCCTACGAGAATTATGGTCAAGGGGATGAATTATATAAAAACTATATTCGCATGGATTCTAAGGATAATGTTCTACACCTTTCGACCTATTCGACCGTCAGATATCATTGCTAGATAGTCACTTCAATTGATACAAAAATTTATTTCTATGCTACCGACTTAGGTTTGGATCTATGAGGTCACATACATTAGAGTTCACATTTCGATCGGATAGTTGATCAGCAATTTAGAATCATTTTAGGGTTAAACAATCAATACGATTGGTATTTAATCTAGTGCAAGTATTACAGGAGGATCGATTAGTAATTAGATTACTGATTAACTTAATTTGATTAAGCTAGAGGACTGAGATTAAGTCTAATTAAATATGATTTAATTAGATTTGGTTTGGACTTGATTGGATCAAGTCCAATTAGCTTATTGGGTAAGTCAAGTGCAAGGAAGAACTAGTCCTAATCTAATTAGGACTCGGGTCAATCCAATTTTTTAATTTGATTAAAAAATTAAATCTAATTTAATTAAGTTTTTAATTGGGTTAGAACTTAATTTAATTTAGTTGATTTGATTTTGATTTAATTTGGTTTGAGAAACCATGTTTGACCAAGTCATAGATGGAATCCTAGTGAGACTAGGATTCCACCTTGCGCCACCTTAGCCCTCCATGCCCCATGCTCTCTCTTTTTGTGCGATAGAGAGTTTCTCTCTGGTCTTCACACATGCCCCTTATCTCTCTCTTATTCTCATATGGTTATTTGGTGGTTGACCAAGTCTAAGAGGAAGTTAGTTTTGATTTAGGATTCAATGAGATAGAATCCTTATAAACCAAAACATCTCCTTCCATGTGTGCCACCCATCTTCTATTTTTTCTTCCTAATTCCATGTGAGTGAGAGGTTTTTTATGTGCCTCTCCTTGCTGGATTTATCAAAAAAAATCAGAGGATGGGTGCCCAAGAGTTGGGCGCCCCAACTACTTACCAAATCTAGTCCTGCCTTGTCTAGTTTTTAACCTAGACAAGGACTCTTCTTTTTCTATAAATTTAGAATGAATTTTAGCCTGATTTTTTTATAAAATATAGAGTTTTAGGAGAGGTTTGGGGTGTGCAAAAATCAAAGAAAGAGGGCCCTTGGGCATGGGGGTTCCATAGGCACCAAACTAGGTGTCTAGGTGAGAGAAAAGAGAAGAAGAAGAGGGTCTTCTTCTAGGAATGTTTTATTCCTCATCTCTCCTCCTTCTTTTGAGTTTTTTCTGAGAGAGTCTCAAATTAAAAAACTCTCCTCTTTCTTCTCATATTTTGGAGAGTCTAAGTTTTGAAGAAAAAAGTATCGGATCGACCGTCGAAAAGAGATCAACACAATACTAGCATGCTGTGCTAATTTTCTGCATCAGGAACTCTGATTGTGTTCGTGGGCTCGTATGGATGACTCCTAAAGGCCAGATGCATGTGTGGCTCATGACTTTATCCTCAAGTCTGGATCAATAAGTTAGAACGTCTAACTTGCTCAGGTAATAGATTTGATCTATTAACTTCATACCTGTATTTGATGTAGTGTAGATCTAGATTGATTCGATCAACTTTTTTTTTCTTGTTTGATTTTAATTTTTGATTTAATATCATGCTTTGATCATGTAATATATCTAAGATCTAGGTATTTATATATTTATTTAAATAAATATTTAATTTATTTAAGTCTTCCACTGCATGATCTTGAAAAAATTTTAAGATCTTGAAAAAGTTTCAAGATCTATCCGTAAAACCCCAGATCTGGTTCCTTCAGTAATAAGTAGAAATGATAACCATGCAAATATGTATAAATGTGCACAAGTGATTGTATAGATTGTTAGCGGTTGTTCAATGTCTTAATATGTAAGGTTGCATATGAATGTTTGTCTAGACTATAGGTAGAAATGATAACTGTATGAATGTGTATAGATGTGTATAGGTGATTGTATAAACCATAGGCAGAAATGATATTTATAGACATGTACATTTTTTCTATTGTATGGATAAATTATTTACTATTATGATATTTATTAAAACATATTATCTGGTGTCATCATTGACCATAAAAAAAATATATCAGAATATTTAAGGCACTAAAAAGTAAATACGCCCATTCTTTTCTTAATAAAACTCATTACATAAAGATCCCAAAGTTTTGACTATAGATATTAAACCCTCAAAAGTTATGCTTACGAACATTGGAACCCCAAAAGTTTCAAAATATTACTGTGATAACATGATCTACCGCACAAATCTTAAAGTAGCAAAAAAAAAGAGAAACTTCGACAAAGAAGACTTCCATCATGAGTCTTATTCTCTATTTGAATCCGAGAAGAAGCCAGAGTCCTAGGGCAAGAGGATCCTAGGGCTCTCTATATAAAGCTCCCACATCCCCTTATGGCCTTGCACCTACGATCATTAAGCCTCGTTCTCCCCCCTTTTCACCCATTGAAGTCATGGTATCCTAGACTTGTGTTTGTTAGAAATTGGAGTCAGAGATGGCACCAGAGCTCAAGGTAAGCATTGATCCCACCTTCTCTCTCTTGTTCCCATCTTCCCATGGCATTTTGTACTGTCATCAACCATCGATCTTGCTGGAAAACTATGAAGAAAGAATCCCCTATTTTTCCAATAATTCTATCCCTTTTTTTGGCCACCGACATCACCATCCCTCGAAGGTAAGTCCTAAGCAGAGTATCACGGCCTCCCCACGACCCTCCATAGCAAGTCCATGATCGTTGGCAAATGACCAACGGCCAAAAACAAAGAAAAACCCCTATGCCCTATCTTTTTATAGGCCCTTTTTCCATGATTTACCATTGGCCAATCCATACCACCGGCTATCCCTTGCCTCACTGCCATTGACCATCCATTCTCTAGTCATGCTGCTGCACCTCGTCGGAGTACCAACCACCATAAACCATCACCCCCCCCCCACTTCGACCAAGAAAAGAAAAAAAGAAGAAGAAGAAGAAATGAAAAAGAAAAAAAAAAGAAAAAGAGGAATGGTCTCTATATTCTCTTCTCTTCTCTTTAGAGTTTCTCTCTCCTACCTTCTCTCTTTAGAAGATGATGGGACCCTAGATGCTATTTTTCTCTTTACTCTCTCTCTCATCCACTTTTTCTCTCTAAGAAAGATCTATGGATCCTGTATTGGACCATCCTTTTCTCTTCAGGGATTCATATTAATTCCAACAAGATGACCCCAAATTGATTCAATGCTTGGATGATTCATATTGGATCATTTGGTCAATAATCTCTTTTATTATTATTTAATTAATTAAAGAGACATTGATTATGATTTAATATTTTAAATAAGATTATTCGAATCATCTAATGAAGTTTGAAGATTTAGGATGATCAGGGTAAGTAGAATCTTATGCTTCTTATTTACTTTTAAATTACCATATTTTTCATAAAATTGATCTATTGAAATCATATTTTTCATAAAATAATGATCAACATATGAGATATAAAAAGTATGTTTTATTATGACGATTGATTTTATGAATATATTTTATGAAAATGACATATTTATAAAGCATGAATTTTATTATTTTTTCATCTATGTATATGTATGTTTTAAGAAAAAGATAAGACGATTTTAAAGGCTCTTAGATAGTTATGATATCTTTATGAAAGTGAGGTCAATCGATAAACGACCCTCTACCAATGGGTATAAAGTTGGTAACAACTAACAAATATGAATTATGAAATCTTATTAATTATGATGACGGTCTTGTCATAGGTATAAAGTGACCATAGCATGAATATCCATGAGCAATGATTTCAAACATGGTATGAAGACATGATAAGAATGATTTACCAATCATGTTTACGAAATTTCATAATTGATGCATGTATGGTTGTCTTTCTGACTTATTTTATAATATACTCTATGAAATACTTTATTTTATAATATCTATTATTTTTTAAATATTATATTATCATAAAAAAAACTTATATTTGATCTAATAAGGAAGCGTAGATTTTACTTACTAAACTAGTATAACTCAATTTTTTTTTTTTTATAAAGAAATAATGTTAGGATCGATGAAAGATCTAGGCTTTGGGATCTACATAGCAAGCTTAGAAATTTTATATCTGAACTTAGTTTATTGAATGATCATGAACTTGTAGTTGATTATTTATAAATTTTAAGACATGAATTTTAGTTTTTGATTTTAGATTTAGATGCTCTGAATCAATATTGGTTTGATTATCTGATGAAACATGAAATTAAGTCTTTATTTATATTTTACTTATGATGAATTTTAACTAATTATGATCGATAGGCTTCCAATTATCGAGGATGGCATCCTCCGGTAGCATAGTCGTGTTGTCCTAAATTTAGCATGTGATGATTATAATTTGTCCCACCCCTTATAACTTTATGTATGGACTGAACTATTTCAGATCCTCATTTCTAGCACTCTACTTCAGTGCCAATAGTGCACCAGTGAATACCTATGAAGTAAATAAACATCATGCCAAATATTTTTTCCTCCTTTTATAGATATGAAGCTCAATCTCCTGGTCCTTATTCTTTTGGATTAGTTTGTTTATGAGATCTCTTGTATGTGGTAATGGTAGAAGATCATATGATTGAAAAAACTCACATCCTCTTCTTTTCTTTATTAAGAAATTGAAGAAATGGATGAGCTATGGATGATGGAAAATCAAAGAGGATTGAGGAGGCTCGTTACCTCAAAAATAAAGTAGCCAAAATACCTTCGGCTAGGATTAGCCATGTTCCATGAGGTCTTCATAGATGTCCTCAACCCACGGTCACAATATACCATGATGTTTTGGCTAGAGTGTTGGATGGAGGCATGGCTACTCGTGGTCAAAGCCGTTATGGTCCAGGTTCTCCTCTCTTCCTTTGATCTATGCTCTCTTTTTTACCTCCTATATGGTCCCTTTTTCTTTGCTCGATCTATGCTCCTTCCACCCTCCCTCTTCTTTCCCACTTCTCTATAATGGATGGAGAATAGAGAGCATGGCCAAAAAAAGGAAAGATGATGGTCACATGCATGTCACATGACTCTTCTTTTTCTTTACTCTACTTTGTGCCAAAATCAAGGAACTCTAAGAATGGCACTTATAATATTTTATAAGATTTAACCTCTTAAGTGATCCTCGTGTCGTAATGTATTCTAATGGAACAAATAGCTGAGGCTCTTTGCAACATTATTAAGACTACATTATTATTATTGAGATGTTCTAGCATCATCATAATTCCATGGTAGATGATTAAATCTTATCTCCACACCTTCAAGATATCTTAAACAAAATATTACACATTCTTTTGAAAGATATCCTTCTACAGATGAATCCTCTGAATGGGGCTCTATTACATACATATGACTTTCACCTTTTCAGATACCTAAAACAACAAAAATGTAAATATTTATATATGCTTTAAATTAATTATGATATTCAAACAAAAATTAAATTATGAAATCATACTTCTCAATCAAATACATCCAACAATAATATATAGGCCCTTCAATCTATGCCTCATATATCAATGAATTACCAAATGCACCGTAATAGTGAAAAAGGATGGAGAGATTTTTTTCACATAGTATAAACATAATGCAATCCGAGGCTCAAGCTGCTCAAGCTCGTATACTTGGAGAAACTTCAAAATATCTCTTTGAAAAAAATATACAGTTCAACCAAAATAGAGCTCACTTTCTTTGGTCAGATTCCTCGTAAAGCTATTAGAAGAAGGATATTCATCAAAATATGTTCATCATGACTCTTATGATTTATGAGGTTACATTATTTGAGTTGTACAAAATGTAAAATATTTGATGCATAGCCATCAAAAACTTTCACATTTTTCAAAACTTTCCATAAAGTATCTTTCTCTGCTACAAACATTAAGAAATAAGTTGGAGGCAAGAAAAGTTCATTATGCTCCTTTGGATGAAATTCTTGTCTTATACCAATTTTTTGTAGGTCAAGATGTACCCTTAAGCTATCCTTTAATTTCTTTCTTAAGACTCAATATTGTCCCAAGTACATTGTCACATGCTTCTGTATGTGTGTTACATTAAGATTATGACGTAATAAGGCAATTGAAAGAATATGCTCCTTTTCTTCCAAGTTCATATCTCATTCACATTTCTAATACTCTCCTCTTGTCTACTACTCCTGCTTTCTGCATTTTTCCTCTTGTGCTGCCCTTTCCTCTCTTCAATTAGTTTATCATTCTTTTTTTCAAAAGTGAAGTTGAGGCCCTCTAGCTGCTCTAACACCGTACAACCAAATGGAGGAATTGGAGCATCTCTTAATTCTTGAGTGTTGTCAAAGGATTGTTTTGCATAACAAAAATAGTGACCATGCTCCAAGAAGTGATAATGGCCCATATAATAGTACTTTCTACCATTGTCTAGCCATCGAGAGCAAGTATTATAATTACAAGAAAGACATGCCAATTATCCTGGTGTTCCACCTCGATAAATAAGCATAGGCTGGAAAGTCACTGATAGTCCATATTTATTAAAAAAAATACCTTAAGATTTGATCTATAATAAGCTTAAAATGAGATCCAGAATGACGAACGGAATCCAACGAGCCCAAGAACAGGCCAAATAGAGTCCAAATGAAGAAGATACGAATGAGGGAGCGCCAAAAATGAGTGACACGACCTACGGGCCATTGAAGGGGCCCATGGGCTGGCATAGACCAGTGGTGATGTGGGCCCAACCCTACAATGCATGGCAGTGCTAGGCTAGCCTAGGCAAGCAGGTGCACACAGGCGCGCATAGGCCCAATGGGTGCCTAGGCCCATCATGTAGTCCACGCGCACAATGTGGATTGGAAGCTATTTTCCTTTTGATTTCATGTAGTCCAGTGTACCGATTGACTGATTTTTCCATTATTTCTCATGGCTTATGCACTATTTCGTGGACTAGATGTGCGATCTGATGGCTTTGGAGTGAGCCGATCATAATCAAACGGTCCAAAAAGGGATCTAGGCTGATCTAGGACTAATTTGCATGATCGAATGGCTTTGATTTGAGCCGATCATGATCGAACAGTCTAGAATGATTCTCGAATATATTTGGGATCGAGCTTCCTATTAAAATATTATTTTAGAATTTTTGAAGTCTATATAACTTCGATTGATGAGCTATTTATTGCATCGAAAAGCTGGTAATATTCTAGAGATGCTGAGAGATTTCTTAAGAGATTTCAGAGAATTTTTGTTAGAATTTTGAGATTTCTTATTGAGAGACTCTTGTATAAGAATTGAGTGAAGCTTTTCTTATATTTATTTGATTTTATTTCTCTCATAGTGAAGTTATCTTGCCCCATTTAGATAGGCTTAAGACCAAACCCACGTATATTTTATTATATTTATTTGTTATTCTTTCTTCTTTCTTTTCTTGTGTGGTATCAACATCTACTTTTCATCATTGTTGTGATCTTGGGTAGGTAATCCATATTTCATAATTGAGGGATCTATCCTAACAAGTGGTATTAGAGCTTGGTTATCATGGCCAAGTGGTATTAGGTAGTCCAGATAGAGATGGTGTTGATCAAGATTAAAAGATGAAGAAGACAAGCACAATCAAGATAGAGATCAACTGATTTGATGGAAAGAGCAATTTCTCCTTATAGTAAGTGAGAATAAAGAAAGTGCTCATTCAATATGAATTGATCGATGCTCTTTTGAATGAGAAAAGCCAGCCACCATAGAAAAAAGGATCTAGAAGCAGCTATAGATGTAGACAGTAAGTACCATCTGCATATACTTAGTGGATGAGATGGTGATTCATGCACTTGATAAGACTTCTCCAACGGTGCTATGGTCGAAGCTTGAGAAGTTGTACATGGTGAAGCTCCTCACCAACACTCTTTCTTTGGAGGCATTTCTACTAACTATGGATGACTGAGGGACAGAGGGTATAGAAGCATCTTAGCCACTTTCAAAAGATTCTCACCGATCTTCTCAGTATAGGTGAGAAGATTGAGAAGAAGATCAGGACGTTGATCTTGCTAGCATCGCTTTTTCTTTCATATGAGCCCTTGGTAACTGCTCCTCTGGTATAAAAGAGTACCATCAAAATGGACGAGATCACTCGACGATTCTCCAAAATAAGGTTCTCAGAAGAGAAAACCTAGTTTCGAGCTCAGATGGCAGCAGCTTAGCTTTGGCAGTTTCTAGAGGAGTAGGTGATAGTAGATGGAGTGGCAGAGGATCATAAGGAGGATGATCCAAGTCCAAGACGAGGGATTCCAGCAAGATAAGATGCTATTGGTGTGATAAGTTAGGACATCATGTCAGAGATTATCTACAACTTAGAGATCGGACGAGGGCTACTATAATGATGGCTAGTAGTGAGTCAGAGAATGATATCCTAGTGATATCTGACGAGGTATCTACTTCTTCTTAATAGTAAATTTTAGATTCTGCATGCACCTATCATATTTATTGTAGAAAGAAATAATTTGACTTCTTGGAGAGTAATAAGGATGCTGTTCTATCGGATAGATTGAGCTGTGTGATCAGAGGCATTAGAATGATAAGTTGGAAGACACATGATGGTACAATAAGAATATTGGAAGAGATTTGATACAAACCCAATTTCAGATAAAATCTTATCTCATTGAGTAGATTAGATTCAAACAGCTAAAGGTAAGTAGCTGATAATGGAATCTTGAAGGTTATGCACAGCGATAGGATTATTCTGAAGAAAAAGAAGAGGACAAGAGCACATTACTATCTAGTAGAAAGTTCAGTATGAGGTAAAGCTTCAAGAGTCAGAGAGAGTCCAATGCGAGGTGAAGCTTCAGGTAGTGGATCAAGTACGAGATGGAAGACTCGGAAGGATGAGAGATGACTTCGCAAAGTAAAGTTCCTATTGCCATAGGAGACTTTTTCGAGCAGATCTTTGATCAAAATGGATATAGCCCATGACGGAGGTGGGATCGAGTGGTTTGGCTCAACTCTCATATTTGCCCATCCATGAGACAACAGGCATGCCCCAGGGCATGGGAGCGAGATAGATCATAGGCTCTCAAAGATAGATGGAGGCTGAACATCAAGTTGATATGGAGATTGTTGAAAAAATGCATTAAGATTTGATCTATAATAAGCTCAAAACAAGATCCAGAATGATGAAATGAATCCAACGAGCCTAAGAATAGCCCAAACGAAGTCCAGATGGAGAAGATATGCATAAGGGAGTATTAGAAGTGAGTGGCATGGTCCATTGGCCGCTGGAGGCCGACGGCGATTCTAGGCTAGCCGCATGCTAGGCCGGCCCAAGCAAGCAGGTGTGCACGGGCACATGTAGGCCTAGCGGGTGCCCAGGCCCGTCATGTAATCCATGTGCACAGCATGGACCAGGAGCCATTTTCCTTTTGGTTTCATACGGTCCAGTGGATCAATCAGTTGATTTCCCCATGGTTTCTTATGACATGCACTATTTCATGGACCGAATGTACGATCTAATGGCTCTGGAGCGAGCCGGTCATAATTGAACGGTCTAGAAAGGGATCCAAGCTGATCTAGGATTAATTTGCATGTTCAGACAACTCTAATTCGAGCCGGTCATGATCAAATAGTTCAGAATGGTTCTCAGGTATATTTGAGACTGGGTTTCCTGCTGAAATACTGTTTTAGAATTTTTGGAGTTGATATAACTTCGATTGACAAGTTGTTTATTGCATCGAAAAGCTAATGACGTCCTGGAGGTACTAAGATTCTTCTTGAAAGATTTTAGAGAGCTTTTATGAGGATTTTGAAACTTTTTATTGAGAGTTCTTGTATAAGGGTTGAATGATAAATTTTTCTTATATTTATTTAATTTTATTTCTCTCATAGTGAAGTTAGCACGTTCCATGGAGGTAGGCTTGAGACCAAACTCATATATATTTTATTATATTTATTTATTATTCTTTTTTTCTTGTATGGTATCAACATCCGCTTTCCATCATTGTAGTAATCTTGGGTGGGTGATCTATATTCTATAATTGAAAGATCTACCCCAACAACATTAATGTTGCATACATTTGAAAAGTTTGATTGCTTCATGCATTACATGTCTGTAGACCAACCTCCAATAATTCCTTCAATTCTTCTATCAAGGGCTACAAATACACCAATATATTATTACCAAGCGAATCTGGTCTACATATAAGTAATGATAGAACGAAGGAGGTTTTTGTCATACATAACTATGGTGGCAAGTTATAAGGCACCAACATAACATGCCAAATGCTATGAGTAGTACTTAATGTCCTGAATGTCATTCCAAGTATGACATTCCTAGGATCTGATGAGAAATCTAAAAACCGTGAATTAAATTTATTCTAAGATAATAAGTAGGCAGGATGCCTCAACAACTCATCCTTAGTGCATTCATCTTCATGCCATCTCATCAATGTCATTGTTTTTGATGACATAAGCAAACTCTAGAGCCTGGGTTTTAAGGGAAACCACCACAAGATCTCCGTTGCTCTTTTCTTTTTCTTTTTAGATCTAGTAGTTACCCTATCCTCTAAATTGTTATTGTTTGTTTGCCATCTTGAAGCACCACAGATTGAGTAAGCTTCAAAATCTGCATGATCTTTCCAGAACAACATGCAAGCATTGCGGCAAGCATGGATCTTCTCATAACTAAGACCTACTTCTACAATGATCGTTTTGGTTTCATAAGCCGAGTTTGATAATTTTTGGTCTTCAGGGAATGCATCTTTTAGGAGCTCAAGTAACATATCACTATAAGAATTCAGGTTTTTAACGACGGATAAATGCTGTCGCTCATAGTTTTTCTGTCATCACTAATAATGCCACCATCCCTAGTTTCATCATAAAAATCAATTTAAAAAATTCTTATCGCTAAATATAATTATTAGCAATGATAAAATTTATTATCGCTAATAAGACTATTAGCAACAGCTTTAACGATTAAATAATTCCATCTCTAATTATTAATTAATTTTTTTTATTTTTTTAAAAAAAATTAGTGACAGTATTTTTATGGTTAATGCCATCGCTAATAATTATTAGTGGCCAAAAATGCCTTCGCTAATACTGTCTCTAACTTTTTAAAATTTTTAAATAAAATAAAATAAAAATATTTTAAAAAACATTAGTGATGATAATTTGGTCTCTAATGCCATCACTAATAATTATTAGTGATGACAATTATTATTTCTAATACCAATGTCAATAGTTAATTTTATTTTTTTAAAAAAATTAATAATAATATTTTTAAATTTATTTTTAATTAAGTATAATAAATTATGGCTCCTAATACCTGTTATAATTAAAATCCAAAGATAATATGATAATTAAAAATTAAAAATTAATTATATTATATTAAAGTATAAAGAAAATATAATACATCAAAAAAAATCAAGTCTAATTTTTGTTGTCGTCCATCTCCTCCTGCTCTTCTCCAGTAGCTAGTAGATGAGAGCCGAATGTTCCAACATCTTATAACGAAAAAATAAAATAATATTAGTAAATTTCAATATGAAGGCATATCTTTCAATACACTTCTTTGATTCTTGAATAGATTATTTCTATATGGTCCATTTCATCATACAAAACTATAGACATCTTTGGTCCATCGATTGAATGGTTAGATTAAATTTTTAGCCTCTATACTTTTTTTTGAACTCAAACCTAAATATATGAAACTTCTAAATATAAAAACTTAAAACAAGTAAAAAAATTTAGTAATATAATCATTTGATGTGATGGCTGGGATGATGAGTCCAGCTAGTCATGCAATTGCATGTCCCGAAGAAGCTCTATGACCGTATTATGGATAGCATCCAGGAGACTCTAAGATCGCTGGCTTAGAAGCCTCTATACGATCTCCTCCATGTGCACATTGCTCCAGATCTAGAATGTCGAGATCTATGAAGATGTCGAAGAATATCGAGATGATGGAAGATCAAAGTTGTGGCCGAATCCTATGACTCGGCTCCTAGTCACCTCCTTGGTGGTGCAGAGCCATCTCTCAAGGTCAAGGGAAAGCTAAAAAGATGGGTCATCGCCATACCTCTCAACAACGTACGTCGCGTAACGCATCTGCATAGTTCAAAAATATATTAGTTCTAATATAAAAATCAGATCATGTAATAACTTAATTAGTAAAAAAAATTTAAAATTTTTACCATGATCTATCGTGACGTAGAATCTAAATCATCACCAGTCCTCCTAGACTGGTGTATGACCTGCCACAACTACAACTGATTTAATGAACAATCCGACTGCCATATTTATAATAAGTAAATAATAAAATTAAATTAATTAAAACATGCATATAAAAATTTTTATAGCTCTAGTGAAAAGTTTTGGTATTGATTTCTTATCAGTCTGTCGGCCATAATATGTATACTGACCGAGCCACCCGTGTACCTAATCAAATCCTACTGGGCTTTCTGCTATCTATCGGAGTACTTCTCATTGCTCCATAAGTTGTAGAGGGCCTGCCATATGTCCATCCGCATCCAGTGATCCATAAAGAACCTCTAGTCCGATGGTGACTGAAAATCAAAGTGTTGGAGGCAGATTGCTTGAGGCTGTAGAGGCCATCTCGGAGCCTCCATATGGCTACCTCCTCGAAGGTCTAATAGCCAACCTTCTCATCCTGAAGAGTCTTGAATCAGTAGTACTCATGTAAGATAGAAACAAACGTGTATTAATATGTAATTAAAATATTAATATATCTAGAATTTAAAAATTAAATTAGTTTTGTCTTACTAAAAATATCTCTCAGGCTGCATCATGAGCTCCAGACGGTCAGCTAGAGAACTCATTTATCGGTCCCGACATCAAGTGTCAAATGATGCCAGTAACCATACGAGATACTCCAGACTCCCTAAATGTACTGTAAAATTGATTTTAAAAAATAAATATTAACTTTAGAATAGCTAAATTCTAAACATATTAATTGAAGTTATAGTACTTATGAGCGGCTCTGATTATGAATGAGCTGTCTATCCTCCGATTGAGTCGGAGGTGCCATGAGTCGGGCGAGTCCTCGACCATGACCCTGTGTCTGAAAGTAGGTCGCTATTGCATGTGACCCCTGTAATCCGAACCTAAGCATAAAATATCTAATATAAAGAATATTAATTAGTTAGCAAAGGATAAAATAACATAAACGAAAATATCTAAAGTATTAAAGTTTACCATCCGATGTGAGAGGTGCAGAATCATATGAGCTGGCCACATGATCGCTCTTTCCTCAAAAACTCTGTCCTTAACTAGAACGGCTCTAACCTCTAAAAGACATGATGTATAATCTCTGAAAATAAAAATAAAAATGGAGAGGTGGCCGTGGAGAGGCTAGCTAGGGGAGGTGGGTCGGGATTTTGGGGAGCCGGAAGGTAGGCCGAGTGCAGCTAGGGAGAGGCAGTCGGGTGCTCAAGGATGCCAGATCCAGTAGTGCGATGAGGAAAAATGGAGACCGGAGGTGGGGGAGAGAGGGCATGGCAGGGGAACTAGAGGGCGAGGAGAGGGGGGTGGCGGTGGAGGATAAAAATGAGGGGGGAGGGGCAGAAAAAGGAGGGGGCAATGGGATAGAAAAAAATGAGGACGTGTGGTGGGATGGAAAAAATGAGGACAGAAAGCTTATTAGTGATGGTAAATTATCCTCACTAATAATATTTTTCAGTCGCTGATAATAATATAAATTTACTAGCAATGGCAAAACATCATCAGTAATAATTTTACCATCGCTAATAATTATATTTTAAAATATAATTATTAGCGATGGCTAAATACCATCGCTAATAATTTATTTCTATCACTAATAATTATAAATATATAAAAAATAAAATAATTTATTATCGATGGAAAAATATTATCGCTAATAATTCTATTCCATTGGTAATACTATCATTAACAATGGCATTATTGCCGTCGCTAAACACCATCATTAATTTTAATTTTTTCTAAATATGATATAATTTTAGAATTTAAAGTCTATCTTCATCATTAATTATCTAAATAATTATCATTAAAGTATCATCATAAAAAATTATCTCAATCCGATAGTCCTAGTTATATCGATCAATAAAATTTAATTTTGACCGTCAAGAACAATCGCATGATGATCTGATAGATAGAGACCATCGATGGATCCAAAAATTTACAATAATGATCTCGATGATATTTGTAGCATAATATTAAAATTTTATTTCAATCAAATATTATTATCATGGTCAGTTTAGAATAGAATGATTAGGATCGTTAAATAAAAAATGAGTGATCAAAAGGCCAAATAGCATTCGATTAAGATGATTTTTTAGATAAATAATTTTTGCTACTACTTTAATCATTTATATAGTGGTGATCATAAAATCCAAATCATGCATATATGAATTATCCATGTTAAGTAGATCTTAAAAAGTGCAAGTATAATTACTTAAGTACTTTAAGAATGAGTATCAAAAGACATAATTTTGGATCGTTCATATACGTGCTGTTTAAATTTTACAATCACCACCGTACAAATGATTAAACTATTAACAAAGATTATTTATCTAAAAAATTATCTTATAATCGGACATTGTTTGATCCTTGGATTACTGATTTTTTATTTAATAAATCAAATAATCTCATACTAAATTAACTATGATAATAATGCCCGATTAATATAAAATTTTGATAGTATGCTATAAATATCATCAAGATCATTGTTATAAGTTTTTGGACACATCGATGATCTCTATCTATCAGATCATCATGCGATTATTCACGGCCATCGAAATTAAATTTTATTGATCGACATAGCTAAAACTATCGAATCAAAGTGATTTTTATGACGATACTCTAATAATAATTATTTAGATAATAAATGATGAAGATGAACTTTAAATTTTAAAATTATACTATATTTTAAAAAAAATTAAAAAAATTAAAATTAGCGATGGCGATTTTGCCATCGCTGATACTGTGTTAATGACGCATTGCTTACTATTAGCAATGAAAAAACCATCACTAATAAATTTAAATTTTTTTAAAAAAAATTTGGTTATAATTATAATTAAATTAATTAATTACTAACGGCTATTAGCGATGGCTCAATTTGCCATTGCTAATAATTTTGAAAATAAATTCATTTAAAGTTTATAAAAATATTTTAAAAATTATTAATGTTAGCAGCAGCTTTTTCTATTACTAATAAAATAATTCTATCACTAATAACCCTACAATCAAATTTAAAAAAAATACTTTTTATTAGCATTGGTAAAATTAGCAGTCGCTAATAATTATCTATCATCGCTAATAATAATAAAATTTAATTAAAAAATAAAATTATTTAATATTAATAATGGCTAATTGCTGTTCTAATACTATCTCTAATATTTATAGCGACGGTGCAGTCATTGCAACTTCCGTCGCTAATAACTATTAGCGACGACTAACTTTTTATTGCTAAAACTTTCGATAAAATAGATTATTAGCGATGGCAAAATTATCGTCTCTAATGCTTTTGCTAGTATTCATTAATAGTAATGATAAAAATATCATCACTAATATCCATCACTAATACTCTAATTTTTTTGAAAGATTTATTACTTTAACTACCAAGGCACTTTATATTAAATAGATGCACAATAAAAGAAAGGGGCCAATTTTTATTTCCTGATGGGCACCCAAGAAAGGGGCTCTATCTCAATCCGATAGTCATCTCTTAAAATAAAAAATCCCATAACAAGAAGGGGTGCTCTTAGAAAAATCATCTTTTAAATTAATCAAAAAATATGGGATGGTGAAAAATTGCTTGGGTACCCTAGGAGGACAATCTTAGAGCATATAGGTGATTTAAATAGGATAGTTATCTTTTAGATCAAATTAAAAAAAATTGATATAAAATCACATTTAAAATAAATACTTTAAAAAAGAAAATCAGATGGTCATTCCTTAACTGCATCTATCTAATGATGGCAAAACAAAATATGTAACAAGAAATCTAATGATTTTAAGTTAAAATAAATTGGTAGGTACAAAATTCTACTAGAAATAAAAATCATAATAGAGAAATATGCTAGAATTATTTAACTATAATAAAACATGATATTGTCCCTATTATAAAACTTTTTAAAAAACTATCAAAAATCTTTAGATCCATAAACTTGGTATGGAATGATCTAATTGGTCGAAATACCTACTAGCGGCATCTTGTATTGTATGAACAAAAAATCAATATCTTATTAAAAACTAATAATTCATTAAAATTATAAATAAATAGTTAATAATTTATTATGATTATATAATAAATGATTATATATAATTAATGTATTATATATTATCCAACCCCAAAAATCTCAAGTCGAACCAACACAAATACATTTCTAAAGAATGCTAGGACCAAAACCAACAAAATTTTATTTTGTGCCCAAAGTTTTTAGCTGATGGACTCAAACCTACAAATACTCGCACATGAGTTCGGATCTATTTAAACATTGAACTAAACTAGCAATTTTAATTAGTTTGTGATTTAAGAGAATCGACAAACTCAATGTGAAACACTTTGGTTGTTATAGATATAGCTGGATAGGATTCAGAGTGAGATCCATGACATCAAAAAGTTAAGTTGAAAGCCAAACTTTTAGAGATCATAATTTGGTCATATGATATTCGATTTTAATAATCTTTTTTTTTATAAATTGTGTAATCCTTCAAAATCTACATAATGACACCTTCTATAAGGAGGCGGCGCTCACCCAAATATCTTTGTTTGAGGCTCGAAATAGAAGGCGGCGCTCACCCAAATATCTTTGTTTGAGGCTCGAAATAGATTAGCCAAACTAAAAATTTTTCTTTTGAATAAAATTTTAACTAGGTGTAGCTTTCAATCCAAGAAAAATTGGAACGATAGAAGACAAAATTGATATAAATTTTAATATCTATTGATAGAATGAAATACCAATACTTAAAACAATGTTTAATAATATTTTGAAACAACTATAAATAGCTACTATAAGATTATAAACTTATTGCATTAGTTTTCAAAACTATTGCTATAAATCGACATGTTCTGTTATAATTATAATAAATAAATATGTATTAATGTTTGTATAAAACTATTATAATATTATAATTTTTTTGTGATAGTTTTTAAAATTATTGTTATATAATATTATTTTTTATAGCATCTACAAGGTACTATCATGATATAAAATATTTTAGCAATACCCATAAATAATTATTATAATATTATATAATTTTTATGATATTTTTTAAAAATTTTTATAATGATTGTGAGATACCGTCGCAACATCTGATATTTTTTATAATATTTATTAAAATTGATAGTAATATATTTTTTAAATATTATTAAAATATTAGCATTGTAGGTTTTATGTATTACCGTGAAAGATAAATAGCCGTATTTGGGCACTGTAAACATGTGTTAAGTGGTGGATGAGATTTGCCCAATCGTCTTGTGGTATTTATGCCGTGCGGAAGATAGGAGGCCTGGACAGCTGGACCGTGCTAGATGGTACGACGGCTCGTGTTGGGTCCCGCTGGGCCCCTGCTGGATTTGGACCAGGTATGCCTTTGGCTCCCTCTCCCTTTTCTTCTTTTTTTTTCCCTTTTTTTCGTTAAAAATAAAGACTATGAGAACCCTCCGAAAAAAGAAAGCTTTTGGCCAAATGTGAGATCACTGTTCTTAGCTCAAACCTCCCGTTTGCTTTTTAGGAAAAGAAAAAAACTGTACAAGGCATCATCATATTCTTGGCTAATCATCTAATTTTGGTGGCCCTTTGTATCTGCAAGGCCACCCATGACTATATTGCAATATTTGGTGTCCACGGGGTAGTCAAATTCTTGAAGGAGCATGAGGTGGCCAAAATGAATGAAATAGAAAATAATGTTATCGATGGATTATAATTTAATTTTTTTGAAATATAAAAAAAATCTAAATAGTTTTAGTCTCAAATCCTCCATGTAACTCTTCGAGCATCTTGGTAGCAAGCTCCTCAACACCGTAACCTTCAAGACAAATAAAATTTAGTTTTCGATAAATTGGTCAACTCTCAAAAAATTTATTAAAACTCTAATTCTAAAGTTAGTTGATCCTCTTTTCACTATATAAAGCAGAATCTTAAATTTATTAGTGCACACTTAACTTAGAATATATATATATATATAATAATAATAAAATTTAGTGCTTTGCGTGCATGTGTGTGTTCGAAGGGGATTGAAAATTTATTTATAGACAAACATGCATTATAGAAATATTTTTTTATTTTAAATATTTTTTTAGAAATTTTTTTTGGCTTAAAACTAAAAAGAAAATAGAGAGCTGGTTTGGTGGTAGCAATTTGAACAAGTCTCTAACATGTTTCTATGGGAGCTGGTCATTTTTTAATGGAATATAATCCTAAGCTGATGTATTCCGTAGTCCACGCTGCTGACCCCCAGGTTGGTCGAAAGCGGAAGGAAAAATTAATTGGCAGACTGCCGGCCACATATTGGCGGAAAGGGGGAGGAGAAATTAATAGGCAGCCTGCTGGCCACATGTTTGTGGAAAGCTCGGAAGAGGAGAAATTAATGGATAGATTAATTTCATCACGTGTATATATATATATATATATATTATAAATAAAATTAATAAAAATTTTATATATCAATTTATTTTTTATTAATTATTAATCATAATCAATCATCATTGACACAAAGACGGGAAAGAATCAATTAAAATTTTTAAATATTAAATTATAATTAATTATAATTAATAATTAATAAAAAATTAATTAATGTGTAGAGTTTTCTGCGGTAATACTTAATAATTTGTCGGAAGTCGGTCTACCTAATAATTTCTCATGGGGAAGCGAAGGCCGCGTTGAAAGAAAGCCAGCCGTTCCCGTTACAAGGAAGCCGCTTCGTTGTGCGGCGCACATCATGTGACACCTCACCTATCCTACCGTATTCCGTCCGCGTTTTTTTGGAATCTCGTCTATTTGCATCGCCTCTTTCTGCAGTTCTAATCGCCTGCCGTCGAAGTAGACTTTAAATCCAAAAGGTTGCTCCTTTTGCTTCTGTTATTATTATCGATATTGCTTGTCTTTATTCGTTCTCGTTCATTCACCTCACCGCGAGAAGAAAGGCTTTGAAGCCCTCTTAATCTCTTCGTTCGGTGCGTAGGTCGTTCCATCCTCTCATGCTCTGTGCATATCACGATGATACAGAGGTGGAAGTGAGCGGAAGAAGATCTGTTGGTGCTGGTAGGTGTAAACTTTATTTTTGGTTCTCCTGGCTTACCCGGGATTGATGTGGGAAGTGGTGGGAAGGAACAAGGGAATCTGGGATTCTTCAGTCTTATGGTCATATCTGGTCCCAAACATTTGTCCAAATTGCCGCTCCCGAGACTTTTCTGTGAAGCGGAGCTCGAAGGGGAGGCAATCGTACTGGTAGGATGTAAAATTTTGATTGTTTTCGATCGAATTTTGACTCTTTGCGAGATTAAAGTGGACAGCACTTGCTCCGAGATTGGTTTTTGTCGGAAAAACTCTGCTCAAAATTAGATTTTGGATCCGAGTCTTTGGTTTTGGTGGCAATTCTCGATGCTTGCATCCTTGCTAAAAGGGCACAGTTGTCGGTAAAGAGAACTCCTTCTACATTAGATTTCACCGAATTTCGTATATTTGTGATGCGTCTCTAATCGTTTTGTTGGTGCTTTCAGCTGGTTGCTCTGTGGTGAATGTTGGTATGCCATAATTTTTATTTTTATAGATGTACTCTGTGTAGAGGACTAATGTTTAATATAGATATTAGTGGGATGGGAGCTGGGGTGGATGGTTTAAGTTTCCATGTGAGGTGGGGGGACAGTGATAGCCTCAAGACAGCTATTTTGTCGGTAAATCCGGCATTGGAATCTGAAGGTTTTGGATCTAGGTAAATACTTTCGTGGCAAATATACAAGTAAAGGTGCTGGGAAATATGTGCAGAAATACTATATAGAGGCTTCTCTAGATCAGATCTGATCATTCCCTGCAGTCTGTGTAGGTGATATGCATGGATAGTTTCCTTTGGTCTTGGATGTTCTGAATTGAGTGGACAAAATTTATGGGCAAGTGATCCTCTCGCTCTTTATTATCTTCTTTAAATTTGCTAGTGGTGTTGATGGATTTGATTAATTCTTTTGGTTTTCTGTTCTAGAGAAGAAATTGGTGGTTCCACAGGAGGTTTTGATAGTCCCAAAATGGATTTTTGATTTTTTAGTTTTTCTTTTTAATTTCTATGGTTTTAGGCATACAGCAATGAAGTTCTGTTAGCGTCTATAGCTCTGACATGATGATGGAGGCCAACGATGGTCCAGAGAAAAAGTTTTCCTTTATTAACAAATTAGATTGTTTAGATTTTGAATTTGAATCAATACTTGACTGGTTTTTCTGTTGCATGGGATGTGTGAGGAGAGGTGCTGGTCTATTAAGCGACACCTGTGGATGGAACTTGATTTGATATAGGTTCATTGATTTTGTTGGTTTTTCCAGTAAGATGTGACATGAGTGCAAAGCTGTTGACCCTGCAGATTTTCATATGTATATTCTGATTCTTAGTGAGTAGGTGACATCTGTGTCCTGTTATATGAGATGCAAGAAATGGTATTTAGAATGATTATTAAAGGTATAATTTGATCATTTTGGTTAGAGTTTCAGCATAGCTTCATGCACTTTGTTGATGTTTTTCGACTATCCACTAACCGAGAGAACGATAATATGTAGAAAAGTTCATGCAGGCAAACACTGTGTCGAAGTGTGGAGGTTGAAGATAGGCGACTTGCTTTTATTGCTGCTGTTTGTTCACTGATATGAGGGATAGCACAATCTCTAATGGCCTGTTTTGTTTAAGAACCTTTTCATCCATTGGATGTGTTTTGATGAGTTTTTATTGTGTTTGTTGTTTTTATGTGATCAGGGAAAATAGTAGTTAGAAAGAACCATACTTTTTGAAAAAATAGAAGTATGTCATGTTAATGCACCAGTTACAGTCTCACTAAAGGACATTGACAATAGAATAATGTCTATGATGAGTGAGTTGTTTCCATTCTTCCATTAATAAAAATGAAAGCATAGAGAGTTTATTTTGAGTCGTATATGATGAGCTTTACTTGGTGGATTTTATGTATGTAATATTGTGTATTTTTCTCATGTCTATGGATACTCCAGTTAGGAGATTAATTAAGATACTTTTGTATTAGATATATTAATACCGGAAAGGATAATGGCTTAGAAACTTTGAAAAGCAGAATTCTTGTACTTTCTTTACTACCACCCAGATTTACAATTCCTATGAATTTGTGCATATTATGGGACACTCTTGAAAGGGTCTTTAGATTTGCCTTTGCTCTTTGAGCAGACAAAGTAATAGAGCTCAGATAGCTTTTGCTAACTGTTATTTTTTTCAAGGGTTTAACTATGTGTTCCTTTTTTTGTACATGGGCATGCACGTTTGACGTTTCAGCCATTCATGGAAAAACTATCAGGATAAACTTTTACTTCAATTGTTTCTTTTTTTTTTTTGGTTGAAAAGAGTGGTAATGCCTTCACGATTTCATTAAGAGAATGAAGTGGAACATCAGAAACAGTGAGAAGGAAACAGAAGGCAAAACAAAAGGCATCCCCTGAAGCGAATCTACAGAGGAGGAACTTGAATTATTAGTTTAATTCTTTCATGCAATTTTTCCTATTTAAAATTTCAAAAGCTTCTAGCTTGTTGGACTGTAGTTTTTATATTATTATCTGCCTATCTACTATGTTTGGTAATTTTTGAATTGCACTAAGTTCTCAACTGTTTCTTTGCAGAAGTTGGGCCTTTGTAGTTTTATTTACCATCAAAGGATAATCAGAAAACCTTTTGCTTTCAGAAGATGTAATATTTCTACCAGTACCTTAACCTGCATGTCATTCTCCATCTCAACATAATCAGGATCTTCTTAATAAGTAATTTATTTGGAATCCAAGGAAAATATCTATATAACATTTATAATGATCTTGGTGATTCATTTGGATTCATCTCTAACATATCCTTTTATATTGTCCAATTGTAGCATAGAGTTAAGAGTTAAGACATAATTGGCTGGAGGTAAAAGATATTTGATAGCTGTATGGAGGCTAAAATGGAGAAGAAACAGAAAGTTCAAGAACTACGAGAAAGACTGGATCAGACTCTAGCTTTGCCTGATCTTGCAAATGAAGAGTTAATCAAGTCACTCGTCAAAAATCAACTTCTACGCTCCTCATTTTCTGGCAAGAAAGGTTGGGATTTTATTCAATGCATTTTTGAATTGCAACCAATTGTGATGGAATTTGCTATAATAGATTTACAATTTTATTTTAGTTTTTATTGCTAGTGTATGGTTCCTTATTTTCCATCTTTCTGGGCTAGCAAGAATATTGTCACTGACTTACAAGTAGAAACCCTAATGTTGTCCAACTGGTTACAGATAGATTTTCACTTATGTTTTCTGTGAAATCCGTGGAAGCAATATTATATTACCTCTTGTGAGTATTGTCTTCATAGATCAGCTAAGATTTAATACAGAGTAGTAGCAGTACAAATTCTGAATGTAAATATATGATTTTTTATATTGATCTGTTCCATATTGAGGTTTCTCCTTCATATGGCTGTAGTTGCTAGGTGTTACATTTCTTTCTTATGAAATTGTCTGATGCACTAATTTCTTTTCATATGGAGGCTGTAGTGCTTAGTAATATTATTCCCTCATGATGTTATATATTCTTGGCATGCTTTAAATTTCTTTAATTTTGTGCTGGACAGGAGACATAGGGCCTGTTGTAGAAAAGCGGGCAAGAGAGGTTTCCAATTTTCTCGAGATGTTGAGGAGTGCTTCTGGTGAAATGGAGTCTTTCAAGACTCGTGGGACATCACATAGTGATTGGAAGGTATCAGTCTTATTTTGTATTTGTTCTTTCTACAAAACATGAATTTTGAATTCTTGCAAAATTTTAAATTTAGATTATTAGTTTCATTTTAATTCTTCATTATCAGCAGCATAAGATGTGAAGTCCTTCTACATGATCCAATGAAATGGTAATATTAGTGCATCTGCTTTGATGAATATAAAAAATAATTTGATGATTTAGTCTATAACTATGGAAGATTTAAACCCAGTTTACTCCTAAAAGGTTGATCATATATTCATGTAGAATCTGTTTTTCTTATCTATGAGTCACGATGACCCCCACCGAGTCCAAATATTTAGAACCCTAAATGTACAAAACTAAACTCGAGCTCACTCTGGTTGGCCATGCAGACATACTAAATTTTAGGTTACCAATCTTAGTGGAATATCAACCATTGCAGACTTACCAAAAGAATCATCTCCAAGACATGACAAAATGACCAATTCTGTTAAACAATGACGAACGATACCTGTATATGACTATGTTAAGGAAGGAAATAAGTCAATGGCATTCATCCAGCTGCTGCAAAATTGTTTATCCTAGAAACTTGGAGAATTCTTTTTTCACACTTAGCAATAAACTGTGTTTTTCTGTTATAAATTTTGCCACTTCATCTTCCACTTAGGTTCTCTCCTTAATTAGTTAGCTGAGAAAAATCATCATTTTCCTTATTGTCCTAATCTTCTCATTATGTTACATCACTCTTCATTCCTATAGTTCACCTTCTTCTCCAACCATAGCCTGTTTATAGCTCCATGAAATAAAGCAATACCCTTTTATGCATGTTGAAAAGCCTATCATCCTCTCCAATATATTCTACCCTATCCCCCTTCTGTTCTTCCACTTCCTTTAAGATTTGCATATCTAAGTTCCTGATAGCAACTCTTCTTCTGATATCTAGTCATTGTAATATGCTTCTGAACTGTTACATTTTTCATTCCTTGATACTGGCATGATTGTATCTGATATTCATGAGAGTCTGTGGAGGATCCATACATGAATGTTTTCAGGTCATGAACTTGTCTTCTGTCCACTGGTCATCTGGTATTATCATTATTAGCATGGAAGTGTGACTATTCTTTTTTGTTCTTTTCATCATTACAAGTTACATGCTGACATTATTTATTGGTGATTTTGACACCTTCCAGATAAAGCAAGATACAGATCATTTTCGTGTGATGTATCGTGAAGGTCCCTATGGCACCCCATTTCATACTCTTCTCACTGAAGGTTATGTTGATGGACCTATTGATGTCTGTAAGTTGAAGCTTCAGTCTTATAGCACTGTTGTTCTTTGGCATTTAGTTGCCAAATAAACTGACACTAAAGCACATATAATCCTAAGTCCTAATGCTCTTTGTTTCTCATAGGTTTATGTGTTTCATGGGAGTCTACTCTCTATAAAAAATGGTGAGTGGATGGTTTAACATGGCTGACATATTATTGATTATTTATATTATTTTTCCTTATGTATAATGTTGCGTTTTCATGTTTTTGCTATTCATTTGCTTTTCTCTTGTAGTTTTTTTCGCTTCAATAAACGACTAGAGTTCTTTGAGATGATATATAATATTAAAATTTTAATTGGGTGTCCTTGGTTATTGGCCTTTGACCAACATCAACTGTAGCTTGCTTAATTTTTGGTTTTAAATTTTATTGAAAACAAATATTATCTTTATGCCAGCAGATCTTGTCCTAGAGGACTTGAATAGGGGTCAAGCAAATTGCTTTTCTAGATCTCAACAGTTTAACATATTAGTCTTATTAAGAGCCAAATTGATAATGAGCAAAAAATTAGCTGACTCCAGATTTTACTATGATATTGGAACTTTATTTATATATTTTTAATTGAGGTTTTTTAGAGTCCTTTCTTAAGTAGGACTTGTCACAAGAGTCCTACTTTAGATACTTGTTGGGTTGGGTAAGTCATAAAGTCATCAGGATTTGGTTTTTGGGTATTTTAGGTGTACTTTCGTATAGAATTTTGTGTGGTTGCACTTTTTGCATTTTAGGAAAGTTTTTTTGGGATTGGTTACTGGATTATTACAACCCCTAGTTTACTTGTTGGTCATAAAAACAATAGAGTGGTCTTTGGCTGTCAACTAGAAGGTGCTGTATTTGAAATAGTTGGTTGAATGAAAGAGTTATGTTTGCTAGGTTTGGCCCTTCCTGTCTCCCCAATCTCTCTCTCTCTCTCTCTTCTTTATCTCTCATTTGTTATCTTCAATCTCTGCTAATATTATGTGTCTTTTGCTCTTACAAAACTCATTTTACTCTTGTTTTTCCGATTACCAGAAACCACCTTGTCTGAGTTGTTGTTTTTTTTTTTTTTAAATTGGACAGTAGGCTGTTTTTTTCTTTTACCTAAACCCTTTCTTATTCTCTTATTAGGTCCATCTAGCTGTCATAGGCCATCCTTAATTGTTCCTATATCACATATTCTTGTGTGTCAAATGAGGAGCCTTAAAACAGTTTATGTGGATGATACTAGTGAATCTTGGAATATCCCCAAATATTTCTATCCTTTAGGCCTTGTGGCACATTCTAGCAAATCTGTGTATATATTCTATTTATATCATTTTGTTAGCAGCAAATTTATCAGGTGTAGTTAAAAAATAAAAAAATAAAAACAGTTTGGAGTGCATTTTCTGATCTAGTTCATGGCCTATTAGAAAGTAAACCAGATATGGAGATGGCGACTAGGTTTGCTGTTGATGCAAACGAATTTGATGCTATGGTCCTAGGTGAAGCCAAGATATGTGGTTTTTTTTTAAGGTCTAATCAAACCCTCCTAGAATTGGCTAAGGATTAATCTGTGGGTCATCCTGTTACCTATTTTAACTTGAATCAGTTGATTCATGTTTTTGTTCTTCAATTTTTTATTGGGTGAAATATAAATTATACATCTTTATCATCATTCCATTCTATTCTATCCAGTATGGGCTAATATTTCATACCACTCACAAAACCTACAGAACAATTACAAAAGGTGGAACTGCATTGTGCAGATCAGAGTTTATTTCAATATATTTAGGGGAGTCGAGTCAAATCCTATTTTGCTCTGCCTCTCCACATATTTCTGATTACTTGTCCTTAATTGGTGCAACTTCTAGTCCTCCTTTCATGTTCTTGTTCCTCATCCTACTCTTCCTTGTTTTACCATACATCAATTGTTTGACATGTTTGTCTTGGACCTTCTATATCACCGAACAATTTAAACTCTAGGTCCAGATACTTCACACTACTTCCAAGATCTAATTGATATCTGAATTGTCATTTCCTTATGCAATAGTTCATTTAAGACTTCAAGATACTTCGGCTGGGCTTTCATTAGCATATTTTTGTGTGCCTGAAGCTGAGGTGGTGCAACAAGTTCTTGCACTTTATGATTCAGCAATGCTCCCAGCGCTTAAGTTTCTCACAACTGTATTTATATTTCCTCTAAACATTGAGACAGCCAAAACCATGTGAAAGAGATCCAGCAAAAGATTTGTACTCTGGTCATCATAATCTAGTAATCTTTTTCTTTCCTATTTGAAGCAACCATGTAGCGCAACATGGATATCCGAGCTAAGGCAAATAACTTCATGTTAGGTGTTAAACCTTTCTTAACCCCTCCACATGATGATCTGGTTTTTAACAATACATTAGGAAAAGATTATAAATAACTGCATGTTGAAATGCCATCAGTGCTTGAAGGGTGATATGCCCTCAGTTAATTCACTTGTTTTTATAACTGGAACATTATTACAGCACTTGGGAGCAGTTTAAGCATTAAGCTGTCTATTGACTAAAGATCATAGCTTCCCAGCCTACATGCTGAACAAGTATCTCCTTTTTCAGGTGGCCACAGTACAACATACCAACATTCAAAATTATCATGTCCACCTGTTTGCAAAAAGTCAGAATTGGTGAAGAAATATTTTTAGTAAGGTTAGTTATGCTTTTTATTGGTGAATGATTTTGGAGTCTTTCTTTGTGCTTGGTACGTCCTAAAATTTGATGTATTAATTTTTGTTCTTTCATGATTTGGAAGAAAGAGTGAAGGTTGCCTGGCCAGTTTCTGATAGGGAGGCTCTTCTGCACTACTTTGAAATTGAATACCTGAAGGAAGATCTCATTCTTGTACTAATCAACACGGTAAAATCCCAACATTTTGCTCATTTTATTTTTGAACCAATTCATTGATTCTCCTGTAGTTTAAAGCTTAACAGTCTAAGCTAGAAAATGATATGCTTATGCTGTATATTCTCTTGTAGATTTCGGAATCAGAACATATAGATATAAGCACTCATGGGTTCAGTGCAGATGGACTTCCTGAAGCAAAAGATATAGTACGGGTAGATTTAGTTGGAGGCTTTGTTTTGCAAAAAGCTAGTGCCAACAGAAGCTATTTCAGGTAAGTTGCATTACTAGATTGTCTAACCATCTAACCACATTCCCTTAGAAGATGGGATATGCTTGGTAACATTAGACTGAGATAAATCTTTGGTGAGGCTTACTATGGTTTCCAGTTTCATCACTCAATCTACATCATGTTTAACCTGCGTAAATTGCAATTTACTGTCACTGTTTTTTCTCCATATTGCTTTCAGAGTAACCATATCTAAGGACCCCCATGTTGTGTGCATTATTCAGGTGGCATGATGAAACAACCATTTGCAAGTCAAAATAGCTAACCATCTTTACTATCTAAGACTAGGTATCTAGAGAGAAACGTTATATTTATCTTTTGCTAATTCTGCAAAAACTAAGCTGATAGTTGAGATTTTCTATAGCTGATAGATATCTAATTGTTTTACGGGTCTGGGACAGAGATCCAGCCATGACTGAAGTTTGGAAGATTTTATATAGTTTGATTAGGGACCATCAGTTAATTTTTGTTTAGCTTCCTTTTCTGCCAATGACGGAAGAGTAGAATTAACACTACTCTATTGCTTAATGCTGTGAATTGCTAAAACCATTTAGCACTTTTCTTTACCAACATGCATATATTGCTTCTAGAGTTTGTGGTTATTTGGAGTCCTTATTTTTGTATTTAAGTTTTTTGTAAAAATTAGATAGTCATAGACATCTGGTAAAAGTCAGGGATTCATAGTAACAAAAGAAGCTCTTAATTTAACAAAATATTTAGATTCAAGTTTTGGAATTTTTACTGGAATAAGGAGATACAATAATATGTGAAAATCATGTATGATGGGTTCCATTTCTTTTGTAAGATAGAGAACAAAAGGCACTTGTTTTCTGTATCATTTGCATTTCAGGAAGTCATTAGCAAACCCTGAATACTTGAGACCCTATTTGTGGTTAATCATAGTAAAATAAGTAAAAGCCTTGTTATCAAGTAAAGGGAAAAAAACTTTAGTCAACAATTCTGAGAAGATCTCTGATTCATAAGAAAATTATGTAAGGAATACCATTGTATTACCTAAATAGGAAAACTAAGCTATAGATAGCAAACTTTTCCTTGGTTGTTGCTCTAGGCAAGCATCTATGGCAACTATGAAATTTGTTATAATGGCACGTATGTTCTTGAAATATGCATTCAAATGTTTTCTCCACCAAAAAAAAAAAAAAAGAAACATGCATTCAAATGTTCTACATCCTGATAGACATAAGGTCAAAGTCAGGTACATGATGCACAATATGGAGGCATTGGTTTAAGTGATTGAAATGCTTTTACTTGTTTGCTTAGAAGGGTTTCGAAACTGCACAATATGGTAGTATGGATGCCCTTTTCACTTTATATATTTATGCCATATGGGGGAAATAGGGCTCATTTGTGTGCTGCAACCACACTAGAACCTCTCGCCAATTCCCCTAATGGCTATAAAGATCACTTGTCATTGCTGCTGCTTTTATATCCATACTAATATCAGTATAATAAAATACAATATTTTAACAGATGGAAAAAAACTGTTCTAGAATATTTTAGTATTGCTGTTGTAGGATCTTCCATACCCTAAACCAATCCAAATGTCCCCTTTCCTAATCCCATGGTTGCTCCTGATTGTAGGAATTTGATAGGATATTCACAAGAATGCAATAAGGATCCTCTCTCTCTCTCTCTCTTCTCTTGTTCTTTTCTTTTGTTGGTGAACATGGGTACTCTTCAATGACCAACTGTATCTGCTTGAGCATACATCCAGCTTCAATATCTTGCTTGCACTCTTGCACTTGTTGACACCTCTGCCTTCTCCACCAAATATCATAAAGTGTTACTGTTATTAGTTGAATGGATATGTTGTATTACTATTTCTGATTCTTTTCATCTTATGTTGCTAAATGTGCAGCCATTGAAAATGTAGTTTCTTTTTTCCAAATTTATGTCAAAAAGTAGTACTTTCAAAAATTGCTTAGTTACCATATTCTCTCTCTACACATTGAAGCAAAAGAAACATCAGATTAACAGAAGAATCTGCTCTCAAATTTTTATGTTCTCATGCTATTGTTCTCATATCTACTTATGCTCTAGGCTTCTAAGCTCTGCTATTTTACTCCATAAATTTTATGGTCTCTATTTAATAGTTGTTATGGCCAATGAGACAATATTTAACCTTGCCGGAAGATGATAGCTGTGTGATAGCAAAATTATATGGAAAAAGAGCAGTCATTTACTTTTCAAGCGTACAGAACTGAACTCTTGGAGGCCTGTATTTCATTTACCGATGGCAAAAGTAACATGATAAGATGCATGTTGGTTTGTCATTTATTTATTTATTGGTATTTGATTTTTTTTAAAATAAAAAGAACTTTAAAGTGAAACTAGTTAGCAGCTGCACTTCCTTGATGATCTTTATCATATTACAAATCAACAGCCATACCCTAGTTTTAATATTTTGTTTTTTTTCTTTTTAATCTTCTCTTTAATTTAGATCTTCTAGTTGTCCAGGGCTATAGCAAATATGGACATCAAGCTGGATTTTGTGCCTCCATCACTTATCAACTTCATATCAAGGCAGCTACTGGGCAGTGGATACAAGCTATATCAAAAGGTCTTATTTTCATTTGTTTAACGTACAGCTAGGGTATATTCCTTATCGTTATCTTGTATTAGATGTTCCACTTTTCAAAAGAGAGGAAGCGGTGTGGGGAGGGTAACAATTCATCTTCCAAAAATGAAAACAAAGCCAAAGACACAGTCGTACCCCATAAAGAATATTATGCTACACAATGATAACTAAGGGTTTTTTTTTTTTTTTGTATATATTACAATTCATATTGTTATCATGAATCTCAAGTCAGCACAGGTATAGTTTTTCAATGCTTACCTCAAGGGTGGGCATGGTTGCAAAGAAAATTAAGTGGAAATCTTTTTTTTTTTTGTTGTTGGGGTGGGGGGGGGGGTGGGGAGGGATTAGTTTTTCATTTGTTTGTTCAACAGAAAATTGACAGATTCTTGAGAACTTTAGTATGTCTTCTGAAAATCTTTCTACTGCATGGAAAAATTTTCCTTTTCCTTCTCCATATTTTTCCTTGCAATTAAACATAACCTATAGCAGAGGTGTAATCTAGTCATAAATAACTGTCAATATTGCAGGCTTTTGCTAGCAATATTTGGCATACATTCTGCTTTTCAGTGTTAATCATTTGATGCTGGAATCGAGATCATCGAGAAAATAAGCTAGTGAAAATGATGAACATCCTTTGCAGGCTGTTGGAACTGTGGCCAGCAGTGACGATGATTACCGCAGGGCTTTAGAAGGACCAATGTATGCTCGGGTTCGTGATGGCCTGGATTCACACAACAAATTCAAGGCAGGTGTGGTGGCAACAACCGACGACAAACCTATGGGCCTCATCCCTGCAGAACATATGGTAAAAACCACCGTGGAAACAACACCAGTAACAGAAAGTTCATTTGTCTCTGAGATCATAGAAGAGGAGACAGAACAGCATCAAAGTTTGGAATTGGATCAAGTCACTAATGCCCCTGCAACCAATACAATCACTGATCAGGAACGTACTGTTAAAGAAGCAGCTTTTATCAGTCCTGAGGTGGAACATGCTCTAGGCATATTGGATAGTGCAATTACTATTATTCGAAACAAAGGTTGTAACATCCAGACCAACTGCTTATCCTCTGGTCGGCAGTTGCTAGCTTCTGAAACAGCTGCACAGGCTGCAGCTGGTTCTGCCAGTGATGAAGATGCAATCGAAATCGGTAGCAACATGGATAAACCGTTGGCCAGTTCTGAAGCCAGGTCCGATGCCAAAGGTTCCAGGTCAGTTTAACTAATACAATGATACTTATAACCCAAGTTGGATGCTAGAATTTTTACATTCTTTATCATCTAATACTTCTCCATAGGCATATGTTACGAAGTATCTCGCTCAAATGGAATTATATCTATTTTAGTGCTGGTATCATTTACAAGTTGATGTTCTCTTATGAATGCCTATAATCCTTGCATAAACAGCAGTGTGGAGTCTGCCCCATTGTCAAGGGAGAGATTTGCGATTTTGGGCAACACAGAAGCAGTTGATTTTAGGATTTCTTCCCATAACAAGTTGATAGAATCTAAAGTCACTAAGATACAGCCACCGGCGTTCGAGAGCATGAGAAGGGTGTGTGACGAAGGTTGCCTCAGGGCCGAAAGTTTTCACGAGAATGGTCTTTATGAAGGAACGTTGCGGCAAAACAAGAAAAAGAAAAATCGATTCTGTTGCTTCAGTTCAGGTTTTGTTGCAGGTTGAGAGAAGACGGCTAATTGGTACCGTAAACTGCACTGCAGAATACAAATCAGATATTATAGAATAGCTTAGAATTTGCCGCGTTGTTCGAAAACTTTCATCTGTAATTTCTTGAAAATAGAAGATGCGGCTGTATACAAATAAAGATGTAATGCCATTGACTTTGTGGGGAATATTTGTCGTTTTTGATGGTTCGAACTCAAAATGATAAATCATGAAGCGTCATTCTGTTGTTCTCTGAGCATCTCCTGGGCTCTTGTGCATGATCTAAGCATTGCGTGCACCCCAGGTGCAATTGGGCCGCAGCAAATTCCACGGTGGATAGCACGCCACGTAACCCTTGTATTTCACCAATTTCTAATTGCACGCTATCCATCGTGGGGATTTGCCCTGGTTCACTTGGACCTGGTCCATTTAATAATTTCAACTTGATGATACCTCTTAAATCATTAATGTGTAAAGACCCCTTACCAAAGTCAGTGGGATATATTCTCTAACGTTGTTTCACTCTCAAAATTTTATTGGTATAAAAATATATTGATTTTTATATGAAAAAAATATACTATATCTAAAATCATTAATATGTAAAGATAATCAGTGGCGTGGCGTAAGATGGACTGAAGGGGGCCACTGTTCTTCATAAAAAAAATTTAAAATATTTATTATCTATATATTTATACATATGATCCTTTTAATATTTTAATCTTAGATACGTTACAAATTCATCAATTTTAGAAAAAATTATATAATTATTTTTTTATTAAAAATAATATTTTTTTAAAAAATAATTATTTATTTATTTTTTAATTCTCTATTTATTCTTCAATTGGAAAAAATTATTAAGATTTTTATACAATTAAAATCATAGCATAAGATATATTTTTTTTATTTATCTTTATTTATACATAAAATTAAATATTTATTAATATTTTTATAGTATTTTAATTATATATTTATTTTATTATTTATTATAAAATATTTTATTTAAAAAATTATTAAATAAATTATTATTTCACCCCGGCCCACTGACCATAATGCTCGCATATAACCTGTGAAAGTTTTAGATTTTTATTACCATTTGATAAAACACATGTCGATTTATATTTTTATAAAAATAAATAAATAAATAAATAAAATAATATTTTAGTCTAGTTTATATGAAAAAAAATTATGATCAATAAATTATACGATAGAAGATCTCGAATAAATGATATCATTCCTCAAAAAAATTGAGTAGAGTTTCGGTATCAGGCATACGTCCACGATGAATGTAGCAAGGAATTTACTATAGTCCAAAAAAAAAAAAAAAAAAAAAGGAAATTATACCTTCCTGATTCAAAATAAATTCGGCAACCAGATTTTTTCTGGAGCTGAAATAAAAAGCACCGAATACATGCATATTTCTCAAAAAGAAGGAAGAGAGAAGAAGTGGCCGCGATTAATTAAAGAGGAAAGACGGAACCACTCGATCTCTCGCTCATCGGATGAGCGGCACGGTTGCTCGGCAGAGGGGACATGAATTTTTGCGCTGGAGCCAGGGCGCGATGCAATGCAAGTGAAAGACATGAGAGCAGTGCAGCTGGATGCTTCGGAGCCATTCGACCTCCTCGAGGCACACCGCGCAGGTCCCCACCGCCGGCGATTCGTCATCCAGCGCACCCACCAAGTCCACCTCTCGGTGGCTGGCCAGCACGTGGAGGTACTCCGCTTCGGCCACCACCGTGATGGGCCCTTGCTCCCCGGTGATCCGCGCGCTGGTCGCCACGGCCCGAGCGAAGCGGCCCACGACCTCGCCGAGAAGCAGGCCCAGTCGACAATTGAGGACCAGGGGGGACGAAAGCAACGGGGCGAGGGCCTCGCGGGCTGCGTCCTCGGACGAGAAGCGCTGCGCCGGGTCACCGTGGATGGGGACCCGCCATCGGGCCTCCGGCTTCTCGGCGTACTTGAACAGATAGAATCTTCCTTGCTCCGGCGAGGGCACCGTGAAGGTCACCTGGACTCTCATACGGACCTCCACTACCATGCGAACATCGTCGCCGCCGCCGCCGCCGCAATGACATGACTCCGATCGGAGGTGAAGCGTGAATTGCGACCGGCCGTCTTCCTGGTAAAAGCGACGCAGCAAATTCGAAGTGGTAGGCTCGTGACCGTGCGGGCAGCAGGCCATCGCCGTCGATCGATCCAACAAGAAAACAGTCATATGGGTTGAGAGAGGTGCTGTTTGACATCTATATGTATATATAGATAGCTTTCGACTGGCATGACCTCTTCCTACTAGGAATTGTCTTTGCATATGATTCCTACTCGGAATCGACTTAGGAGTGGGCTTTCGATTCCTACTGGGAATCGACTGGCATGACCTCTTCCTACGGGTGACATCTGTGTCCTGTCT
Source organism: Cocos nucifera (assembly GCA_006176705.1). Classification (NCBI taxonomy): domain Eukaryota; kingdom Viridiplantae; phylum Streptophyta; class Magnoliopsida; order Arecales; family Arecaceae; genus Cocos; species Cocos nucifera. Next base: position 1,435,856 of record QRFJ01000468.1, on the reverse strand, counting down.
CTATGAGATGCAATAAAAGGTATTTAGAATGATTATTAAAGGTATAATTTGATCATTTTGGTTAGAGTTTCAGCATAGCTTCATGCACTTTGTTGATGCTTTCGGACTATTACGATAATATGTAGAAAAGTTCATGGAGGCAAACACTGTGTCAAGGTGTGGAGGTTGAAGATAGGCAACGTGCTTTTATTGCTGGTGTTTGTTCGCTGATATGAGGGATAGCACAATCTCTAATGGCATGTTGTGTTTGAGAACCTTTTCATCCATTGGATGTGTTTTGATGAGTTTTTCTTTTGTTTGTTGTTTTTGTGTGATCAGGGAAAACAGTAGTTAGAAAGAACCATACTTTTTGAAAAGATGGAAGTATGTCATGTTAATGCACCAGTTACAGTCTCACTAAAGAACATTGACGATAGAAATAATGTCTATGATGAGTGAGTTGTTTCCATTCTTCCATTAATAAAAATGAAAGCATAGAGAAAGTTTATTTTGAGTCGTATATGATGAGCTTTACTTGGTGGATTTTATGTATGTAATATTGTGTATTTTTCTCATGTCTATGGATACTCCAGTTAGGAGATTAATTAAGATATTTTTGTATTAGATATATTAATACCGGAAAGGATAATGGCTTAGAAACTTTGTAAAGCAGAATTCTTGTACTTTCTTTACTACCACCCAGATTTACAATTCCTATGAATTTGTGCATATTATGGGACCCTCTTGAAAGGCTCTTTAGATTTGCCTTTGTTCTTTGAGCAGACAAGGTAATAGAGCTCAGATAGCTTTTGCTAACTGTTATTTTTTTCAAGGGTTTAACTATGTGGCATGCACGTTTGACATTTCAGCCATTCATGGAAAAACTATCAGGATAAACTTTTACTTTAATTCATATTTTTTTGGTTGAAAAGATTGCTAATGCCTTCACCATGTCATTAAGAGAATGAAGTGGAACATCAAAAACAGTGAGGAGGAAACAGAAGGCAAAACAAAAGGCATCCCCTGAAGCGAACCTACAGCGGAGGAACTTGAATTATTAGTTTAATTCTTTCATGCAATTTTTCCTATTTAAAATTTCAAAAGATTCTAGCTTGTTGGACTGTAGTTTTTATATTCTTATCTGCCTATCTACTCTATTTGGTAATTTTTGAATCGTACTAAGTTCTCAACTGTTTCTTTGCAGAAGTTGGGCCTTTGTATTTACCATCAAAGGAGAATCATAAAACCTTTTGCTTTCAGAAGATGTAATATTTCTACCAGTACCTTAACCTGCATGTCATTCTCCATCTCAATATAATCAGGATCTTCTTAATAAGTAATTTATTTGGAATCCAAGGAAAATATCTATATAATATTTCTAATGATCTTGGTGATTCATTTGGATTCATCTCTAACATATCCTTTTATATTGTCCAATTGTAGCATATAGTTAAGACATAATTGGCTGGAGGTAAAAGATATTTGATAGCTGTATGGAGGCTAAAATGGAGAAGAAACAGAAAGTTCTAGAACTACGAGGAGAAAGACTGGACCAGACTTTAGCTTTGCCTGATCTTTTAAATGAAGAGTTAATCAAGTCACTCGTCAAAAATCAACTTCTACGCTCCTTGTTTTCTGGCATGAAAGGTTGGGATTTTATTCAATGCTTTTTCGATTTTGCAACCAATTGTGATTGAATTTGCTATAATAGATTTACTATTTTGTTTTAGTTTTTATTGCTTGTGTATGGTTCCTTATTTTCCATCTTTTTGGGCTAGCAAGAATATTATCACTCAGACTTACAAGTAGAAACCCTAATGTTGTCCAAATGGTTACAGATAGATTTTCACTCATGTTTTCTGCGAAATCCATGGAAGCAATATTATATTACCTCTTGTGAGTATTGTCTTCATAGGTCAGCTAAGATTTAATATAGAGTAGTAGTAGTACAACTTCTGAATGTAAATATATGATTTTTTATATTGATCTGTTCCATATTGAGGTTTCTCCTTCATATGGCTGTAGTTGCTAGGTGTTACATTTCTATCTCATTAAATTGTCTGATGCACTAATTTCTTTTCATATGGAGGCTGTAGTGCTTAGTAATATTATTCCCTCATGATGTTATATATTCTTGGCATGCTTTAAATTTCTTTAACTTTGTGCTGGATAGGAGACATAGGGCCTGTTGTAGAAAAGCGGGCAAGAGAGGTTTCCAATTTTCTCGAGATGTTGAGAAGTGCTTCTGGTGAAATGGAGTCTTTTAAGACTCATCGGACATCACACAGTGATTGGAAGGTATCAGTCTTATTTTGTATTTGTTCTTTCTACAAAACATGAATTTTGAATTCTTGCAAAATTTTAAATTTAGATTATTAGTTTCATTTTAATTCTTCATTATCAGCAGCATAAGATGTGAAGTCCTTCGACATGATCCAATGAAATGGTAATATTAGTGCATCTGCTTTGATGAATATAAAAAATAATTTGATGATTTAGTATATAACTATGGAAGATTTAAACCCAGTTTACTCCTAAAAAGTTGATCATATATTCATGTAGAATCTGTTTTTCTTATCTATGAGTCGCGATGACCCCCACCGAGTCCAAATATTTAGAACCCTAAATGTACAAAACTAAACCCGAGCTCATCCTGGTTGCCCATGCAGACAAACTAAATTTTAGGTTACCAATCTTAGTGGAATATCAACCATTGCAGACTTACCAAAAGAATCATCTCCAAGACATGACAAAAAGACCAATTCTGTTAAACAATGACTAATGGTATCTGTATATGACTGTTAAGGAAGGAAATAAGTCAATGGCATTCATCCAGCTGCTGCAAAATTGTTTATCCTAGAAACTTGGAGAATTCTTTTTTCACACTTAGCAATAAACTGTGTTTTTCTGTTATAGCTTTTGCCACTTCATCTTCCACTTAGGCTGCCTCCTAAATTAGTTATGTAGGAAAAATCGTCATTTTCCTCATTGTCCTAATCTTCCCATTATGTTACATCACTCTTCATCCTATAGTTCACCTTCTTCTCCAACTATAGCCTGTTTATAGCTCCGTGAAATAAAGCAATACCCTTTTATGCATGTTAAAAAGCCTATCATCCTCTCCTATATATTCTACCCTATCCCCCTGCTGTTCTTCCATTTCCTTTAAGATTTGCATATCTAAGTTCTTGTTAGCAACTCTTCTTCTGATATCTAGTCATCGTAATTTGCTTCTGAACTGTTACATTTTTCATTCCTTGATACTGGCATGATTGTATCTGATGTTCATGAGAGTCTGTGGAGGATCCATACGTGAATGTTTTCAGGTCATGAACTTGTCTTCTGTCCACTAGTCATCTGGTACCATCATTATTAGCATTGTCGCTACTCTTTTTTGTTCTTTTCATCATTACATGTTACATGCTGACATTATTTATTTGTGATTTTGACACCTTCCAGATAAAGCAAGATACAGATCATTTTCATGTGATGTACCGTGAAGGTCCCCATGGCACCCCATTTCATACTCTTCTCACTGAAGGTTTTGTTGATGGACCTATTGATGTCTGTAAGTCGAAGCTTCAGTCTTATAACGCTGCTGTTCTTTGGCATTTAGCTGCCAAATAAACTGACACTAAAGCACATATAATCCTAAGTCCTAACGCTCTTTGTTTCTCATAGGTTTATGTGTTTCATGGGAGTCAACTCTCTATAAAAAATGGTGAGTGGATGGTTTAACATGGCTGACATATTATTGATTATTTATATTTTTTTTCCTCATGTATAATGTTGCATTTTCATGTTTTTGCTATTCGTTTGCTTTTCTCTTGTAGTTTTCTTTGCGTCGATAAAAGACTAGAGTTCTTTGAGATGATATATAATATTAAAATTTTAATTGGGTGTCCTTGGTTATTGGCCTTGAGCAACATCAACTATGGTTTGCTTAATTTTTGGTTCTAAATTTTATTGAAAACAAATATTATCTTTATGCCAGCAGATCTTGTCCTAGAGGACTTGGATAGGGGTCGGGCAAATTGCTTTTCTCGATCTCAACAGTTTAACAGATTAGTCTTATTAAGAGCCAAATTGGTAATGAGCAAAAAATTAGCTGACTCCAAATTTTACTATGATATTTGAATTTTATTTGTATATTTTTAAATTAGGTTTTTTAGAGTCCTTTCTTTAGCAGGACTTGTCACAAGAGTCCTACTTTAGATACATGTTGAGTTGGGTAAGTCATAAAGTCATCAGGATTTGGTTTTTGGATATTTTAGGTGTATTTTCATATGGATTTTTGTGTGGTTGCACATTTTGCATTTTTGGAAAGTTTTTTTTTGGGGATTAGTTATTGAATTATTACAAGCCCTAGTTTACTTATTGGCCATAGAAATTAGAATTTATACACATATTTCAAAAGAAAATGATGTTGAAAAATTTCGATCCTTAATTAATTTTATAAATTTATTTAAAATTTTTATTTTATTTTATTTTTTATTACATTGAATTTTTTAATTTTATTAAGATTCAGTAAAAAAAAGTTTTATTAGATTTCAAATAATTTTGTTGCTCTATTTAAAAGTTTTATCTATATGAAAAAAAAAAATTTAAATAATTAATTAATTAAAATTTTAAAATTTTAAATTTTAAATTTTTTTTTTTTTGGTTTTACGTTGGCATCAAAGCGAAAGATCACTCAATTTTTTCGAGTTCCATAGTGATCTCTCTCTCTCTTTCTTTGTTTTCCTCTTCCTCTGTCCCCGTCGCCTTCCATCCAGCTCCTTCTGCCGACCAGCAACAAAAAAAAAGAAAAATTGTCGTCAGCATCACCGCCTCCCCCCATCCCGCCGCCTTCCACCATCGCGACCATCGTCGATGGCGAGCGAAGGGAGATCGGAGGCGAACACCATCTCTCTGTCTTTTTCTTTGTCGCAGACCGCCGGAACCCCCCTTGAATCGCAGCCGCCCTATCGTACCTCCCCAGTTCCACGTTGCCCTGTCGTAGCCCACCGTCGAGTGGAAGTTTCCATCGCCCCTCTCGTCGCCTGCCGCCGATTGTCTTCTTCACCAACGCCGGCGCCCAACGGCCTCCTTCCAGCCCTTTCCGCCGTCACAACCCATCCACCGCAATAACTGCTAGGAGCCTCCAACCACCGCTGGCTTAGGAGCTTCAATCGGGTAGGAGGCTCTGATCGCAAGCCGACCGACCGACCGACCACAAGCCGCCGCCGGCTGACCACAGACTCCTGGGCTTCTGTCGATCGTCTAAGCACTCACACCAGAAGAACTTCCCCATCATCCCGCCTACCCATCAACGCCGCCCCATCGCTGGCTGCTCGCTGCCATCGACGCCGTCTCCGTCGCCCCTCTTCCCTGCCCTCGCCCGTCGTGGGAGTCCTGGGACCATCGGAGAAAAGAAGTAGGGCACCAACTTCTATCTCAAATAAAACACGTAGTCCACGGACCGCGTGTGAGCTGCCGGTATACAGACCGGGTCCGTAGACCCCAAAAAAAAAAAAAAAAAAAAAAAAAAAAGAGAGAAAAATTTTTCTGAAAAAAAAAGGATAGAAAAGTTTTTAAAAATAAAAAAAAAAGAGTTTTATGAGAGATCCCTTGTCTTCAATTTGTAAGATATTTCATCCGGTGAAAAGATATAATTTCTTCATTAATTTTTAAATTTTTTAAATTCTTCGATAATTTATATTGCTTAGATCCTTAATTTTATTCTTTCTTATATTTTTTTTTACATATTTACTATTTCTTGCATCAAATATTCACATAATTTACTATTGCATGCACCAAAAACATAGATAATAAGTTGAACCTTAGAATTTTACCGTAAGCATCGTAGCTAAAAAAAATTTTCAGTATATATAGTATTTAATTAATATTAAATTTTTTTTTGCTATCATGACTATTGGTAATCTGAAAAACAAATTTGAATCTATCAAAAATATCTAAACAGCCTTTCAAAAAATTTTAAACCAAATTGACCAGTCATTAGACCAACTTCATACTGAGATTAAAAAATTTCGTGCTAATCAAATAAATAGTCATATAGACATAACAAATCTCATAGATCAGATAGAATGCCAATTATCTCTAAAAGAGTCAAAAATACGCAAACAATTTTTAGAAGATGATTTTTTCAGTAATCAACCTATTCATCGATCTCCTTCATAAAATTTTAAATCTACTGGTAGCCAGAGTCATGTCATACATGCTAGTCAATCTTTTCAGACATCCCCGATCTAGACAACAGCCTTTTCGATTATCCACTATTCCGTGAATAATTTTGAGGGTTTCCATTATCATATGGGAGATGAGTATGATAGAGAAAATTTTAACCCTCTAGAACTAGCTAATTCGGAAGAAGAGTATGATGAAGAATATGAAGAATCAGGAGGCTGTGTTAATATCATACGAGGTATAGTCACCACTCCTGCAAACTTTGAGACTTGGAAACGTACTAGTATTTTTCACACATATGCCCAATATAAGAATAAGGTCTGCAAACTTGTTATTGATAGTGGAAGCTCTATGAATGTTGTATCTAAACCTACCAAAGAGGATAAGAACTCTCTTCAATCTCTTAATCAGAAAAGTTGTCATACTTTGTCTCGTAAAAAAATTGAAACAGAAAGTGAAGAATCCAGGATAATGTTAACTATCTTTCTCAGGAATGAGATTCACCTGACCTCAGACTTTCAAGATAATCCAGCTCCTGAAATTGAGCAATTAAAATAGGCGTTTAAGGATATGACTCCTGAAGACATATCCGATGGCCTACCACTCATACGTGATATCCAACATGCCATTGAATTAGTCCCAGAGTCACAGTTATCTAATCTTCTACATTATAGGTTGAATCTTAAGGAGTGTGAAGAAATGAGAAAATAAGTAGTAAAGAAGACCATAATTCTAGTTGTTGATCAATTCTCTAAAATAGCATATTTCATTTCTTGTCAAAAAAAATTTGATACTTCTTTTATTGTAAAGTTGTTCTTTAAGGAAGTCGTTCGACTTCATGATTTGCCTTCTTTCATAGTATCCGACCGTAATATCAAATTTATGAGTTATTTCTAAAAGATCTTTTGAAAACTATTTGGGATAAATTTAAATTTTTCTTCGTTCTTTCATCCACAGATTAATGGTCAAACAAAGGTTGTAAATAGTAGTCTTGGTAATTTACTTAGGTGTCTAGTTGGAGATAAGCTTAAAACGTGAAAATTGTTATTGTCTATCATAGAACTTGTCTATAATAATTCAGTAAATAGGTTTACTGATAAAAGTTCTTTTAAAATTATTTATGGCTTCAATTCCTGTCAACCCATTGATCTTGTTTCCTTATTTATAAATAATCGTTCTTCTAAGTCTGTCACTTCTTTTGTTAAACACATTCATGACATTCATATGAATATTAGATAAAAGATTGCTATGAGTACCGAAAAATATAAACTTACTGCTGATGCTTATCGTAGAATAGTGGAGTTTAACGAGGGTGACTATGTGAAAGTTTGTATTCATCCTAAATATTATCTCCGAACTTCATTAAAAAAATTACATGCCCGAGCCACTGATCCATTTTGTATCCTTTATAAATTTGGGCCTAATGCATATTATATAAAATTATCTTTTGATTTAAAATTTAGTCTATTTTTTAATGTTGAGGACTTGCTACCTTATCGAGGCACATTCGAGCCTCCTACTATGCAGGTGAAAGCAGGGATCACACTCCATCTCTTTCAGTGCCAGTTTCAATTCTTCTATCCCTTCCACCGTCTTCATCAGATCAAATTGAACGTATTATCATAGATGGGATTGTTTCTTCTGCTGATGGAGGATTTTATCGATTTTTGATCAAATGGTACGACCGTCCAGACTCATATGCTACTTGAATTCTTGAAGAAGATCTACGATGCATTGATTCAGATGTTTTAGAAGCTCACATCAGTTCCTCGTCAGAGTTGAGTTCTTTTCAACCAGAAGGAAATGATAGGAATCAGGAATTATGCACATATTTAAGAAGAAAGTGCCGTTGAGAAACCCTAACCCTAATTTAATTTTATGGATTTATTTAGGACTTATTTTATTTCTTCTTTTATTAAATTGGGTCTTTTAATTTTGTTAGGACTCGATAAGAAGAGTTCTATTAGATTTCAAGTCAGTTGTTAGAGTCCTATTGAGTTACATTTTGTTGCTTTATTTAAAGGCTTCATCTGTGTGGAGAAAAACAGACTTGAATGATTGATCAATTGAAATCCTAAAATTTTAGATTTTAAATATTTATTTTTCTTTTAAATTTTTCTTTCCAATTTTTGTCTCTTCTTTCTTTGCTTTCTTTTTGTTTTGCATCAGTGGTCCTTGGTTGTCAACTAGGTGGTGTTGTATTTGAAATAGTTGGTTGAATGAAAGCATTATGTTTGCCAGGTTTGGCCCTTCCTTTCCCCCCAATCTCTCTCTCTCTCTCTCCTCTCTGCCTCTTCTTTATCTCTTATTTGTTACCTTCAATCTCTGTTAATATTATGTGTCTTTTGCTCTTACAAAACTCATTTTACTCTTGTTTTTTTTATTACCAGAAACCACCTTGTCTGAGTTGTTTTTTTTTTAATAGGATAGTAGGCTGTTTTTTTTTCTTTTACCTAAACCCTTTCTTATCCTCTTATTAGGTCCATCTAGCCGTCATAGGCCATCCTTAATTGTTCCTATATCATATATTCTTACGTGTCAAATGAGGAGCCTTAGAACAGTTTATGTGGATAATACTAGTGAATCTTGGAATATCCCCTAAATATTTCTATCATTTAGGCCTTGTGGCACATTCTAGCAAATCTATGTATATATTCTATTTATATCATTTTGTTAGTAGCAAATTTATCAGGCATAGTTAAAAAATAAAAAAATAAAAATAGTTTGGGGTGCATATTCCGATCTAGTTCATGGCCTATTAGAAAATAAACCAGATATGGAGATGGTGACTAGGGTTGCTGTTGATGCAAACGAATTTGATGCTATGGTCCTAGGTGAAGCCAAGATACATGGGTTTTTTTTTAGGTCTAATCAAACATGTTAGATATGTGTGCCCTAGAAGCCAGAATTGGCTGACACTTGTAATACACTTCTAAGGACAAAATTATAATTTTGACTATAAATAATAAAATGAATTATTTTCTATCATATAAGTATATTTAGTGTCTGTGATACATCCTTTGAGTTAATGGTAATGATAATTCTTATTTTCAAGAGTTGAAAATTTAAGATAAGAATTTTCATTATTAACTCATAAAATGCTCCTAACCATAGGATCATCATGAGGGTAGTGATTGATTCGGAAGGTTAGTGTACAATCATTTCTTTGTAGTAGATGAGTCTTAAGTCTATGGTGTAGAGATACCGGAGTGAGAGTACAGATACTCGTTAGAGAATGAGGGCACTGAGCGTGACCACCTCGAGTAGTCATAAGAAAGTCTACCTTCTCATCGATGACTGACTCGATGCTGCAGTGGTGTGTCTGGTTCTTTAACCTGAGGTGCATCGGCAGTTCACCTTGAGGGTGTTATAGTTTGACTACACCATGACTCGGTCTCCTAGCCATTCGAAATTCTGAGGTGTATGTTGGCTATAGCATGTTCATTGTAGGAATTGGATTGCACCAAAATGGAATTTATCTACCTCGGTGGATGAGCAGCCCTATGATGATCATGAGAATCAAGTCCATAAGCCCATGACCATGGTAGAGAGTGAAATAATAGAAAGAGTTTCTATTAAGATTTTCACATCGGACTTGAATCGATGATTAAATCATATGATAGAAATTAGAATTTGACGAGTTCACCTTAACCCTAATCTGATCAGGGCTCAAGATAGAAGAACTTAATCACACAAGTAGCTGTACCGAGAGGTTCATTTTCAGTTTTGATGGGTTGCTATCATATGTTGCTAGGTGTCACTGGTGGATTTTGGGAGTAATTAGAATGATTTAGATGATCGATCATTCCAAGTTGTCTGAATCAGAAGAGTTCCGATCCATCGAAAGGAGTTTCAATGATGTCAATGATGGAGATCATGACATATCCCATTACCATACAGAACTGAACATAACTAGATCACACAAACAAGGATTTGGATCTGGATATCATCAATTGGACTTACCCAGTTTAATTGATTTGAATAAGATTCAATTAGGTTCAAGGAAATCGTGCTAGCACACGATTGAGCCTAACATTCTCCTTTTTTCTATCATAAAAGTTGTCTCGACTGAGCCAAATGAGTTTGTGCTCAATCAGGTACCTTTACCTGGTCTGACTGGAGCTTGTCCAAGTCAGAAAAGTGTTATCTTAATTTATGAGATAAATTTGAGACAACACCTGCCATTTTTCGTCATCTGCTAATTCTTGTACTTTAACTTGGTCAAACGTTGACCTTTGATCCTTAAACATCTGCCCATATGTCATGCACTTATTGAAGAGCAGATAGGGGCTTGTCCTCTCTCTGAAAATTGGAAAGAAGGGGGCACACGCCTAGGATGGCATGCGCCCATGGATAGGGACGCTGGAGTCCCATACGGATGGGACTCCAGGTTGCTTCTTGGTTCCTACTTAGGTGGCCCTTGGGTATCTACCTTGACCAGTCTTAGGTGCCATCTAAGAATGAACCTGTGGGTCTCTCATCTGATTGGATCAGGTGATGTCATTCCACCAATAAGATTTAGATTTGATTGAACGAAGCAACGCGATTGGCCGGGGTGATGCAGCACTGTATGGCGCAGCAAAGTATATAAATAGACCCTGTCTGCGCCCACTTTCAAAGA